>JAXGGA010000742.1:0-192327 GCA_038373865.1 Uloborus plumipes
GAAGCGATAATATTTCACTTTCTCGTGCCTAACCACCACACGAGGTTTTTACCGGTTGGATGGGACCCTAAAGCTGAAGACAAGGAATTTAGAATAATAGCCAGTGGCTACCACAGTCCAAAACCCACTTTTGCACTTTTGGCAGCTATTTTGAAAAAAATACATACGCGGGGCAAAAAAAGTAAATGATAGTAATAGACGAGATTAAGATGCTCTACAAAAACAACAAACAAAAGTTCCATGAATATATATTTTTTAATTTAAAAAGACAAGAATACAACAAAACGCAAATATTTTACGAATGTAAATTTTTTTAACAAATAAGGAAACACATGGTCGCCACTTTTGGCAACTGGTACTTAATATTTTGGTAGGCATTTTCAATGAAATGGCGCCAGAACCCTCGAAAATTGTTCATTTAGAATGGGAACTTAAAGGACTTCGTGACCACTACAGATTCAAATTGCAGAAGTGACCATTAGCGTATAAAGTCGGTTGCTATGCTACCGCACAAGACTAGACAGTAATCAAATCTCCCTTGTTCTGTTCCAGAAGCGGATCAAAAAAATTTTGTAAGGGGGCTCCAGCTTTAGCACGCTAGTACCTTATAAGTTAGTGGAAGAAAAACGAAGCATGTAAAATTTAAACCTTCTTTAAAATATCATCGATATTGCACAGCAAGTAATATTTTTATAATATTCTATTAAATTTACCATTTACTAATTTTTTTGGTAAAAATTTACTATTAGGAAAAATATAAATTTGCAATTTATAAATTGTCTATATGTAATTAATATTGGAGTTTAAAATTCTTTGTATCAAATTCAAATAAAATTTTTACTTAAAATTTTTATTTCAATGAGAGCAAGATCGATAGTGGTTGTGCAACTGATAAAATGTGTTTCTCATCACAGGGGGGTCAGCTGACCCTTTGACCACCCCCTGAATTCGCCGCCCTTGTTCGTAAAGAATGAAAATTTTTAGAAATTTTCGTCTGTGCCTATTGCAAAAATTTTTCCTTTTCCCAATTCTCCTGCCTCATGAATTCCTGAAGCTCCTGTTTTTCTCTTTTCCTTTGACCATGAACCTTCTTGCACATTAATTTTGTTCTCAAGAATTCTACCACAAGAGCAGCTATCGTTAGATCAAACCATGGAATCGCAGGCAGCCTTGATCAAACCAAGCAACGCCCCCAAACGAATACGGATGCCAAAGACAAGAGGGCTGTGGTGCGGAATGAGGGCGAAAGAAGAGCGATGATGACAGCGCTGAAAAGTTGGCGGAAATGTGGGTTGAAATAGGAGACGGCCCCTTGACCTAGGCTAGACTTTTGAGAGAGGGGCTGTTGGAAGATAAGAGGGAAGAGCCACTGCTTTACAGAAATCACCCCCTGCCTGCATCAGGAACACAGGAAGTTTTCCGCTGTGGTGTAGTGACGATCAGAAGGATAAGAATGTTAGCTTCAAATGCAGAAGCAGAACCACTGAAAGAATACCAATAAGCGCACAATAAATTCTAATTATGTTTTACTTCTGGTAAGTTTGACTCATAAGAAACCGTCCTATGGAGCCGGAGCTGAGGTAGAATTGTAAGCAAATATCAAACAGCTTGTTACAGCGCACAGATTTTCTGTAACAAGCTATCATAAAATTAATTCACTTTACATTTTTAGTTTTTTTTAATTAAAACGGAATGCACACACATACTCTCTCTCTATATATATATCTTTTTCTCTCTGTTTCAAAAAAAAAAAAAAAAAAAATCATCTTAACTACCTTTTCATAAACGCCTTTTCTTTTTACAACTGATCCCAAATCCTATGGATTGAGGAAAAAAATTTAGTGACTGCAAAGCAAATGTAGTAACTGAGCAGGAAGGGATATCTCTCCTTCCAAACCAGGCCCGTCATTTAAGGGGGGCAGGGGGGTCAACCCGCCCCCCCTCCCCCCGACTTTGAGAAATCAATGTATTTACATATAAGTGGGAGTGGTTTTGTTGTTTTCTGGTGAAATTGTATTGTGTTTTTACAGTTTGCCCCCCCCCCCGACTTTGAGAAATCAATGTATTTACATATAAGTGGGAGTGGTTTTTGTTGTTTTCTGGTGAAATTGTATTGTGTTTTTACAGTTTGCCCCCCCCCACCCCCACCCTGAAAAATTTTGAAATGACGGCCCTGTCCCAAACCTGCATTCGACTAGCTACCAAATGAGGCAAAAATCTCAAATATTGATACAAAAATATGTTGAAATATTACGGAATTTCTCTACCGGTCTTTTTAGGATTCCGTTTACTTTCCCCTCTGACCACCATATCTGATCCGCATGACTTCTGTACCGGCTCGAATGGATGTGTCTCTCAGGTGCTCCGGCGGATATGCGGCCTGCATCCTCGATCAGTCCCTGGAGCATGGCAGCCGGGGTTCGACAAGCGACACCGCTCCACATTTCCTCTGTCGAGGCGTGCCTAATGGACCCCCGATTCCTTTCCCATGCTTTTTCTGATTCGGATTCCGGCGGGCCATATCTGTTTCCAGCCCTTTTCCCAGATAGCGCACTTACCCATTTCCTTTTAACCTATACCTGACGCTAAAGGACCCAGATAAAGAAGTTTTTTTTGTAAGTGATTCAGACGTCGAAATTTCTTATACTTCTTTGCATGTAACGAGCCCATCATTTAAGGATTTTTTTTTTTTTTTAATCGTTTACCGAATCTTGTTTATATCTGTCTCCAGTAAATGAAAAATCAGCTTGTGGTGCTTACACTGCAAAAAATGAACTGTTGTTTTTACAGTATAATACTGGCAGCCGAGGTTCCAATTTAAAACTAAAATGCACAGTAATAAACTAAAACTAGCAATTTTTAGTAAGATTTAGCTGTATCATACTGTACAAACAGCAGTGTAATACTGGAAGCAGAGGTTCCAGTTTAAAACTGTAAAATGCACGGTAATAAACTGCAAAATTAGCAATTTTGCAGTTTAATACTGTAAAAGTTGCAATTTTAGTTAATTACTGTAAAATTAGCCGTATTTTACTGTAAAAACAACATTCATTTTTTACAGTGCAGACAACGAACTTCATTGTACTACTGTGCATGTAACGAGACTATCATTTCAGGATTTTTTTTTTTTTTTTTTGAATTGCTTACCGAATATTGTTTACATTGGTCTCCAGTAAATGAAAAATTAGCTTGTGCAGCTTGCCATCAAGCAATTGAAGCACCTAGACTACGTCCCCCCCGTTGTCCGTTTACCTTGTCGTGGTGGGGGGGCTTGCGGTGTGGTGAGTTCGGGGCGAGCTCTTGGGCGGAGTCGTGACCCCCAGTTGCTCAAACAGAATATCGGCGGGAAGGGATTTGTTTCTCCTTCCTTCCCTCATCACACTTACCAAATTTCGGAACAAAAACCCAAGCCAAGGTGTGTCAACCGTGCCGATGGCTGCGTGGTACCGAGGCCAAGCGGTATCTCTTACGGGAGGCTTCAGGGCTAGCTGGCGAACCCTGTCGTATGCAGCCTTACCCCTGTGTAGGGGGGCTACGCAGGGGCTCGACCCCACTTTTTCCCCCCAGTTCTCCGGTCCAATTGTGGATTCTGATAATAAAAACCTTTCTCCCCCTTGTGGGGAGCGTCAAACGAATTCGAATATTACTGCCAAGTTCTTTTTGATCAAGCGCACCGACCCAAGCATGAATCTGACTAAAGTGTCCCCATTCATAATTAATAAAGCCCTAGTACATCAAATAGGAGAATATCAATCTGTAAAAAAGTTACGCAGCGGCGAACTACTACTCGAAATAAAAGCGCAAAACCAAATTAAACCTTTATTATCTATGAAACAAATAGGCTCATATCTCGTCACTGTTGCTGAACATTCCAGATTAAATCTTTCTCGGGGAATCATTTCAGAACCTGATCTCCTCTACACCCAGGAGTCGGAAATCTTAGAGGAGATGAAAGACCAGCGCGTAAGTGGAGTTAAACGAATTACCATCAGACGCAATGGAGAAATACTACCCACTAAACATGTCATCCTAACGTTTAGTACTCCTGACCTCCCATCACGCGTCAAAGCTGGCTACCTCTCTTGCCCAGTTCGACCATACATTCCAAATCCTCTCCGTTGCTTTAAATGCCAACGCTTCGGTCATTCCAAGCCGTCATGCCGTGGCACAGATACTTGTGCCAGATGCTCTGAGCCCGGCCACGATAGCAATGAATGCACGAAGGAATTTAAATGTGTCAACTGCAAGGGAGATCATCCCTCCTACTCTAAAAAATGCGCTAAATGGCTTCTTGAGAAAGAAATCCAAGTCATAAAGACGACAAAAAATCTATCTTATCCTGAGGCACGAAAAATTGTAGATTCTCGTACTCCTACAACTGGATTTTCCTATGCTGCAGCAGTTAGAAAAGTTTATAAAAGCACTAGCACACAAACAGAGGCACAAACCCAAACTAATGCTGATCAAATTTCCAAACTCAAGACTATACAATCTAAAAACGCAAAACCCTCCCCGAAAAAACTTAATGAAAATAAAGAGACACGAATGATAAATATAAAACCTGTTGAAACACCTTTTTCAAATGTAACAAATGCGCAAAATTCAAAAAAATGTACAGAAAAAAAGAAAATTATAAAAGCGCGAGCTAAAATTGGAGCTACCTCTAAGCAGAGGCCTCCAAAAAATTTTAATTTTAAAAAAGAGGACTTCTTGCTAACCAGCAAGCAAGTTACACTCACTAAATCTTCTCATCTCCCCACTCATAACGAAGTGGAGGATGTGGAATTTCAAGATATTCCGTCATCCGAAGATGAAGGATGGACGGATGTCCAAGCCAAATAAGGCGCCCTTCTTTCTTTTGGCCGTTTTTCCTCCTTTTTCTCTCCATGGCCCTGAGCATTCTTTCTTGGAATTGTCAGAGTTACTCGCATAATGTCACGGACGTCAAAGATCTTGTTGAAATTCACCAACCGGCCATTTTCTGTCTGCAAGAGACATTCTTGTCACCTACTGATAGACCGAGGTTGAAAGGTTTTGAAATGTACCGCAAGGACTGCTTGACAGGAGACCGTCGTTGTGGAGGAGTGGCGATGCTAATCTCTAATGATTATGCATCTAGCCAGCTCGATATCAACACGTCCCTCCAGGCAGTAGCTGCGCGTGTTCACCTTCACTCGCTGATCACAGTTTGCTCTATGTATATTCCACCTTCTTACGATTTGAGAAGCGTGGAATTGCAGACATTGATAGATCAACTCCCACCCCCGTTTGTCATCTTGGGGGATTTGAATGGCCACAATCCTCTCTGGGGGAGTCCAGACACAAACAGCAGAGGATTGATAATAGAAAATTTTATTGGTGACAACGATCTATGCATCCTTAACAACGGTGAAAATACATATTTCCATCTACCTACTCACACGTACCATGCCATCGATTTGTCAATATGCTCACCTTCGCTTCTGCCACACTGGGATTTTGAAGTGAAAGTTGGTCTCTACACTAGCGGCCACTTCCCGATCAAGTTAACCTTCACTGGACGCTGCAGCTATAATGAGCAGCAGCAAGCCCGTTATCGCCTTGATCGAGCTGATTGGGCAGCATTTACCCAGTTGGCAGAAATAACATCGGAAGTAGTGAGTGATCCTGACATTGATGTAGCAGTAAGCCGAGTAACAGACATTATCTTAAATGCAGCAAAAGTTGCTATACCAAGAACCACAAGAGTTAAGATTAAATATCCTAAACCCTGGTGGAACGCTCTTTGCCAGGAAGCTCATAAGACCCAGAAAAAGGCTTGGAGCAAATTCCGTCGATATCCGACCACAGATAATTTAGTGGCATTCAAAAGAGCTCGTGCTGAAGCTCGGAGGATTCGGCGGAAAAGCCAGCGGGACTCGTGGCAATCGTATGTCAGCACAATCACGACGTCCACTCCATCTAAAACCGTATGGAATAAAATTAAGAAAATCGCTGGAAGTTATAAAACAAGCTGTGCTCCTATTCTAGAGAAAAATGGACAAACAATTTCTGATTTTAAAGAAGTGGCCGACTGCCTGGGGACTCACTTGGCAGAAGTCTCCAGTGCAGATAGTTATAGTCATAAATTTTTAGCTTTTAAATCGCTTAAAGAGCGAAAAACACTTCAGTTTCAATCCAATTCCAATGAAACATACAACGTCGATTTTACCCTCATAGAACTAATTACTGCCTTACAAAAAACTAAAAACACATCGCCAGGTCCTGATGAAATTCACAATTTTATGTTAAAAAATTTAAGCTCATCTTCATTACGTAATATTCTACTCCTTATTAATAGGATTTGGTTTGAACGATCTTTCCCGAAACTCTGGACTGAAGCAATCGTAATTCCTTTACTGAAACCTAATAAGAACCCTACTCAACCTGAAAGTTATCGACCAATAGCCCTAACTAGTTGTTTTTGCAAATTAATGGAGCGTATGGTCAACGCTAGATTAATGTACGTTTTGGAATCGAATTTTTTACTATCATCACATCAAAGTGGATTCAGGCGTGGCAGGTGTACCATTGACAACCTGTTACTATTAGAAACATCTATAAGGGAAGCATTTTTGAAAAGAAAACATTTGGTGAGCGTATTCTTCGATATGGAAAAAGCATACGACCGTACCTGGAGATATGGGATTCTTAAAACCATACATGAATATGGATTGCGCGGAAATCTCCCCATTTTTATCTCCAATTTTCTTAAACTTCGAACCTTTCGAGTACGTGTCAAATCTGTCCTGTCAGATACCTTTCTCCAAGAAGAAGGTGTACCCCAAGGAAGTGTACTCAGCGTAACTCTCTTTCTAATAGCAATTAATAACTTACACGAACAACTGCCCCCCGCTGTTAAGGCTCCTGTTCATTGGAAAAGAAAATCAGAATTCGTCTTACGCCACCTGCTTTCTCTTTACGAGGGGAGTGTACATCTGTGAGGTGATTGACACTTAAACCGCCAATAGACTAGTGAGGAGAAAGGAAGGGGGGACACTCGTCCCCACGGTGTCCTGTCACTTTAGGGGAGAAAGAACCCCTATTGTGAATAGCAATCAAAGAAACTTCTGGCGAAAACCACAGATGTAAATGGTCTAAGCAATCTAAGGCTGTATCATCCTGTAGGGAATCCTCTCCCTTGTTGAATTGAAAGTGTTTCATTTTACGTTGCGTAATTCTTCCCTGTGATATTAATTTTACTCGCACCTATGCTTGTACATTTCACATAAAAAGCTTATTTTTTTCAACAAATATTTGATTTTTGAAAATTTGCGAAAACTGAAATCATAAATTGATTGATGGTTTCCTTAAAAATGAACGCCATATAAACTATTCAGTCTTATTTCGTACGTAAAGCTGATTCATTTCCTTCATGAAGTTTTACTAAATAATGGAATTATTTTGCTAATTATGATGAGTTTAGAAAAGAAAAGCAAAATAAGTAACCCACATAATCGCACTAAATTTTAATGAAGTAACTATTAAATTCTATCAAATAAACAAATAAGTTAATTAAAAGAAAAAAAGTTGATAAATATGATAAGCCTACTAGTGATTTGAAACATAGCATGCCAGATTTTCAGTTTCCATAGGCACGGAATTAAAATCTTATAACTGAAACTGCCCGTTTACTAAAGATCAAGATCGCCACTAGTCACTTGCGGAATAAATAAAACAAAGTGGCTACTAAAAATATTAGGATCATTTCCCAATTAATGGCAAAAATAAGCGATTGTTAGTCGCATTTTGTAAACACAAATTTTAATTTGTTGCACAGGTTTCCAAAGCACTGAATTATTAATTTCCAAAACAAGGTGCCAAATTTAACACGTAAATTTTTGGATCACATCAAAGCTTTTCTTTCCTGACTCATCTTGATTGAAAATTTTGAAAGACGCGAAGAAGATTTTTTTTTAATTAATTTCAAAATGTAATCGATTTTGTTTTTGAAAAAGATCATTTTCTTCTTGTATTTTAGTTTTGATTATTATATTTTTAAATAATGCTAATCGCAATATGTAGCATTTAATATATTTCGAAAGACTTTTGTTTCAAACTGACATTTCTTTTGGTGTGTCGCCGCAAGGTAAGTTCCGCCAAACTTTTTTTCCCCAATTTCATCAGTGTATGATGATACGTATACTCGTACATTCGATTCGATTAATTTAAAATGGCACATAGATTACTCATTTTAACCCTCTGAAACTTATCCAAGGCATCATCATAACGTCTAAATTTAAATTCCTAAAATTAACACTGTCCCTATCGCCATGAGTGCTTTCAACCATTGTAAGTTGCCATTAGGATTCCACTTTCAAATGAAAATATATCCTCGTTCCGTAGTTAGCGTTTGATTGCACAGATCTCATGAGTTTTTAAATTGCGAACGTAGTTTCTTTAAAAAGAAGTTTATCTAGTTCGAAGACAATGAATGCACTTTTATACGTTGTGACGTATTCAACGCCGAGAAACCTAGTCAGAAACTAGGGGCTCGGTACGGAGTAGGAGTGGTATTACTTTTATTATTTTATTTATTAATTGAGAGAGGGGGCCCGCCGACCAAACTGATACGAAACTTGACATGGCTCCAGGCGGCACTGAACATGTTGCCTAGAACAGTTCTGTGAGTTTTCCTGGTTTCCTTCTGTTCAATTCACAAATAGGTAAACACGAAAAAAAAAAAAAGTCGTCCGTCTCAATATTGTCGAATAAGATTTTTGAGTCATTAAATATAGGGTTTAATAAATTTTAGGACAGTAAACCTGATCCAACTGTAGGGGTCCTCTTGAATTGCGCAATCAAATTCACGGAGTTGGTATTTTCTCACCTTTTGGGTGGCGGAAGAAATTGTACAAAATGAGAAAAAGCATTGACTTTCCATCACATTGATACGAACAATTGAAACAGTGATATAATAGAATTGTTGAATTCAATTACATTACACAAGTACTAAGATTAAATTTAAAAAAAAAAAAAAAAAAAAAAAAAAAAACCGACCCTGATTGCCGACCTCAAGTAAAATGAGCTCCACTGATCAGAAAGCATTTTAAATTTGAATATCTTTCATTATTTCCGAAAGAACATGGTAAACACGGAAAACGAAATATAATCCTTACTAGTCAAATTTGCTATTCGCAAAAGCAGAATAAAGAGGGGAAATTGAAAATCCTTTTGAGAAATTCTCATTCTAAAATCCATTACAAGTATTTTAATTGTTAACAAATAGAAAGTAGAAACAGATAAACATTTAAAGTCATTGAGTTTTATTTCCCACGCCACGCCACATTTGCTAAAATCGCTATAATTCGAGATCTATATAAGATGGAAGCTCCAAATACATTCTATCAGACGCAGAAAAATTTTCTCTTTCTTTGAGTACTATTTTTTAAATTTTTCAAGTATCTTTTCACTTCTAAAATCACTAAAACCATTTAAAATGTTTTTAACTGATATCTTCGTTAATTAATGCCGTTCGAAGACGAGACCTAGCTAAAAACTTTCGATCGAGAGATACAGACACGTCAAACTTATAACCCCCTTCCTTGTTGCGTCGGGGTTTAAAAAAGAAATTCTTTCAAATTATTTATTTAGTAGAACTATAATAATTGCACTTTAATCGTAATCTAATAAATCTACAAAAAAAAACTATTATTTACAATTTTTTATTGCTGAATTAAATTTTATAAAATGACCATAGCACCTCCTTAGTCCCAAAAAGATACATTGTCGCAGTCTGCACCATGAACTCCCTCCTTCTCTACCAACATTTGTTTGAAAATTGACTGCATTACAATGATGTTGCAAACAAATAATATTGCATCTTTATTTCACTCATGCCACATGCATATCAAACACCGAGAATGAAAGGGGCACATTTTTTTTTTTTTTTTACTCTATGGAATTTAATTCTAATCCAATTAAAAAAGTGCCTCTTTCATTCTCAGTCTGCACGTAACCAGTGAACTATATTTTGAGTTTTGATTAAGTCTATACGGGTTTTAATCAAATCAGGCCATGATTCCCCCCCCCCTCAGAAAAAAACCTAAACGCCAATCAAACATCAGTCACGTTTCTTTGCAGAGTAAATAGTGAATGAAATTTAAACTCTTTCAATGCGGTAATCTATATACACTCAGGCACATTGAAAATAGCGACCCCAGAAGAAATCGTCGAATTTAAATGAAATTAAATACACATAATGATACAGATGAGAGACTCACTTGATCTCAAAATCAAGACAATTAAACTAATACAGGGTGAGCAACGACACAAATACAGGGAATCTGTACAATGTCGAAACTTGGCAAATTCAATCCGATGCTTTCTTCTTGGGTCGCTATTTTCAATGTGCCTGAGTGTACATAAATGACTACTTTTTGTACGTATGTCCGGGATAATCTTCCAAACTGCTGAACCGATTTTAACCATTTTTTCACCGTAGATAGCTACAGTAACAGGGAGCAGGATAAGCTATAATTTATTTCTAAAAAGCTTAGTTTAAAAAAGTTATTACGGAAAATAGTAAATTTCATGTCATTTCCTCATTAAATGATCAAATTTTCAACCCATTGTTGCAAAATTTGGTTGCTTCGCAACAACAATATTAATAGTAATCATGATGAAAATTTTGAACCAAGGCTTCTCTGGAGTAAGTATGAAATTCATTGCTTTCTTAGGATTTTTATATTCATCTATACCTATAATAGATAATGGGTTAAATAAAAAGAGAATTGATTTTGGCAACAGTTAAAACATAGAAAGTTATTTTTTGGAAAATCACACAGATAAAAAAATAACACATTTAAGTTTGTGATTTCACGTTCTCCTTCACACCCAGTTAATCTACCGCATGGTCACAAAAAATAGCTTTGAGAAATATGATTCTACTGGGCTTAGTTGAAAATCATATATTATTATTATTTATTTTTTTTTTTTTTGATTTGGCATGTTGCATTTAAACCCGTGCGACGCCGGGCACATCAGCTAGTAAATCAATAAACATCAATATTTTAACTAATTAAAACTTACCATATCGTTGCCAACAACATCACGTGAACTTAAAAATAAATAAATAAATGAATGTATATATGTTTTTTTTTCTTAATTGATGTTTTTATTTTTCTTAATTGATAAAAACAAGCTGTAATAAATGTCAGTTGTAAACTAAGAATTGACAGTGGTAATTGGTACTGAACAATTTTTCTGCTACATTAATGCAAGCAATTGTAACATTCAAAATAATCCAAATTTATGCCGTGCGCTAAGTTAGGAGTTTCCCAAACTGGGCACCGTAAGGATAGACGTATTTTATTAAGATTTCAGATCATATAAGTAATAGAATAAACATTGATTCAAATCCTTGCGTTTTTAGGAGAGAAGAAATCATTTGCATTAAACTTACATTGTTTATTCGTTACTAATAAACATATGTAAAACTCATAAACGTACAATAGTAAACATGAACTGTTTCATGCAACACAATTAGCTGAAGCATTGGTTATATTGATTTCAAAAGCATGCAGTTGAGCTCTTTTATCAAAATGGCAGAAGAAAATTAACTAAAAACATTTATACGTTTATGGGTATTATATGCAGTTACAAAATTGACAAATAAACAAACTAAATAGAATAAAAGGAAAAAAAAAACGTATTTTTAATGTTTTAGGTAAAAGAAAAAAATATTTTGAAAAAAATAACAAATGTAAAAAAATTCAATTATTATAGGGTGAGTTACTAACTAAATGATGATTCAGTATCATAATGAAGTGTAAAGATACTCCGGTTGCACCTGATCAATAGGGAATAATCTATAAATGATGTACAGGAAATCGCATATGGAATGCAAATGTGAAAGGCGGAAATGAATCTTTATCACTTCTTTTCTGTCCATTATGCATTTCAAAGTTTAAGTGACTAAAGTTATTTGTTGCATCCTGAAAATCATGACATATAGGTGTGCGTTTAGCTACATTCCGAAATGAAATGTAATTCGAAACCATGAACGGTTTTTTTCAAACGCATTCCTATATGAACGGATTGCAGCTCTTTTTAGACCCAAAGTTTTTCTTACCCGTCTAAAACACAAAATATTTGTTGAATTGAAAATAAGTAAAAATGCATTGCTTAATTGAAAATATGCTTATATATTTGCTTCTTAATCCAGGATATTTAAACTCTGGCCTTAAATTTTGACACTTTCAATTAAAATTTGACAAGAAATGTGATGCTTTGTGGTTGGCTATAAGCGTATCGACTTCCCTTTTTGATATTTAATCAAGACTACCCTTTTTACTATTTTATTTTTTACAGAGAAATTAAGATTATAGAGAAATTGTTATTTGGTTCTATAGACTTCGCCATAAACGGGCGCGACTACATTAAAAAACAAATTAGATCGGCAAAAATTGTAAAATCTTAAGCTCTATTAAAATATTTAGATGTTTGTCAAATAATTTCTCTGTTGAAAGGAAAGTCCAATGTAATTTACCTTTTGAAAGATTCTGAAAGAATCTTGTACATTCATTCATTCAGTTAAAATAAGCAAATTGGTCAGCGTTCTACACCTACCTAAACCAGTTATTTATTTATCTGTCAGTTTAAACGAATCATACTCGTTATTGCTTTTAAGAAATATGGTACATATCTTTTTCTTCCCCTGGAAAGTTCACAAAAGATAAGTACAGTGAAATACCGTTGCAAGGGATACAACGAAATCCCGTTTCAACCGAATAAACTTTCAGTTCCGATTTAATTTTCATTATCATGGGCGGACTTACGGGGGTGCCAGGGGGTGCGCCGCACCCCCAACATTTGGGAAAAACAGGCATTTTTTCATGGCTATAATGCAAGCTAATTTACTTGAAACAAAACAGTACAACAAACCCAGGATATCAGTACGCATCGGCAGTGCGAGACATATATGGCTGAGCTCATATTAAGTATTTTTATCTATTTGAAAAAAATAATAATAATAATAATAATTACATGCAAACAAAGACATTTCTCAAATTATTTATCCTTCAGTGCTGCATTGTAGAATAAATGTTACTCTGTAATTGTGTATTTATTGGTGTATCATTACGATTTCTTCTACTTTGAAACAAAGTATTGCAAATAATGTCCAAGGAAAAAAAAACCGTGACTATTGAAATGACCTTTATCAATAAAATCTGCTCTGAAATCAGCTAAAATCCGGCATTTTCGAAATAAATGTTCAAAAATTTTAAAAGGGGGATCATCGCACCCCTAGTTGCAGTGGCGCAATCAGAGGAGGGGCACAGGACTCGTGCTCCCCCAAAATGTTGAGTTGATGTTTTTCTAAAAACATTCTTTATTGTTGAAGAAAAGACAAGAACGCGTCTTGGGAAAACGTAGAGGTTTTGAGAAACAAACAAATAATGCTTGGTGAAAATCTTTCTTTAAAAAAAAAGTTTCGAAAAATTCGGAAAAATTTAAATTTCGGAATTTAAATTTTTCAACAGCTTCAGATTATTAGTCAGCTAATTGTGTGACCCCACCCCTTCGACCACTCCATTTTTGTATATGTCCTCCTTTTTTCTATTTTATCTGAAAATAAAGTTTTTAAAACGTTACTTCTGCGAAACCCTCTCCCACGATTAATTATTATGAAGCATCTCCGATTTCGTTTTCTGGGCTTCAATTTCGTAAAATTTCCAGGGAAGATCCTCCAAACATCGAAAGTCGTTTAAAATACTGTTTTTGGAGCTTAAATCTTGAAAAACTGTCGTGACCCTACTCCTACCAAATATGGTATTACACTTACATGTTTAAGACTCCTATTTCTGAAAATATTCGGACAAGTGCTTTCACCCCCCCCCCCCTCTCTTTCTCTAATATCATCGAACATCGTTTTCAAAACTACAGTTTCAAAAAAATTCCGGGGACGAACTTTTGAGACATCAGCGTTTGAAATCCTTCTCCTAATTGCATGGCGAATTGCATAAGAACTTCGTTTTTAGGTCTTCAATGTCGAAAAATTTCTAGGGGAGAGCCGCAGAATCCGCTTCCGATAACAGCATCAAAAATTGCCTACCATTGCGTCTTTGGAACCTCAATTTCGAAAAATTAAGGAGGTGGAGGAGGGGGACTTACTTCTATGTATTTTTGAAAATCAATAGGGGACAATCCCTGAGCCTCATCCCTTACCCAAACTATGTGGATTATAATCACATTTATAAAACTTGAATTTCTAAAAACTGCCTCGCAGCCCCCCCGTATCTTTATTCCCCTAATATCACCAAAAACTCTAAAACTGCTATTTTCAAAACTACTACTTCAAAAATTTTCCCCATAGTTAACTTCCCGAAACCTCTCTTCAAAACCAGAAACTGGATTTACCATTGCTTTCGATAATCGTTTTAGACTTTTCTGGATTTTCAATTGTTAAGACCGGTATTGCCCCACATTTGCCGGCACGGCGCAAAGTTCGAGGGTCACCAGATTTTCTATTATCCTTACCTGGTTCTTTGGCGGCATTTCGGAAAAATCTAGGTTCGAAAAAAAATTTAATTCTATAACAAATTGCAATATTCAACTCAAAAAATAATATAAATTGAATACTGTTGTGCTAAATACAGAAGTCGTTTCAACACGTTTTACCAAAACTGAATTATTGTTACCAAATAATTTTTTGTACCATATAGATAATTTTATTAGTAAAAATAAACGGTTTAATTTCCATAAAAATATTAATTAACAAGAACAAGATAATGCACCAACAAACTAAAACGACTCTTCTCATCTCGGAGACCTGAAAAATTTATTGATTTGTTCTTGAAAAACAAGTTATGTGGGGAAATTATTTATTTATTTCTTGCTTACTTTGTGGTTGAAGCTGAACAGGGAAATTCATTTTTGTTTTGTTAGAAAATAAACCTTGAATTTTCTGGCATGCCGGAAAATTCGAATTTTTCTGCTTGCTGGTCAACCTCACTTCTTTCCGGCATGCCGGCTAATGCGGGATAATACTGGAATTGCCGAGCTCCTAATGTTACTGAATATGCTCAACATTGCGTTTAGAGGACTTAAATTTAGAAAAATGTTCATTCAAAAGTTTCATTACATATTTTCTCTAATATCCAAGATCATCAAAAACTTTAAAAACAACAATTAGATGAGACCTTACCACACCATCCTCTTAAAGTAAAGCGAGCGAACGCTTCCGAATAAAATCTAAAAATGAAAGAAAAAAGAATATAATTTCGAAAAATTCAAGACCTTTGAGCCTTTCCCCTAAAGTCACTGAATATTGCTGTAAAACTTTGTATAGAACTCCTTTTCCCTTAACATCGTCAAAATTTGTCTAATATTTAGTTTTTGGAACTTCAATTTCTTCGGGGATATCCCAGTGAAATTCCATTTTTCCTAACCAGAGATCGTCTAAAACATTGCTTTCGGGATTACGATATTAAAAATTTTCTGGGAGAGAACCCCCGGACACCCTTATCCGATTATTTGAAAAAGTGCATCCCCCCCCCCAAGAAAAGCTTTCTGGTTTTGCCACTGCCTTGTTGTCCTGGTAATGCCTCTCCCCCCCCAGATACATGGTGCTTTTGCACCCCCAGAAACTTCGGCCTAAGTCCGCCTATGTTCATTATATTGCTTAAATTGCATTACAACAAAATTCCCATCACAACAAACGAAATTTACGGTTCATTGAAGTTCGTTGTATCGGGATTTCACTGTATTATGAATTCCATATTTCATTATGCATTCATTTTTTAAAGAAATTTGACGAGTCTCGCTTTTAAAGACAAAGTTTTCAAAAACATTTGCTGAACTTCAGAAAGCATTCTCTGTGTGTGTACATTTGTCGAAATATGTAAGACATATAAAACAATGAAAAATATTTTAGTAAGTATCTTGTGTCTTGAATACGATTCAGTTAAAAAGTATTTTTTTTCTATTTAATACTGGAAGGGAAGAAATGTCAACATTTTGCATTCGACAACATTATAAAAACGTTCATAATACTTTAAACAAATAATTCGACTTCGAATTATCCTCTGAATACTATTTATTTTCTACACACGAAGCGAGGGATGTGGATTTACTTTCAAAAGCACATTCTTAAAGCCTCAGGAAAAGAGGAGACGAGACAGCCAGCGGGGAGTGTTAATGAGGTGGCTGTAAATCTTTTCACCCCATAGTGTTTTCCCCTAGACGAAAGGAGGATCCGTGGAGAGGCGTGGCTAGTAGACAAATTCAGCTTTTTTCGGAAATATTTTCAAAAATTGGCGTCCTGTTTTGATTTAAAAAATGGTCGCATTTTTACAAACGAAGTCTCGGAAGAAAGCTGGAAATGTTTTGAGTGTCTTCTAAAAGTTAAAATTTCGATAGCGTGATTTGCTAACTTTTTATTGAGCGAAATGTGCAACAGTACCTTGTTTTTGAGGAAATTCATTTTTTGACGATTTTTTAAAAATCGAGAAATGCAAATTTTTAAAAAGTAACAAGTAAAAGACTCAGAAATAAGCTTGAAAAATACTCGAAAAAAAAATCGGAGTCAAAAACTTAAAAGGAAGTTGTAAAACCGTTAGTCAATTTTTCCCGTAGGTTAACATTGGATCTGAAGCTTTCAGACTCTGTGTGAAGAGGGGCCTTAAAGACAAAATGCAAGGTTAAATTTAGAAAGCAGAAATATGATTTTAAAAAGATCCATACCTACGCATTTTTGAGAGTTCAGTATATCTACTTGCATGCCGGGTCCACAGTAGCACTCTCCCCCTTCCAATGAAGCACGACAACCATATTCACATCTCAGAGACATACACAAATGGGATGCTGTTTATAAAATGGAAAGAAAGTAATTTTTTGAATAAGATTTTCTTTGCTTGAAAAAAGAGAAAATTGAATATAAATTATTAGTCTCTGTAGGTAAAAATGTACTTCTGTGGGTAATTTTACTGTGTATTTTTTATTTCACAATGATAGCTATGATTTCATACTGTACACAATCCGAAGTAGTAGCAGACTGGAGTGAAAAAAGGTTAGTGAAAGCATTAGATAAAGCATGACTAAGAAATATACTCAAAACAAGCATATCGATATTTTTGTCTGAAAGAAAACTATTCCAGATTCAAGGGCGGATCCAGACAGGCTCGTCATTTCGGGGTTCAGGGGGGGGGGGGGCTCAATTGCCCCTCATGACTTTGGGAAATCAATGAATTTACATAAAAGTAGACAAGGTTTTAGCCATTTTTTGGCAAATTTACATTGTGTGTACACCTTTGCCCCCCCCCCACCCCCCCCCCCCCCCCCCGAAAAAATTCGAAATGACAGTCCTTTATCCAGAAATGTTCCAAGGGAAGGGTGATTGTTATTTTTTCTACTTGCCTCCCTCTTTTTACCACATATCCTGGTTAACACATGTTTATTACAAATTTTTCGGTCTTCTATCTCAAAAAAATTACAGATCAGAGCCTTGAATCCTAACCACTTCTCATAGTATCATCGAAGATCATTTGAAATCGCCTTTTTTGAACTTCCAAGTCGAAAAACTGCTGGAGAAGAGCCCCTCAAGGGAGGGACGATCGCCCTCCCGATCGAAGGTGGGTGCGATCAATGCTTAGTAGCAGCCCCTACCAGGGCTACTTGCACCATATCTTGCCCCAAAACAGATGAGAAATTCTTCTACCATTTGTACTAGTTGACTTCAAGTTTTTAAATATGACAATTTATTTAAATATGACAATTGCACACTTTTGCTTCTTGATGCTTCATTTGTATTATGCACAATGCATAACTTTAAAAGAATCATCAAAGAATGAACACAAACTGAAAGAAAATGACTTACAACAGGCATCTTTTTCATCAGCTCCATCTTCACAATCTCTTACACTATCACAGAGCTTTTTTTTATCAATGCATTTCTTTTCTGATGGGCAGAGGAACCTCGTGTCTGGACATGATATTAAAGCTGGGGGAAAATTGAATTTCATACTTTAATATTGGAACAACAATAGAAGAAAGTAGAAGTTAGTCAACTTAATGGAGCCTTCAGGCTAAGAAGAATATTTACTCACTGCAATTCATTTCATCCGATTGATCAGTGCAATCCGCATGGCCGTCACATCTCCACCGCATGGGAATACAGATCGCATTTGCACATCGAAACTGACCGGTATTGCAAGCAGGAAATTCTGGAAGAAATTGTGAAATGCATTTTATTTTTTACCTCAGTGCTATATTTACAAAAACCACAATTGAAATTATGTAACAAAAATTAGCATTTACAATAACCAATCCCCCATTGAATATGTTGCACTGGAGATTGTCAAAGAAATAAAAAAAGAACTCATGCATGAGTTGGGAAATTTCTGAATAAAAACAAAGCAAAGATTGGGACGGGGGGGGGGATAATAAAATGTATTTATTAAAATTCCTTCAAAGAAAAATAAGCATAATGATAACAGTAATAAACTAAAAATTAAATTCCATATTTTAATATTACAGTTAAATGAAATATTAGTTTCATTTCATATTGCAACACACACAGCTTCAATATTCAATAACTAAACTTGGAGACTTTGATTTTGCCTCAAAATCAATATCTTTGAATATCTTTGAATTGGAAAAAAAAAAAAATGGTGTGTGAATGAACCGAACAGGCATCTTATTTCAAAGTCTTCTGCGGAGGGAGGAGGAGCAATAGGCAGGTATATATGCACATATAAAAGAAATGCTGCCAATTATAACTATAATCTGAAAATTTAGTACAGAAAAAAATATTTAAAAAATACAAACAGTTCTTACCACATTCAGCTTCATCAGAGTTGTCACCACAATCATTCCAGTGATCACATTTTTTGCTTTCATCTATGCATTTAGCACCATTGGCACACCTAAATTCATTCAATCTACATTTAGTTGTATCTGGAAGAGAAGTTAAAACATTCAATAACACGTTTCAGAAAATGGACTACAATAGTGGTTTCAAATTCAACTACAAATGTGGGACTTATGATATAAATTAGTAAATTGATAATTAATTTACTACAAAAATAAAAAATGGAATTAAAATAATACATATGTACAGCAGAGAGTGAAAAATCTGTACAGTTTCTTCGGACTAGAGGTTGTGTTGATTTGAGGATTTGGAAAATGGACTATAACATAACATTCATTATTCTGACTTATTAAAGCAGATTAAAACTGTAAAGAAAATGAACAAAACACATAACAAGTTTTCCCTTCTATATTACAATTATATATAACAAAAAAACTGAACATTAAAAATGAAAACAATACAGTAAAAACTAAAGAATGATTTCTGAAATGTTCTCAGAAGTTTAATCAATTGTAATTTGTTTTAAAACTTTATCTAAAAAAAATCTAATTTAAATTTTCTTTTTTTTTTTTTTTTTTTGCTCCTTTGAATATTATAAATAATTATTAAAGTCTCGTTAAATAACGCAACTTAGTTTCTTAAAGAATGCGAGATATTTTTCTCGTATTGCTAAAAAAGAAAAACAAAATATGTTGTGAGAGCGGGTTTTAGACTAATATATATATTAAACACTGAAGCATTTAAAAGATTTTGTTTTCATATTATCTTTATTCCAATATAAAATGTTTTACTATCACAGCTTTTGAATTTCAATTCATATTTAAAACAACAATAATAATAATAACTATGCTATACATGTCAGTCAAATAATTGCAACATCCAATCAGTATGCTTTGAAAGGCTAGTGAAAAATTTATGTTTCAATACTTCGAAAAAAAGGAAGCTTACATACAGGAAATAATGAGAGAGTGTGAATATATAAAAAGAGAAATATATACTTACTACTTTTGCAATGTTCGTCAGCTTCATCACTTTCATCCCTACAATCATAGTAATGATCGCATCGCTTCTCAATAGGAATACATAACCCGCTGCCACATTTATGATCACTTGACAGACAATTTCTGTAATCTACAAAGAAAAGGAAAAATATAGACACATACAAAAATCGCAATATATTATAGCATGGAACCACTTGAGACACCAGTTAACGAGAAGTTTATTTTCCAGTGGCCATTGCCCAATCTTTGCATTTAAAAGTGCTAATTATCGTAGTAATTTTTAAGTTGGCTGTCAAAAATTTTGAAGTCTTATTACAAAATGAAAAATGCAAAATTTTTTTGTCTATAATCCGCATTTCCTGCATAATCTACAACTACATTGCAATCATTTTTCCCAAACAATATTTTTCAGTACATAAGAAAGATATTTTTATACCAAAAAATACATGTGTGTTCCTGTTTAATAAGCCTTTTTATTTGTGCACTTTATGAAAATAATAAAAAAATCACAAACCGACACCAGATGGAAATATATTGCTGCACAATTGCAGCAAAACATTATGTATAACACTAGACCGTTGAAGAAACCCATAAAAATGACGAAAATACAAAGCACTACTCAACATCTACAGGTCCAATATGTATGATTTGGAATATTTAAAATTAAATGTTGAAACGCAGAGAAACACTAAGGTTTTTTCAACAAAGCAACTATTTCTGCTTCACAGCAGCATTTGCTTCTAGAATATTTATTAATTTTGCTGAAAACATTATAAAATTATTCCTTGTAATCTTAATATGAAATTTTAAAGTAAATTTCCAATGTGATCAAATGCAATCTTTTCCACTTCTGTGGCTGAATTCGTTTGGTCATGTATACATCATTTAAATTTGACACAAATGAAGCACATATAAAAAACTTGCAAGATGATGATAACATGTTTTTTTTTTTTTTTTTTTTGAAAACTCTGAAGTGTGCTTTGGACCTTGAAAAGCGTCAATGTCGTAATTGTAATTTTTCAGCGAAAAAGATTTTCTACTATTTTCAAAAAGTTTATGAATTATTTCAAGAATCAGCAAACAAAAAAATTTTAACTGGCGAAAAACATTACAAAAAGGAAAATTTTTAGGTACTACTGAAATAATACTCAGACTATAATATATTATCAGACGCCGAAACATAGCCACGAATTAAGTCTACTTTTGACAAGCATCAAAGGTTTTTTTACACATCAATATTAAAATATTATCAGAAATAATTTTCAAAATTTTTAGAAATGACAGTGATCAAGATGGCGATTCCACTAGATGGCGCCAATGCTGCTTTGAGTATAAATATTAGCGCCATCTAGTTAGATCATGGAAAGTTAAACAATATCCTTAGTATTTTGCACATTTCAAAACAAAATAAAATACTGTTTCTGATTAAAGTATTGTCAAATGAACTAAAGATTTTTTTCAATGTTTCACCGAATCACACATTCCTTAAATAAAATTTGACATGTTTTCAAAACACAATACACTAAGAAGGTTGCTTTTCAGCCGCTTAAAATATGTAGCTATAAATTGTTTTTTCAACTTCGGTTTATCCTTCCTAAATTTTGACGTCCAAGTCATGTCGTGACTTCGTTAGATGACATGAAAGGTAAGGAATAAAACAGCACAACGCCTATATTTGCTAATAAAAGAATATTTATTGCAACTGAAATGAAAAGAACTTACTGCACGTTTCCCCTTCATCTGTACCATCCACGCAATCGACTATCCTGTCGCAGCGCCAGTAGCGTGGAATACAATATGACTGGTTAAAAACATAATGGCCACAAGAAAATTGATTGGGATTGCACTGTGGAGGCGCTGAAAGAAAATATTTAAAATTGAAAAAAGAAAAAAAAAATGCATCAGTAAAATATAGCGCAACAAATATCTCTTTTTGAGGGGTCATGAATCAGGGGGGAGGGGAGTATTTCATAAGAATTGAACGGGATAGGCAGCCCTGCGTGAGGAAAGTCTTTACATGCACATATGAAGGATCTAAATTGCAATTGTTGAGCTGAAGGATAAACCCATTTAAAGCTTAGCCCCCCTCCCCTCCTAATGCAAGTGCCCCAGGATCAATATGGTTTGTTGAATGCACAAAAAATATTCAAGATGAAAATGAGATGACTTACCGCATGACTGGTATTCGTCTTCACCTTCCTCGCAATCTCGTTGGTAATCGCAAACCCACCTCTTTGGTATGCACCTTCCGTTCGAACAACGAAAATTTTCTGGTCCACATTCCGCTGTTGTTTCTGCAAAGATAAATAAAAAAGAGTTTTGCAACATATGTTTAAAAATAAAATTTTGCAGCTAAGATTGGGAAAAAATACATTCAGTTAAGATAAAGGTTACGATTAGGGTTGCCAAATTTAAGAACTGCAAATACGGGACAGGCTCGTGTGGGTGGGTGGGGGGGGGGAGTCTTAAAGTCGAATTTTTACAGCCTTGAAGGAGATATTAAACGTTTAAGGGCAGGAGGGCAAAGAGTATATATTCAATGTAAATTATACCAAATAACAGCATAAACCAGGTTCACTTATATGTAAATGCATTAATTTTCCAAAACCAAGGCGGCGATTGACCCCCCCCCCCCCTTTGATCCCCCAAATGACTGGCCTGTCTCTGGACGCCGAGGATATAATGGTCGTTTCTGGTGATGACTTATGTTTAATATGCACTTTTTCAAAATGCGAGACATATCAAAGGGAAAATTTTAATATGTGCAACATAATTTTAACGACATAAAAATGTTGATTATAATTGAACATACATTGAATTAAATAAGAAATTAGCAAATTAACCTGAAACAAATAAAAATTTAATATTTAATATCTTTAGAAAAAAAACTGTACAGTTTTCTAACTATTATAACATAAAAATTATCCTAACACAATGTCGGCAATTTTTTTTTTTTTTTACTTCAAATCATATCTGCTACTTGGTTTTACTGCAGTAATAATTCTCTTAAAGTTTAATATGTGTCTTTAGGTTTACATAAAACTCATTGCAAGTTATATTTGTGTCGTTCATTGTAAAAATTGCGAATCTTCATATTTTTAAAATACGTATTTGTTTGTTATATGGAATTGTATTTAGTTACAGCTTTTAGTTTAAGAGCAAAGCAAAGCACATTTTAAAAGATAACTATCCAGTGACTAATAGTAGCTGAACACTTACATTTCTTTCGTAAGGAAATATTTGAGAAGGGCTTCATAAAATAAGACACAGTAAAATCATTTACAAGGAGCTACACCATTTTTTAAATGAAGTACACCTTTGTTGAATAAATAGTCACAATAATTTCTGCCCTAGCTCAACATAAGACTTCAGAACAGAAAAATATCATAATGCAATCAATATTCTTATCCCCCTATTTCACATTTTTGGTTTTACTTTATTTTTTCTCAAAATAATGTCTCGTTTTGTAAAATGTAGCTTCTACCTAGAACACGGGACTTAGGCGTCCCGTATCAATGTTCCCGGGATGCGGGATAGTCCCTTGAAATCTGGGACGTCTGGAAACCCTGGTTATGATACCCCTCCCCTACAAAAGTAAAATAAATAAATAAAAGTTGGAAAACGAATTTACACTATTTCACACACAGACTCACCCAGCTAAGCCCTATTCAACATTATTGCTATCGCTGAAATAGGAGTAACTTGGCTTTCCCACTCTCCACGTCTTCCTTCCATCACTTCTCGTTTAATCCCCTCGGAATTCGAAATAATGCCGCTTATAAAATCCAGGCACGTCAGCCTTTTGAAGCCAACAAATTACCACTGCCCAATTCCCAGATGGTCGGTATCCACATTGCACGCCCACTTACGAATGTATAAATGCAAAATAAGAACAAACGAAAACAAATTTAGGAATCAATTCAATGCCGCTCCCAGAAAGTTTCATGAATAAATGGCATGAAGCATGTTATAAAAAAAATTCATTAAAATACAATTTCATTCTTTAGCACTTGCAATTCAATCCTTATTATGGTCTCAGGCAACTAAAAGAAAGTTCAACTGACAATATCCAGCTTATAGACGCACAATCTATTTATAAATGAAATCTTTTCATCTCTTTCGTTCGAGTTAATCCTTCAATGACGAAAACAGCATGACAGCTGACCTAGAATTTTATCAACTTGGTAAAGCCGTTTAGCTGCTATGACTTCCTGTAATTTCCGTATTTATTTGTTTTTTAAAGCAGTGTTGTTATCACAAAATTATCTCTTGAAATGCTATCTTCCTTTTTGCGCGATCCTTGGTAATTTATTCAAACCTCCACGCGATTTTAATTTATTGAAATAAGAATAAAGTTTTTTGTCAGGTTAACTTTACTTAAGCTTTCGTTGGAAATTTATTGTCGAACTGAATGCACTATCTTGTAGTTGCAAAATATTTTCCCTGCGTTATTTACTCTGTGGCTTATGAATTACAGAAATGTTTTCGACTTTTTGTCATTGAAGAGTAATATTTAGAGGAATACTTTTTGAAGTCTACAAAGGAGTTTCTGGAGGTTTAATAGTGAACTAACGTCAGTAAAGTCTTGTGCGGCCCACAAGTTTTAGTCCAGAATCAATTTACTAGCTTGAGAAATATAATTAAAAGACAATTATAAACAACTAGAACTGATACAAATGTGGATTTTCCATTCAAAAATTTACCACCCATATTTACGAAACATAACTTGGAAAACTAATCACACAAATAGCTTCACAATTACTTTAAAATAAAACAGCTTCATTCATGGTCGACGTTACATCTGCAGTTTTAGGACCTGAAGTCAGACAATTTTATCAAACAATATTTCTATCTATATTGCAAAGAATCACACGAGCCATGGATTATTGAAAGGCTATTTACGTCCGATTTTTATGCACCTTGAAGTTTTTATATTTTGAGGCTAAAAAATAAATAAATAAATAAATAATAAAATTAAAATGTTCCCTTTAAAGCTATTTTGATAATTAGAGGCAGCTACGAACACTTCAAGCTTTCTTTTTATTAGTCTTTTAAGTTTCCTGACTTATACAAAGGCTATAAACCAATCTATGAAAAATATTTGAAGAAAAGTAAATCCAAAACCGAATTTTCGATTGTCGCTATCGTATTTAAAATAGTTCGTGGGTCAAAAACGGAAATCAATTTAAACTAGCCCAAGCAGTAGTTCTCAACCTGGGGTTAATTACTCTCATGGAGGGGGGGGGGCATTATTTTCCGAGGAATAAAGGATTGGATCATCATCCGGTCACAAAACAAAATTATTAAAAAATCATGTTGATCAAACCTAACTAACTACCTAATCGCTGAGCATTAGGAATCATGAAGATAATAATTAGTGCATTGAAAAATTTTAGTTAATAAAAATTACTAACGAAAACAGCTGACTTTTTTGTCTGATTAAAATTAATTAGAACAACAATTTATTTTTTGTAAAGAAGAAAATATGCAATAACAGCCAAATTGTTTTTGAGACTAAACTTTTCCTGAGGGTATTTCTTAATATATTACCAGCTAAAAAGGTTAGGAGCCGCGGCTCTAGTGTTTAATCATTGATGAATAAAATAATAAATATATTAACAAAAACATAGTTTACAAGGATAAAAAATAATCGTAAATCCTGTGCTCCAGTTGCGTGGTAAATAGATTTTATATAAATAAATTTTAATTACACTTGAATTACAAGTGACATTGGTTCATTTAACTCCAAATAAAAAAAACTCATTGCTGCAACTAAAAATCTCTTAAACATGGGCAAATGTGACTTTATTTAACTCAATGGTGGGGTAATATATCACATTGGTTGCTGTTGTGCATACTTTTATGGAAAGGCAAATTATACGTCGCTTGTAAGCTGTCTTCAAAATAAAAACAATGCTGTCATTAAAAGTCTGCAGCTATACACACAAAATATCAGTTAGAGCAGTGTTTCTCAACCTTTTTACGTCTAACGCCCCCTTTACGAGTGAAATTTCTTCCAACGCCCCCCTTTATATTAAAGCAGGGTTGCCACAGGAAAAATACAATAAAAAAGTAGCAAAAGTAGCCTAAAAATTTCAAAAAAGCAGTCTAAAAATTTCAAAAAAGTTGCAAAAAAGTAGCATAAAAATTTCAAAAAAGTAGCTTGAGGAATCAAAAAAGTTACAAAGATAAAAAAGATGCATTCATATGATTAGATAAATGTAGTAATACACAAACTGTGCGGTTGAAAAAATCATACAATAGCAATAAGCGTCATTTCGAATTTTTCCGGGGGGGGGGGGGGTAAGGGTTTATACACAATGTAAATTTATCAAAAAATGGCAAAAAGCATTCCTACTTACACGTAAATACATTGATTTCCCAGGTCAGGGGAGGGGGGAATTGACCCCCTTTGAACCCCGAAATGAAGGGATTGAATAGCAAAAAATCTACACCTTTATTCTTAATAGACTTAATATGAATGCGCTAATACAAAGGAAAAAAAAAATAAAACTTTTGCTACAACTTATGAAAAAAGGGGGTTGTATTTTTATTTTCCACTATTAATTCCATTCCATTTTAATTTCATTCAATTAGCTTAATTTTTGTTCAGTAAAAAGTTTAATTTTTCTTTTTATTTAATGTTCTCTCTTTTTTCCGAGAGCTTTAAACTACTTTCTATGATAACCTGAAGTATTTTCATGAGACTACAAGGAAAAATCAACATAAAGCAATTGTCAAGAAAACACTGCACATACAGTGCTTTTCGAAATGATAGGTCCACCAGTAAAATCGAAAGTTATGCTTGTAAAAAAAGGTTGTATTGTGTACAAAGTACTATTTTCTGAACTACATTACTTCATTCAATGTAAAATTGCTCATAAATAATTTACAAATAATAGGAATAATGAGGGAAACTAAAATTAGATGAAACAGCTGTTTCAAAAAGATAGGTCCACTGAACCAATCATCAAATAAATGTTGAATTAATAAGAAATTTTTCTGATTTTTTTTTCTGAATAAGCTCATAAATCCTATTTGGCATGGTTTTTACAAGTTTTTGCAAACAATGTGTCCCGATTTTTGACCATTCGGGGGAAATAGCCCTTTTTAAGTCTGCAGTACTGTTGTACTGCCTTCCACCTGCATACTACCCTCTTGCGAGTATACCCCACATGTTTTCTACTGGATTCAGGTCGGGATGCAAGGTGGCTAATCGATAATATGTACAACATTATCCAGAAACCATTCAAAAGTGGACTTTGCAGAGTGCAGAGGAGCATTGTCCGGTTGGAACATGAAGAATGTGCCCCCAATGGGTTCTGATTGTGGAAGAAAATATCGTTCAAACAGCTTGTTACGGCCAGGAGCATTCAAACGATTGTCTACAAATGCTGCATCAGTTTTTCCTGTCCCCCTGAATCGGGCACACACCATAACGGAACCACCATCAGCTTGCCTCTTCGAGAATATCTCTCTATCGTTACGCAGATCGTGCCAGTAATAATGCCAACCATCTGGACCATCCAGGTTGAATTCCTTTTTGTCACTGAATATTACTCGATGCCTATCTTGTTTCCAGGACATCACTTCCTGCGTGAATTTCAATCTCTTTTCTTTGTGCTTTTTAGTCAATTTCGAAGTCGCTTTCCTTTTCCCGTAAACTAAATCGCCGAACTTCTTTACCGCTCTGTGGACTGTAGATATTGATATTGAAGGGTTTAGTTGTTTGGCCAAAGTGGATATGCTCATTATTTCCAGATTTTAGGTCCCTTACGATAGTGCTTCGTTGTCGGGGTGTCACTTTTGCTGGGCGGCCAGATGATTTTTTACTACTATAAGCATTTCTAAATAGCAAAAAATTGGTTGCAACACTTTGGGATATGTTTAAAAGCTTACCTATTTCTCTATTGGATTTTCCAGACTGTTTAATTGCATGAATTTTCCCCTGTTCAACCAGCGAAAGACTGCAACGACAACCCGTTTTGTTTGGCTACAAAGAGCTGTTCAAATCTGTTTAAATACCTCCACAGCAGCAATCATAATCCCGTAGTAAGACTAAGCAACAATACTTATGCAAATTTTTGGAAATAAACGTGGTTGGGGCAAAATTTCTGAAGGCGGACCTATCTTTTTGAAACGGTCTGAAAATGAAAATTTGCATCAAATAAGAAGAAATGATTTATTTTTAAGAAATTTCATCAATCATAGTTATAACAATTGCAGATATATAATTACTATCCAAAAAAGTGATTCTTATTCTCAATTAAGAGTCGAAATTTTGAAAAATAAGGGTGGACCTATCATTTCGAGACGCGCTGTAGCTATTACAAGAATGCAATATCATCATAAAAAATTCTAAAGTCTTCTGTTACAAGAATCAGCTTTATAATAACAAATTTCTCTGTTGTAATAACTAGGCCTTCAAAAGCATGGAAGCACTTTTAACGAGTACTGCGTACTTTAGCCTGTAACTTGATCTTCCAGTTTAATGTTTCCTCTAATTTTTTGACTACTTTTCTCCTTTTTTTGGAGGGGGGGGGGCGGATCCGCTTTCATTTATGTTAACATTTTATTTAATATTCTTTCATAACCTAAGGTAGTCTTTTATCACATCTGGTACCAATGTAACTAATTTCAGAACTTTGAATGCTGATACGATTTGCGATAAGGACATCTATAACAGAAAATTCTGATGAATATTGCAAAGAAGCAAAATTCAAATTCTATTTTCTCATTTTTTGAAATTTAGAGCTTTTTTCGGGCCTCTCACACACAATGGTTTTGCATCGGTTTGATGATGTAATTTAATTTCTCTCTCAAACCATATCCACATAAAGACTGCACAGTGAGACGGTTTGACAAAGGAGTAATGACGTCAATTTCAAGTGGAATGCTACCAACTTTTTTCTGGAATAGGGCCCTAAATTATAATTTTAATTAATGCTTCATTGTCTGAAAGTAATTAGAAATATGTTTCAAACATTGTAGAACTTGATAAAATTGAAGCAAAACATAACCGGCAATACAGCCCTTGCCTACAGCCCTAAGTTGACACATAGAATGATGGTGTTCAAATTGGTCATGGAGTGTTCATTACAAATTTTTAAATAAACTTTTAGTATAAATAAATAGAAAATTAAAAAAAAAAAAAATATGATGAAGTGGGAATGAAGAGTAATAAAAAATATGGGTTTCAAAATATTAAATAAGTAACAAAGAGGGTGAAAAAACTCAACTATTTTCGAATAAAAACTTGCTTTAGAAAATAAAAAGTCTCCAAAAAAGTAGCTCTAGTGAAAAAAGGTTGCTTTTTAGCGAATTTTTGCATCAAAAAGTCTCCAAAGTCGCCTTGTGACAAAAAAAGTAGCAAAAAGTAGCATTTAAGTAGCCTGTGGCAACCCTGTAAAGGTGAGGGGTGCAAAAGAGGTTTGAAGTTTAAAATAATTTCCTTCCAGAATTTTACAATGCGGTGAAACAGGATATATTTTTCCTCATTAGTTGTTCCTAGAATAAAAATGACGAATGAAGAAATTTAAAACACAAATCTAGCGTGAAAAATATTTGATTATTAAAAGAATAATAGCAAAATGAAATAAGATAGAAATAAACAGGCAAACATTTTTTTAACTCTATAAATGAAAGAAACAATCAGATGCAATAAAAATAAACAAGCAAAGCATTTTTTTTTTTTTTCGCATTCAAAATATGAAAGCAATATTCAGGAATATATGTTAGTGAGATGTGATTAGGTGTGATTAGTTCTTGGGTGGTTTAAAGCCAGTTTCCTCGCAAGCGGTTTAATATTTTTTTATTAGATGAAGGCGAAAGTCTCCTTTCGGGACGATTTGAAGTCGATTTCTCTGTTTTGTAACTAGGTCCGTGACAACACTGAATCCTCATTTGACGAGTTAGGAAGAGGGGAAGACGAAGAAAAAAAATTGGCGATATCTCACAGTACAGGCTAATGTCTCCTTGCAGCCAAAATCCTCTAAGATTGTTAATATTCTGGAAACCAACTTTTCAAGTTTCAGTGGTTGAAAGTTCCACCAATTTTTACTGATGATGAACATCTGTGCTCTCAATATTTTCAAAAGTTTTCATGACCCATTGAGGAACGTTCAGATACAAAAATATCCTCAAAACGCTCAGAGAAGTCTTTGTGCAAAGAATCAAGATGTTGGCCAAAACGTGAGTATCATTGAAGGAGATTTCATTAAAAATGAAGATTGAAAATAAACTAATGAAGTGAGCAAAAGCCAAAGTCAAGAGGTCAAACAAAATAGTCAAACTGAGCGGGCACTCTAAGCATTGAAAATACGATTGCCAGGTAAAAATTTAGGAAAATAACCAAACCGAGGAAAAGAGCCAAATTGCACGAATGCCCCGGCCCGTCAAGATATTTTAGATATCTTTAGTGAAGACTTACTTTCTCGTAGGTACTAAGCTAACTTATGAGGACATGATGAAAGAAAATTAAGAAAGTAAAAAACAAAAAGCAAAATCGATGACGTTTTATGTTCTGCCTAAAAGGCTATTTGTGGGAGACACTCGAATGCAATTGTGAATCTTTTTTGCAGTATTTTGAATCCCTCATTAAGTTTCGGCAGCAAACATTGAAATCTGGTATCCGAAACGGGGAAATGTTCAGTCTGAAAACCAGTTGCGCTTAGCAACAATTAAAATAGGCGCCCGAAACTTGAGAACTTAATTTGACCATTTTCACCTGCAGATGAAGGACGGTATTTTTACGTGCATGATAATTACTAAAACAAAAATGCGTTATTCTTTTTATTACAGTTATTAAAAATTACATTGCTGTGGTAAAAATAATGAATCAACAGTTTGGCTAAAAAATAACCAAACGATGGAGTGGTTAATGTTTTTGAATTTTGTCTAGCTATGTGTGATCAAAATTAGCCGCATTGGGCAATATTAGATAAAACCATGCAACCCTGTTATTTTGTAATAGGTAGCATCAGAGATTTTAATTTAATTTTTTTAAATTAAGAAAAATTTTAATGCACGAATTTGTAAAAAGCAACTTTTGACGCTGATTCTTCCTATTTCAAAATTAAAGAGGTCCGTTTCCTCTTCAAGGTGATCTGCAATCCTTCCGTGGTCAAGCTATAACATTCTCTCTTAAGATTGTGGGACGCCAAAGATTACTAGAAAGTTAAATCGCTACAGAAAAGAGAGAGAGAGAGAATAGGAAAAAAAAATAAGCGAAAAAGCTAAACTATTTCAATAAAAAACCAGTCACCCCCGAAAAAAGATTCCAGAGCACACAAGCTTATTTCATCGCAGGCAGAAATTGTTCAAGTTGGATTCTTGATTTAATGTAAATTTAATTTTGATTTTTAAAATTAAAATAAATTCAATACATTTATTGTCCTCTGACTCCCAAATTTTCCCACCGCCCCCCTATCGCCCAAAATATACCCACCGCCCCCCTACTGCCCAAAACATGTTCACCGCCCCTCAGCATCTTCCCACCGCCCACAGGGGGGCGGTACCGCCCCCGTTGAGAAACACTGAGTTAGAGCATTTCAGCAGCATGCATTGCGAAAAGGGAAAAAACAACGTCAAATCAAAGAATCGCTTTTAACTACTGTTTTTTTTTTAATCGAAAATTTTTAATTTGAGATGAAAGAAAATGTCTTTGTGTAAATTTACAAAAAGCTAAGGTAATTAAGGTTACACAAGAGGACATTCTAGAGTCGGGAAGATATTTATAGTACGATAGACGAGAGATTTCGAAATTGCTGATTCGGAGAACGATATTAATGCTAGAAAGAGAAAAGGTATTAAAAATCAATTAGTTTACAATCTTCCCCCACCCCCCTCACCCTCCTTCCTCAGCAATTTTTTGGAACGTCGCAAAATGTAATCAATCCAGCGTTTTGCAACCTCTTTGTTACCCACGTACCAGTTTGCAGAACAGCGAGTGTCTAAAATAACAGAGAAAAACTTTTCTTCTTTCATAACAGAAATGTCACATAAGTTAATTTGATTTTCAATATGATTCACTTGCATTTAATATTTAAATGTTTAAGAAAATTAATAACTTTTTCGAATGCGTAAATAATTTTTTTTAAAAAATCACTAAAAATTAAGAAACGTAATCACAAAGTTGGAGCAGACATATTGTTAAGAATGTTATTACCCTTACCTTTCAAAAAAGTAATTTTTGCTGTCATTATTATCATTTTATTTTTTTACATGCCGGCAGGTAAAAATCTTTCATCAAATTTTTTCCGCGGACCGGTGACAGTCCGGCCGACCACGGTTGATAATCCTTAACCCATTAAATGCCTGACTTTTTTTTTTTTTCAAAGATATTTTGTTTACTGGTTACAAACAGTGTTTAATGGAACGGAAAAATAATAAAAAAATATCACGTAAAAAATAATTGTTTTATTAAGGAAAGGAAAATCGTCCCTTATAAGTTACGATAGCCCCCAGAGGGTACATACTTTTTTTACTGAAATTTTTTTCTGCCTACGATATAATACTTAAAAAGACATTTTATAAGAAGAAATAAAATCAGCAATTAACATAAACTGGGAAGCTGGGAATAACTTTGAAAACTTAGCTTTTTTTCTTGAGATTGTGAATGATGTCATTTTTGATAAAGATCATATTAAAACTGCTACAGAGCGCACTTTATAATGGTTATGTGCTGCAATCTGTTAATAACAAATTGAAACAATACCAAAGTACTAATTGAACACTATTATTTCGTTGAAATGTTCATTTTGGGGACATTCAGACTCTTTTTTGAACCGTCCCTAAAAAGGGACGCTAGGCATTAATGGGTTAAATCAATTCATCAAACCAACAACACCTCGTCCCATTGCACCCTTTTACACCCCACACCCCTCCATTACTCAAAGTACAAACATTTTCCACACTGAAGGAAAAATTTAAAACTATTTCAATGTAATATATGCATAAAAAAAGTACGATTGAAGTTCGAAAAATATTTTGTGGGCTTGAAGATTTGAGTCACATCAAAACTTTGCGAGGAAAAATAAATTAACTAAAAAGGGTTACCGCCAAAGCCGGGCTAAAGCAGAACTACAAACATATGCCCACATCCTGATTATGCCATCCAGACACTGCAGATAGAAAATCATCAGCCTGGAACAGACATAATTAGGCTGAAAGCAGATGCATTCGCCCTTTGAAGTCGAGATCACCTATACCTTTCAGACTTGAAAGAACTTTTGAACATGAATTCTAAATTTTATTCTTTACACAGTCGAATCTCGTGAACACGAACTCCAAGAAACAGCAGAGTATATAGACTTTGGTACCTCCCCCCACCCCCTATTAAAATATAAAAATTATTTTTCCCGTGTAACTCGTAACGCTATTTTTCTGGATAGTGTACCCTCAAACCCCTTGCGACCCCTTCCCCCTATAATTATGAAAGAGGGAATATTACAAATACAATTCACTTAAAATTCTGGAATTGACTTCAATCTATAATATACAATATGTGTTATGAAGTAAACTCCAGATTATCCTCGAAATAGGATGGCACGATAACCGCGGATAAGCGAATAATTCAGATAATCAGAAAAATAAGTATAAAAACGATAGTAGTGTATAGAAGCCAAAAATATCAACATCACTCGAACCTACATTTAAATTACAACTAAAGACAATTATATCAAACGTAAAAAAACGCTAAAAGCTAAAAACGAACAATAACACACTCACACATTAAAAATAATAATAACTCTAATATTAGTACATATCTTAACATTTTTATAACAAGTCGGTTGATTACTTTTATTTATTTATTTTTTTCATTTTAAAACGCTTCTTCTTTATTAGTTAATAGTGGTGAAAGTGTTTTTAATAGTATCTTGTCACAAAGTGATGTATTTATATTGCCCCTCAAAATATTTAGCAGGTTCACTGAAATGAGTGAGAACTGCTTCATGGCTGACATTTTAAAATGGGTACAAGCTGAGCGAAGTTAAAATAGGCGCATTTTTCTGCATTCAGAAGATCATCAATTTAAAAAAAAATGTGGAAGAAGCGCGGATAATCGGAAGTTTACTGCACTTAGCAATGGTGGACTTTTCTGGAAATGTGTTTTGTACGACAGAAAAAAATAGGTTCGCATGATTCTAAAAAGTAGATGCCAAAACCCATGAATTTTGGAAAGCGGGAATAAAGCGAAAATTTTGGGAACTTTGATGTAAAAAGTTATTGAAAAATGATAATGTGTAAGGTTTTATACGGATGCGAGTTTTTGCTCGAATTTCATTCAATTATCAATCTTGAGAAATTCAAAAGAAATTTTTTTTTTAATGCAGCTGTACAGTGGCGTACTCAGGGGGTGGGCTGATAGGGCTGCAGCCCCCTCCGAAATTTTCAAAACGAATTTTTTGCACTTAAGCTTTAATGTTCTTTCCCTGCCTTTCTTCTTACAGTCACAAGATCAGAAAAGTTTTCAGATCGAATAATTAAGTAAAAGACAAAATTAAAAGAAAATGAGAAAGATTATTTTTTTACTAGTTTTGTCTCGTCTATTCTACTGTGTCACATTTCTGATTATTTTAAGTATTTCAATTTTGTTAGTTTTATTGTAAATATGTGTTTCAGAAACAACAATTAATGCTTGTTCATTCGTCCAACTCTTTTAATTATATTTAAACAAATGTGATTGAAGTTCAGTGTGAGGAACAATAATAAATTTAATTGCCAAATTAACGATATTAAGCACAAATTGTCTAAAATATTGCGAGAATGTGATTCAGAAACATCTATGTCAGTAAAGAAAAAACGATTAAAAATATAATAATTATGTATTTTTATCAGATTCAATTAGCATTGATATCACAAATTCCAAAAATTTACTTCTCTTAGCTACATTTTATGAGGTGCACCCCCCCCCATCTCTAAAAGTCTCTGCTCAGCCCCCCCCCCCCTGACGATTTGTCTGCGTACGCCGCTGCAGCTGTAATTTAATTTAAAAGAAAGAAAGAACAATTTTAATGACACTTTTCACTGAATTCATTTAAAGTTTTACAATTTTGGCTGCTTTGAGTCAGGATTGATTGTTATTGATTCTTAAAATGTTATCTTCTTCGAAGTATTACTTCTCTAATACTTCATATTTGCTTAGAAAATATTCTAATTAATCTTGCATTTAATATTTAACACATTGTTATTGTGGATTTTTTTTTAACCAGGTGAGAAAATTGATTTTTTGTTGATCATTACACCTCGTTTAATAAAGTGTACATTTAATTTTGTAATTACAGAAGTTTTTTTTTGTGGTAATATTCTTCCTCCCCTTCAAAGAATTTAAATACAAATTAATGTACGTCATTATAAATATATATTTTGAAAAAGTAAAATAACTTTTGTGACATAGGGAAAAAAGTGAACAAAAAATCCTAAATTCCGTGTTTTGGAAATTTTCAAAGTCCCCCCCCCCCCCAGTTAAAACCGGGGTTTTTCCACTCTTTACATCGTCTCCTCTCTTAACACTATTATTACTGCTAGAGAGACATTTCTCCCCTCTTAATACTATTATCATTAATATGATAATATTAATAATTGTAAGAGGTAATGACAAACTAAAGATATTTTTAATAACTTTACAAGCATAATTAACACATTAAAAACTGAGCGCATCTATCTATCTATCTATCTATGTTAGTGTAACTTCTCCAAAACGCAGTGAACAGACCATCGAACGAGGTATCGATAGATTCGTAATTTTTCAGTCTTCATTATCGTTAATTTACATAATAGTTTTATAATTTATTTTACGTAGAACGGCATATTTACGTAGTGTAATGAAAGTTGAAATTTGCTACAAGACAATATACATTATGAACGCATTGCGTGATGAACTTACTATTCAAAATGAAAAAATATGTATAACGTTCGATAGATCAAACATAATTAAAAATATTATGCAATGAGTTGCCGCCCTTTAGCCAGGGCTAAAGCAGAACTGAAGCAAATACACCCACAGCTCGATCGGGTAAGGTAAATTCATTTTATCTACCAGTTTGAAGGCAGTCTTGGCTACAACAAGAGGATATCTGCCGCCAGCTCGATTATTGGCTGTTCTTGACTGAGGAGTCCAAAATGAGGACGAAACCGCGGTCTCAGGATGTCATGATCGAGGTGTGGGTGTATTTGCTTCATAATTAAAAATATATTGAGGTTAGATTTCAGAATTGAAGAATTCCTGGGAAGTCTTTTGGTTGTCACCTCTCAAAAGCGTGTCACCCGGAGCAGACCCTTCCGCCTTCCAGCCTTGCCTCCGTGATAACACTACTACATACATAAAATATAGGCACATAACGCAACACAAGCTTACCAAAGACTATTTACAAAATAAAAAAATACGAACGAGGGAAAAAACGGGAAATGCACGGAAGCCCCACTTATCATTCTTTATACAGGGTGTCCACTCCAATCGTGGACCAATAGCTAATTTCTAAACCGTTAGAGATAAGCATAGAGTTTATTTAGGAAAAAATCTCCAAATTATGAAAAGAATTTTGGGTCTATTCAATGTTTTTCAAAAAATCAAATTTTGAAAGAGTTACGAAATTTAAATTTTTATACAGCCCCCCAGTCCTATCAATCATATTTAGTAAAACATTCTTGACACTGTAACGTTTAAAACTAAAAAAAAAATCACTCTTCTACCACAAAAATTGACCGAGTTATGACGTTTTGAAAAATCAAGATTTTGAGGCATTTCGCATACGGTTCCTTAAGCGATCGTTCGATGACGTCATGAAATAATGCAAAATCTTGATTTTTCAAAACGTCATAACTCGGTCAATTTTTGTGGTAGAGGAGTGATTTTTTTTTAGTTTTAAACGTTACAGTGTCAAGAATGTTTTACTAAATATGATTGATAGGACTGGGGGGCTGTATAAAAATTTAAATTTCGTAACTCTTTCAAAATTTGATTTTTTGAAAAACATTGAATAGACCCAAAATTCCTTTCATAATTTGGAGATTTTTTCCTAAATGAACTATATGCTTATCTCTAACAGTTTAGAAATTAGCTATTGGTCCACGATTGGAGTGGACACCCTGTATTGTTTCCATTTCTGTAGTGCTTTGTGAGGCTCTTTCATTGTTTCCCACAAGTTGTGGTATGGGCACAAGAAATCTCCCCCGCAACATAGGACATTTCCGCCGCAAAATTTATCTCTCTAGTTTCCACCTCATGAGACATCTCCGCCGCGTCTCTCCCCGCCACTTCTGTACGACAGGACAAATCCGCCGATTGAGCTGGTTGAGTGCGATATTTGGCGAAGCAAAATTGGCGCGAAGTTTAAATTGATTTGCACTGCATTGTGTTTTTTCGGAACAGGACATCTCCGCCGCAAATTTTATCATCCTCTTCCCCGCATTGGACATTTCCGCCGCGACTCCTATCCCCCTCCTATTATATTATCCCTATTTTGAGGATAATGATTTATCAACTCAAGTTTTTGATTTCAGCTCCCAGAGATATCAAAAGCCAAGTTTAACACCTCGATTCTTCAATCGTCAGTGAATGAGAACAGAAAAGAAATCCTGGTGTGAATGTTATAAGTAGGTACTACAATTCAGTTTTTTTTTTTTTTTTTTCATTTTCCTATATTGCTTTGAGGAAAACTCAATAAATGAATATTTTTTTATGAATTAGGGAGAATATAAAGACTTGACAGAAATGTTCTTACACTGCAATTTCTAAATTTTATTTAATTAAAAGTGTTTATATCTTCTTTGGAACAAAAATGTTCCAAAAAAGTGACACATTCGATTTTTTATTTTTTTCTTAAAATTCCGATCTTAAATAAATTTCACAGATTTAATGAAAGAAAAAGGAAACAACAAATAAATAATATTGACAGCCATTTTGATGTCATTGTCCAGTCCAGACCTACAGGACATATAAATATGTTTAGCTACGTAGCATTAGCATTTGCGCATCGTATGTATTTTGGATTTTGACTGGTTCTGATAACAATAAGAGGAAAGATTTTATGAACAATAATTTTACTAAGTTGTTTTTAATGCAATTGTGCTGCGAAATGATATCTATAATTCTTGAGGGATCAATGCTGCAGTTCTTTTTGTCTAATGGCATGCTTAACCTTCGAAAAATCAAGTCTCGTTAACGGTTTCGAGAACATACGAAACTAAAATTCCAGTCACGTACCCAAGAACCAGCTGTGAAGACATTGAACCGCTCAATTTCCGGTGTGTCAAGAAAGCTGCTTGCAAAGTAGTAATTGTGTGCGAAATGATGCTGCTCATTTCTCGTTGCCTCGTCCTCAAAAAAAGAAAAAGAAAAAAAAAAAAAAAAAACTGGCACCATCACTTCCACTTATAAAACTACGCAAAAAACTGGAGTGCCGCAAGGTAAATTTAAATGAATTATGACGAAGTCGTGAAATGAACTGAAGTGAAAATGAATAGGGGGAAAATCGAACTGATTAAAAAAAAGGCTCAACAACAATCACACACACTAAAAAGCAGAGATTCCCAAAGTCCAGACTTCCACGGAACCTTCCTAAAAATTACTGACCTTTGCGGAACCCTAATCCCCACCCAGCCGCAAAAAAAAAAAAAAAAAAAAAATCTTGATTTGATAAATATTTTTTTCTGACATCTTTCTACATTTTTTTCCCTTTCTTCAAATTTGTTTAATAATTCTGCACATTTTTAAAGCTCGTGTCTTGTTTTTATTACTTAGCATCACTATTTTACCCTACGGAAGTAAAAATCCATTAAAAACTTAAGTAGGTGTTAAAAATGTGTTAAAATCGAGGGTTCTGGAGGGTTTGCTGCGGCCTACGTGTAATCAAACAAGAACTTTTTTGTTCCCTATAAATTTGCTTTCGATTTGAAAAAAATACATTGTTACTCGTTTGGCAATTTCAGCTATTTTTTGCGTTTTAGCAGGATAGTATCGTGGACTCCCTGGGGACCGTGGACCACACTTTGGGACACTCTGGGGAAACTCACAGGGATGAAAACAGTTCAAAGTCAAAAAAGAATAAAAATTGCAAGGCCTAAAATTTTGATTCATTTTTAAAAAAATATTATGCGAAATCTCCTCTTAATTTGCATTGTGAAATTGAAAGTAAAATCGGTAGATTGAAGGCACTTTTATTATTATTTTTTTAAACCTCTTAATTTCTCATTCCCTATTTCTTTTTTAAGTCATCAATAACAATGCAGAAACAAAAAAAAAAAAAAAAAAGTGGAAGGGGGGGGGGGCAGTTGAAATTTTAAATGAATTAGATTTGTGTATCTCAAGAATGACTTCTCTAACTAATAGTGTTTGGTCTTTAGGAATTTTAATGAATTTTAAACTTCAAAATAATTTTCACGATTTTTTGATATTATTATATTATAATTTGATTTATATTGATTATTATATTATAATCTCAAATATTTTAGCTGAATTTTCTTAATTTCTATCTCCAACAACGACAACTTTTGTTTTTGGTAGCATGCCAAAATATAGTACATAGTTCGCTGATAATTGCATGTCATCCTTGAGGTTTCAATCCTGCTGCATCCTAAAAACATTTCCATTATTTTGGAAGTTGGAAGTAATTTCAACCTCAAACTACTTTAAATCAACTTATTTTAAGCTTTATTTTAATAATGAGTTTTTTTTTTTTTTTTTGGAAACTTAATACAACATGAATTTTTTGATCGTGGAAAGAAAGAATATATACAAAAAGAGAAAAATCGCGGATCCACGGACGATTTTCATCCCTGTAAACTAAATACAGTAAAACCGAATTAATCCGGATTAATAGAGAATCCCGGACGTCCTAATTATTGAAAGTCCAGATAAACAAAATAACCTAAAAATTGAGCCCAAGTTCGCAAATAAGCTACAGTACACAGTGAAAATTGTAGTTTTGATTCAAGAGAACGAAATATTAAACTGCATAAGAGCAAAGTACAAAAATACATTACGGAATTATAAAACACGGCCTACAGTCTACAAAAATACATTTTGCGATAACTCACCGTTTTTATGAAGTAGGGAAGCCTAAAGCAGGTAGGTTAACGAAGAACGATCGAAAATTGAAGTTTTTGCTTTTTAGCCCACTTTCCCGTTAAAAATAAAAGAGAAATATCGCCAAGTCCAAAACAAAGTCAAAAAGAAACAAAAAAAGTGAAATAAATATCGAAAAATTAAAAATTTGAAAGTAGGATATTGAGATGGGGAATTTGTGTGTCGGTCTGTCTGTCCCCCCCCCCCTAATAACTTTTGAATGAACATTCCGATTTGAACGATTTTTTTTTTTTTTTTTTTTTTTTTTTTTGTTGGAAAGATCTCGGCGAGTACAGCTCATTCCCATGTTTGATTTTTCGATTTGAACAATTTTGGTTTAACTTTGAACCGGTCAAACAACCTGTCCAGCGATACTAACTTTTTAGTGAACTGTCCGATTTGAACAATTTTTTTTTTTTTGTTCGAAAGATCTTATCAAGAATGCTTCATTCCCGTTTTTAAATTTCCGATTTGAACAATTTTTTGTTCAACATTGAACCGTTCAAACAAGCTCTCACCCCTAATAACTTCTGAGTGAACAGTCCGATTCAAACAAACTTTTTTTTGTTCGAAAGATCTCGGCGAGGATACTGCATTACCGTATTTAAAATTTCAATTTGAACATTTTTTCGTTCAACATTGGGACAGGGCTGCGGAGTCGGAGTCGGACTGATTTTGGACCAAAGGAGTCAGAGTCACTGAAAAACATATCGACTCCGACCACCTCCGACTTGGATGAAATTTTATGGAGGCGAAAACATATCTTTGAAACTAACAGATTCAAATTTTCAGCGTCCTATATCCAAATCCTAAGCATCTAGGATCATTAAAAAGGGCTTCAAAATGGCGAGTCTGCTTTGTGAAACGAATTGCTATGTTTGGACTTATGCAAAAGAATAAAAAATATTTGCAGCAAAAATGCAATGTGTTAAAATAAAGTCTGGCCATTTAACAAGAAAAGGATTCGTTTTGTACGGAGTCAAATGACAAGAGCGGCACTTGTCTTTTGCTCTGGAGAAAATAAACTTTTTGGGATGTCACAGTGACCTCCGAGAATTGAGGTAAATGTGGTAAAATTACCTGCGAGAATTCTTGAGAAAATTGAAATTTTTGAGAGGTCACAATTAGGGATGCACCGATTAATCTGCATTACCGATTAATCGGCCACTTTGCCGATTATTAATAATCGGCAAAATCGGGCCGATTAATCGGCCGAAAAAATATTTTTCAAACATACCTCTTTAAAGTATACCTTCACTAAGAAACTATGATGAATAATTTTTTTACAATAATCCTCACGGTTGATTTAAAGTTTTCTTTTAATTAATTCACCTTCTTCGAATAAACATACGTAGACAATGTTGTAAAATTTTTCTTGTGCGGATAGTTTTCTCTTTAATGCCGTGCTTTTATATTCCCTCTAATTTTCAAAGAATAAAAGTATTGAATTAAATTGCTACTAATTATTAAAAAATATGAATTAAAAGTACTCCTAAATTGGAGTGCTCACCACAGACTCCCGCTCTCTCCCCCCCCTCTTTTTTTGGATTTTTATGTCCAATTAACGTATCTAACAATGTGTTAATAATATTGACAATAATATGAAAATTGGTTCCAAGAAATTTTATAAAATACTGAAATTATTTTGGGAAAACTAGGAAAAGGGAAAAAAAAAATCTTTCAGAAATAAATTACTTACTATTTCTAAACTTGGAATTGTATAAGAGAGAAAAAACAGTGATGGTAAAATTGGTAGTCGAACAACAATCATCCTTATCATTAATCGGCTCAGCCGATTAATCGGCCGATTATCAAAAGCCGATTAATCGGTAATCGGCCAATTTGCTTATCGGTGCATCTCTAGTCACAATGACATCCCATGACCTCCAACTGGGATACCATAGCTTGCTACCCCCTCCTAAAGTGAGTCCTGGCTACGACCATGAATAAAAATGAAACTTTTAAAAATGGACTTAATATTTCAACCTTTGTGTAGGGTTTTTCCTTCTTCACACTTGGGTAAAAAAGAATAAATCTGTACCTCAGAACCAGACTAACGTAAGTCCATTTTCGTCATTTTTCAGTAGAAGGGAAAAACGATGTATTCGACAATCGTTTTTCCCCTCTACCGAAAAATGACGAAAATGGACTTACGTTAGTCTGGTTCTGAGGTACAGAAATAATAAAAAAAAACAGGAGTCGGAGTCAGAAATTTTAAAATCCCGGAGTCGGAGTCGACCATTTTTCCTCCGACTCCGCAGCCCTGCTATTGTGTAGCTAAAAATACTGTCTTTAGAAAATCGTGTCGAACACAAAAAAAGTTACACATTTTGTAAATTAGATCCATTTCCCTCTCTCTCTCTTTTTTTGACCGAAACAAATCAAATGCGCTTTCAGTCATTACAGAATGACATTTGTACTTTTTAATTTCTTATACGTCGATAGTGCATGCTCTCTATACGTTTCAAGGAAAAAACAATAAAATGCAAAATTACACAATATTTCTAAAATCCAAGAGGAGGCAATGGACACCCCATTCTCGTCTCCCTGATCTCTCAAAAGATGAGCCTGTTTTAAATGTGTAAAAAACAGAAAATAATATTTGAAGAAAATTTTACAATCGGTATTTCCCTCTATTGTTGAAACAGTTCAAAGTCACGGAAAGAAATGGACATTGATTTTTCCAGGAAGCTCAATGGTGAGGTACAAAAGTCACTGTGCTCCGAATTGAGTAAAAAAACCTTTTAAAACGTAAATTTACGAACAATCAATGTGCGTGTAAGATTAATAACATTAAGGCACTAAACTCAGCCGCTGCCAAAAATCGATTTTACCTGTGCTTCATTAGCATATAAAAGATTTTCGAGGTCTTGGAGAATGTTTCACCATGACAATGACACACACATTTGCGATTTAAGCTTAAAAACAAAAGAGCTGCGAAGAAGAAAAAAAATATCGTTGATGTAATTACTAAAGTAATGGGACATGATTAAGAACTAAACTAGAGTAGTCAGCGCTTTATTTCTAACAAAAGAAGTGCGGAAGCCCTATAGTTTATCTTCGTTCACTGTAGCTATTTTTCATTGGTTATATTGTTATATTTGTATTTTAAAGTTTCTTAGCAAAAAGAGCTTGTGTTATCAACGCAGTACACAGGTTTCGTATATCGCATAAAATACGAGTGAATTAAGTTCTCCACACTAATAATATTTATAATTAATAATATTATTATTGTTATTATTTATTTAAAATCATCGTAACAAATAATAATAATGATGATAAATGATAAAAATTAACAATAATAATAAGAATAAATAATATTGTTGTGCCATTGATGATGCTATTACTATCATCACCATCATTATTAATATCAATATCAGCAACATCATCATCATTACTATTGCAGTAAAACCTGCGTAAATTGATCCGTTATGATGCAGTAATTTAGTGGTCAACTAATAGAGATGGATACATTTCTAACTTTTACAGTTTTGCTTATTAGTATCGAAAAGGTTTTAATACATTTTAGTTGAAATCTGTACCTGACAAATGCGGTCAACTTCAACAAGTGGTAAACTTTATAGGTTTAACTGTATTATAAAAGAAGATGCCCCTCAGAATAATATTTCCCCCAAATTATCATCTACGCAGAGTTCGTAACAGAGGGGCCATGCTCTGGTATGTCTGCCAGGTAGACAAATTAATGCGCTATCAGCGAAAAGGAAAGATGCTTACTAATTAGCTTACTGGCACGCACGCGGTACCAGCGCACGGCCCCTGAAATCAAGAAATTATGAACTAATATTCCATTACCCCTTTTCATCAAAAAGAAAAGAAATCAGATAGTCCAACGCTACATACAATACACATACACAAACTGAGAGAGAGGTAAGATTTTTTTTATTATTATTATTATTTTCCTATTTCCCTTTCACAGATGGTCATGGGAGGAGATATGCTCTCACGCAATGTTCATTCGTGCGTGTAAATTTCAGTGTGTACTCCGACACGTGCGTGGATTAGATTCCTCAATTACTGACACGTGCGTGAATTAAAACTACGGAATAAGAAGACGATTGTGGACTCACATTCGAACATGAAAGTTAAACTTTCTTGCTAATAGTTATGAGTAGAACTTACAGTTGCAGTAACATAAAGAATGTAATTCTGGTAAAGTATTAGAGGTTCAGCACGCCTTCCTTACCAAGGCCGGGTTCACAGTCGGTGAGAATGGCAGAATTTCTGAAATCGGCGCCCTCTTGGACGGCCTTTGATTCTTCGACGATTAAAATTAAAACCAAATATTATAACAAATTTTATACTACGTAGAAATTCCATTAAAATAAAGATATAAATTAGAAAATGTTTAATAAACAATCAATTGATTAAAAAAATAAACACAACGAACACTTTCTTTATAAGAAATGAATTTAGATGCTACATTTGGTCTAAATTAAATGATTGAATTATATTCAATAAAAACGAATACTACAAATTTGAGAATTTCAAGAAAATATTCTATGAAAAGTAGTTTCAAATTTTCTTGGGTTTAAAATATTAATCAATATAGCAGCAGATAAATAACAACAATTAAATCATAATTTGAATTCCGTCATAATTATTTAATACTTACGAGTCAAAATTACGTTTTGGGTAAAAGCTTTAATGTATATTTCCAAACTGATTGTAGAAGCGACAATGGAAAGAAAAAAATATTCTTAATATTAACTTCCACTGATTTTTATCCTCGTGACATCGAACTATACTTGAGTTCTAGAAAAGAGTTTCCTAACCTGTGGTATGCGTACCATTGGTGGTACCAATACGCGACTTGCTAGTTGGTGGTACGCAAAAAATAATCAGTAATGGCGGACATAAAAAGCTAATAGTTCAGAACATATCATTGAAAATTTTTCCTTTTATTCATAAAATGAATGTTAAATAATAATATCGCATAGTTATGGTGCTATTGTGCTGCCGATGGTCAGAAATCCGGCAATCAACTTTGCTTATATTTTAGATTTAGCCGTTAACCATCAGCAAATTTCAAATATATATATATATATATATATATATATATATATATATATATATATATATATATATATATATATATACATATATATGTTCTTCGAAACAAGCATAAGGTAAAACAAGGGATGGTAAAACATTTAAATATGAATATATTTTATACATTCTTTTGATAATAATAAGATAATATATCAATTGTTTTGTTTATAATTTAGTGTTTTGTTAAAACCATTTATTTGTAACGAAATACGGTAAAATAGAGATAAATATAAACTAAAAAAAATACATACATAGCATCCAAGTGAATGTATTATTTCAGTGATTTTATATCCGGCATAACGTTTTAGCGTGTTTCAAGGGAATGTCTCTCTCTATGTAATGTTGAAAGCATGGTCACCGTATAAAATGTTTAATACAAATAAATAAACACACTCACGATAAAAATAAATTTAAAAAAACGAAATACAATCATTTTTCCGAAGTGGTACAATTATGTATGATGAGTAATCAAGTGGTAAGCGAGCTATATATATATAAAAAAAAGGGGGGTTAAGAAACGCAGTTCTAGAAGCAAATAACAACTTTTCTTCTTTTTTCTTCCTAATTTTCCAAATATAACCGAAATTTTACGACATTTGAAAATTAGTCCCATAGAATACACTTGAATATTTTCTATATTTCTGAGTCTGAATACTTTACCCTCCATTAATTGCTTGCACCTCACAAATGCATCTATCTATCTGTACCACACTTTTCTATCCTAATTTGTGCTTATGCGCCAATTAGGAGTTTACCTATTATACTGCAATGAATCTTTAATAGGAGACAATATAAGTATTTACACTAAAATATCTTGTATTGATTTGGTTTAATCGTCAACGGTGTTGGGGGGAGATGGTTCTTCTAATTAAAAAGAAAATGAATGAGAAGCATCAAGCCATCAACTCCAATAGATCGAAAACAATAAGTAATGCAAGAAATCCTTTATTAATATTTAAAAAAAAAATCTCAGATGAGTATAACATGTTAGGAAAGAAAACTCCAATGAAAATCGACTTAACTTTGGAAGGAAACCGGGTCCTGAGGCTGTTAAAGAACGTCAATAACAAAAAACAGCCTTTGTGATTGTATCAATTGAGTTAAAGAGTCATGATGCAAACTGAAACAAGGAAAATGACAGCTTAGTGAGAAGAAAATGAGGTCAGCTGAGGAATTAGCTGCATGAAGATGGTCGCTCATAATAGAGATAAGAATGTGTTCGATTCCATCACCGATAATTCAGTACCATTAAACTTTAGACGGTTATTCAACGTCAACGAAAGATCAAGATTCGGAAAATTAAATGATCGACAGAGGCGAGTAGAAGCAAATTAATTAATCCCCAAGTCTTCTTTTCTCGTCACCACATTTTTTGTAAACCAAGATAAGTAACAAAACAACAAAGCAGATTTTACATTGAAGCACAAAAATTATCAGTTTAAATAAAGGTTAATGTGATGAATTGGCGTCCTCAACGTTACATGTATAATCAAGTGTTAGTTTGCAATAACAGAAGATTATTCATTTCTAATAGGGATGGTTGGATACTTAAAACTGCTGATAGCATTCGTTAAGTTTCGGAGAGTGTCAACAGAATGACCATAGAAAATGATACGAATATTTTCAGTCGGCACTTTTTTACGTAGTCACCAGGTGGCGAAAGAAAACAACTAAACTTGATCTTTAACACCAACCGTGATATAATTAGAAGCTACTGTACATTGAGGCGTGATACAACGAACGGCTGCATCGCTGCAAGCAGATGCAGAGGCGGATTTACATGTTTGGGGGGAACCGTCGCAATGCATTTATCACATAACTATGCAAAACATTCATCACGTGTGTTTTTGCATATCCTTTGAGGCACCCCGCAATTGCTACATTTGCAACCAGAGCCCGATCAAGATAAAGTGATGCCCAGATCCTGGTAAAATGCTGATGCCCCTCTCACAAGAAAATCCGCCCATTCCCAGAGAAGGCAGAAAAAAATTACCCCTTTTTGGTACACTACTGTGTAGTAAGGGACACCTGTACCAAAGCGCGTTAATCAGGCCCTGTTTGCGACATGGTATAAATCCGCCACTGAACAGATGAGAAAGGAAAGCCACGTCGTTCCACACAAAACGGGGTTGGCATCCAAAAGAGAGAGAGCATCCCGAAACCGGATTGATGGATCCACTCCAAAACCGGTAGTTCTTCACCTCCTTCCATCTCATTCATCCCGCGACATCCCATCAAACAATGGCATTTGCATGCGACCACATTCGTAGTAATTCCCGCATCCCACTCCATTCATTCCCAGGACCAAATAGAATGGTATTACGCTCGTCGCACGGCCTCTCTTCATTACAAATGCATCCTGACATCGCCCCGCGATTGGCTATTTCGGGAAATGGTGACCATTAAATGGATGCACGCTTCTGAAATCATGAAATGTGAGATGAGCGGTGACCCCTCTTATTTATTTGCATTTATTTTCACTCCAGAAGTGTGGGAGGATGATAGCCTTCTTCTATAATTGAACGACTTATTCAACAAAAGAAAAATCTTTCGGTTCGTGGGTAAATGCTAACATACGCAGAGGTACATTATGGGGGGACGTACCCCTATGGGGCATCATGAGAAGTCACTGTGACCTCCCAAAATGTTCCTTATTCAGCAAAAATTTTGCTGATGATTCGGAAAATTCGGAACTCAATGTTCGGAAAATGAAAGACATTGTTTTTGCACTGTGATTAAAGAAAGAAGAATTAATATTACTATCTCTTAATACTACCTAATGCCCCATCTCATTTGATATAACGTAAATGTGGCAATGTGCTGCACTACGAAATAAGGATATTAAGTAAAAATTAGACATAAAAAAATTCGCTAACCAATTGATGAGTACAAAATGCTACTGATCTTTCAAAAAAAAAAAAACATAACTAAAGAGAGAAAAGAACAACATATCAACGAATATATGCGAAGCGCACATAATAGATTATACTGATGTACACAAGCGAAGAAATAAAGAAAACACTCCCTCAAAGAAAGAAAATGCAGAACAAACATTGTTTCATTTTTCAGTATTTTTTCTCTCCATTTAGTTGCTGTCAATTTCAGTACCAAGAACTCTATTTCTCTCTCTCTCCACGGTAATATATTTTTACATACAGATATATAGCTAGCGGCATCACCCACGGCGTGAAACCAATCCTTGAAATTTTTTAGAGGAATGAAATTAATATTCGAGGAATGAAACACAAAAGATCATACACGCATAAGACCATAACTATGATCAATTTCATAAATAAACTAATTTTCTAAAGATGAAAGGGAAAATACCGAGACAGAAGAGATGTGCATCAATTTGAGTCTTAAACATTTGAAATGATCAGTATTTTCCATTTAGAAAGAAATAAAAAGCACAAAAAAAGTAATATTTTAAAAATGCCAATTGCATTTTTTTCATGATGTTATTATTCATTTATTTTTAAACTTAATTTACAAAGCGTGTAAAGAAGCCTAACTAAAAATTTTTCAGGCGTATTTCCGATTTGCAATGCGTAAAATACGCCTGTTGAGGAGTTAAAATCTGTGTATGCATTTCTACTTTAAATATTAATGTACTAGCACACATGAATATAATTGCACTCATCACGGCCATACAATTCTTTTTATTATTATCTATTTTCAGAATTCAAGGAAAAATATAAGTTTTGAAATCCTACCTGTTGAAATCTCTTTGAATTGAAATATGCCATCTTTAACAGATGGTTAACAAAAGAAGCAAAATCTATACTTTCTTGCTCGAGATTTTTTTTTCTTTTTCAAGAAGAGAAACAAGAGTCGATCTTCAAAAAATAACATTTCTTTCCAAATTAAAAAATGAGGCAATAACAACTCAAAGAATAACATAAATTATTAAATTCATTTGATTTCACCGTTTCTTGCTTTTCTTTCCCGTTTTTCAATTTTTCTCTCGCTGAATTTTAACAGAAAACATATGAACTTCCATGTCTATACATTTTAGCCCTTCCCTTTCCCCTCCCCAAAATCGACGGAAAACCAAAAATAGATGAAAATATTAAACTATTGTTGCAAATCTTGTAAATAGTTGTTGTTTTTCCTGCCTTGCATCATTTTCACTAGTTTTGGTTTTATCTGGCGACATGTTGCAAAAGTATCTGAAGATATCACTTTTATCATTTGTATACCGGCCCTGTAACACTTTGTAGTTTTTACACTTGTCCTAACTTTAATAAGCATGAAGACATTTTCGCGTGGTTTTTCTTTTTATGACTAGAAGTTTCTTGAATGGATTATGTAAGTTATGAATGAACAGAAGACCCCGGATTTTGCTAGAATATTGTCGAAATTTCGTTACGAGTATAAATAGCTGTCCGACTGCCTCGAACATAGTTAGTCAGTTAGTTGTTTTCAGATTTGATTTCTGGTGACTCGTTTTATTCGCTATTCGCTTGGGCGAATGTTTGTTTTGCTTTTGTAATTTCTTAATTACTGTTCACGTTAGATACCTGCTGCTGAGTTACTGTTGAGAGTACAGTGTACTGTTTGCTACCTAATTGCTGGATGTTTAGCAATTGTTTCCTGCTCCTTTTGTAAATAAGTGTACATACTTGTAAATAAATTTATAGTTACTTCCTCAAGATTGGAATGCTCATTTAAGAACGTTGAAGGTGCTACGGACTCGTTACACTATTTTGAAGCAAGACTAAATTTAAATGATTTTTTGGGGGAAACTACTCTAGACTTCATATTTGTGTAAGATTAATGTGTAAGATTAATGTGTAAGATTAATGTGTAGAATTAATTCAGTAAATCATTAAATAAATACAAAATAATAATAATAGTAATAAATAAATAAATTCAACAGTAGCAATAACAATGCAATAATAAATTTAATAGAACAAATAATAATGACGACATTACTAACAGCAATAGTAGTAGTAATAATAATAATCACTTTAATAAGAATAATGTTGCATAAATAAATTCAATAGTAACAAAATAGTAGCTTTAATAATAATAATAATGACCTTAATAAATTCTTAACAAATTTAATACTAATAACAAAAGCCATAATAGTTCCAATAAAATAATAATAATAACATTAAATATTTTTTTTACTATAATAAAAAGGAGAGTTGCGTAAAACGACATGCGGCCTTTATGCAAATAAAATGCAAAGAAAAGAATGGATGAGCGAACAAAAACTGAAGGAAAATTTAAGCACCTCCCTTAGTCGTAGTGCAGGCTTATTCCATTCATAAACTGATGTGCAATAATATTTCATAGCTAACAGCCACTTCACTTAGGATTCAAGGAAGCATGACTAAAGTCGGGCCTAAAATTACTAGACCGAAAAAAGCGCGGTAAAGGCCTTCTTTTGTTCGGTTTACTTCTGCAGCAGCAGTGAAGCTCGAGTTTTTTCGTCTGCGAAGACTAGGCTAACTCAGAGAAATCGTCCTATATACATATTTAAATTAAGAGGGGGCGAAGAAAAATGAAAGAAAGTTTTTTTTTTATTGGTTCGGGTTTTTTGAAGAAATTTCAGACTTTCTTTGAAATTCACTTATTAAAGGGAAAAACATTTTGCATGATTTAAATTTTGCGAAAACATGGCAAATAACAGTTTAAACTGCTTCAATAACAGCAACCCCCCCCCCCGCCCCTTTTTTGTAAATTTTGAGATACTGTAAAATAGAGTTTTGGAGTGACTTATGTGTAAGCTACTTTTTAAATTAAATGTCTCAAAAGTCTTAAACGTTACTTCTAAACTTGGTTTACATTTTCTTTTGACACAGGTTGTCATACAGTCTGATTCATTACACTTTCTAACACATTGGACTTTCTAACATGTACATAACAAAATCCTTTCGAAAACAGGAGTGATGTCAGACGAAAAATCCTGCGACCACTTTCAGTAACAACTAATAATAGAGTAAAAGACTTTCAGTTTAAAAATTTTAAATAAGCCACAACACAAGCAATGCAGTAGGTGCAGAAAGTAGAGAAAAGCTTAGCAATTGGCATTACTTTATTAAAAGCGAAATCTCAGGAGAAAAAAAAATCTTTCATGAAAATTTCGTTGAAACATTTTTTTTTTTCTGTCAGCTAAACGATTGGGAAAGACATCATCAACTATATGTGAAAATTTCAACTTTTTTATCACAGCGGACAGAGAAATGACAATTAAAAACAATTAAACATGAAAACGTCAAAGTCGATCACAATACTTTTTGTTTAAAAAAAATTTAATATAATACAAATTTCTTACTAAAACAAATTTCACCGAACTATGTTGACAATAATAATATTTGACAAATTCTAGAACAGACAGTAGCGCCTACCAATGGCATACTCAGGCGGTGCGCTGATAAGACTGCAGCTGCAGCCCCCTCCGAAATTTTCCAAACAAATTTTGAAAATTCAAGCTACAATCCGTTCATTAATTTTATTTATTTATTTTTTCTTTCTTGCCCAAATCAAGACATGAGATTTTCTTTGAAAGTAAAATTAAGTATGGGGCTAAATTAAAGGGGAAAAGAGTAAATTTCTTCTTTTACATTTTATGAGGTGCCCCGCCCCCTCCTCTCAAAGAGTCTGGGCTCACCCCCCCCCCCGCCCCCTGCCTGAAATGATTTGTCTGCGTACGCTTCTGGCGCCAATCTACTGAGAGCATTAGTTGACAAACTTTATTCGGAGAATAATAACTTAACTCGGGATGACTGAAAAATCCGTTAAGCATGAAAACTGGCAAAGACCACAAAAACATCCTCTTTTAGTTTAAAATTGAAGCAATTGACATAATAACTGGTAAAAGGTGTTCGACAACGCAAAGGAAAAGTGAACCAAGGACGTTTCAGTCATTAAATGTGTTCACGGTAAATGTTTTCCACCCTTTATCGTTGAACAAAAAAATTCACCTTGTGGAGAAAATAATAATATTATCCTAATTATTCCTGTACAAAAAACTAAAAAATACACTTTTGAAGCAAACATTTCTAAGAATATTCAACATTACCGATTCCCCATAAGCATCTCAACATAGTGTTTCCACAATGATGATGATGATTTCAGTATATCTTGACTTGAAGCTATGTATTAATTTTGCCAATTGTTTTGGTTTTTATCCAAAAAAATTATTTTTAATTGACTTTGCTATTTTAGTAATATCACGTCAAATCGTCTGAACCTACGTAACAGTGCTTTTGCTACCATTAGTACTATACTTCCAGAATAGTGCTAAAAATAAGTCGGTGTTTTATTATTATTATTATTATTTATTTATTTATTTACTTATTTTGCTTCAGTTCATATTTTTTGTATTTACTTATTTTTCTTTTTAACTTCAATTCTTGAAAATAAACACGCAGTACATTTTCTCATTCTTAAAAACATCAATTAATCTTGCCTCTAAACTATAATTCTTGATTTCTAGCACTCAAAGAAAGGAAAAATGGGATCTGGAAAGTCAGTAGAATATTTTTAAAAACACAGAAATTAAATTCAATGTATAAAAAATTAGTGTGCATTTTTGGCACCCATTGAGCCCCCTTCCCCCTCCCTCCATTGAATCTATATACATAAATGGCTACTTTTGTATGTATGTATGTCCGGGGTAATCTTCAAAACTACTGAACCGATTTTAACCATTTTTTCACCATAGATAGCTTTATTAACAGGAATCAAGATTGGCTATAATTTATGTCTAAAAAACGTAGTTTAAAAAAGTTAATATGGGAAAACTAAATTTCATGTTATTTTCCCATTAAATGATTAAATTTTCAACCCATTGTTGAAAAAATTTGTTGCCTTGCAACAATAATATGAATAGTAATCATAATGAAAACTTTGAATCAAAGCTTCTCCGGTGTAAATATGAAATTTATTGAAGTTAAAAATACAAGACAACGTGTCTACAAGTACAAATAAAATGTTAAAATAGAGTAGGAAACTCTAGCAAATAGCTATTTCGGGGCTATTATGAATGAAGCCCCATCATCAGTGCAAAAAGATGATGGTTCACTGACACCAGTCAAGTGAACCAGGAATGCGAGAAACGTGAGGGTAAATAAACAGAACAGGAAGAGTAGGTAGATCTGTTAAAAAACAGGATTTCAAACGCTCTTCCATTGCCCAACATTGTTGGTCATGTGGCCATATTTTTGATTTTTCCTCTGCAAAAATTATCCATAGTTGTTCTTCGATTTTTGATTTAGATTTTTGGGAATCCTATTATATCTGGAAAAATTCAGATTTAGTTGTCAATGATCTGTCTAGCACCCCTCCTTTCCCGAACATTTGGAAATCTCTTATTTAAAAACTTTTTCGTCTGTGACGTAATTTTTTGTTGCGCAGTTGTCGTGTCCAACCTTTGACGTAATGGTTTCTGCGTACCTACTCTTCCTGTTCTGTTTATTTACCCTCACGTTTCTCGCATTCCTGGTTCACTTGACTGGTGTCAGTGAACCATCATCTTTTTGCACTGATGATGGGGCTTCATTCATAATAGCCGCGAAATAGCTATCTGCTAGAGTTTCCTACTCTATTTTAACATTTTATTTGTACTTGTAGACACGTTGTCTTGTATTTTTAACTTCATCAATTGTACAAAGTTTTCGACTGCTTTTCTTACAAATGAAATTTATTGCTTTCTTAGGATTTATATATTTATCTATGGCAATAATCGATACCGGGTAAATAAAAAGTGTTGCCTTTGGCAACAGTTAGAAAATAGGAAGCGATTTTTTGGAAAATCACAAGGATAAAATAAAAACACATTTAAGTTTGATCTCACGTTCTCCTTCACACATAGTTCATCTACCGCATGGTCAAAAAAGCTACCTTTGAGAAATATGATTCTACTGGGCTTAGTTGAAAGTCATATATTTATTTTCTTGGATTTGGCATGTTGCATTTAAACCGGTGCGACGCCGGGCACATCAGCTAGTTAAATTTTATCCATATCAGTATCGATTTACAAAAATTGGTGTCTCGCGAATCCGGTAAACGATCTTGTCAAGACTTATGGTCAAAAATGAAAAAAGCAAGTTAAAAGGGTGTCATGCTTAATCTAATAGTTCTGGATTTTAGGGATTACAAACCAAATCAATTGAAGAAAAAATGCAGAGAAAATGTAACAAAATACATTTTTCGTACAAAATGTTCACTTAATTAAATATACACAACTGTATGTTTTACCTATTCACTGTTCAAGTGCAATTTGTTTAACTTGTTCTGGAAAAATTTTACCCAGATGATATTTGTAACTACGCACCATAGCATCGTGCAGTTACGACTTCTTCAGCAAGGAAATATAAAAAGATTTAAAAAAAAAAAAAAAAAAATATATATATATATATATATATATATATATATATATATATATATATATATATATATTATTTTTTTTTTTTTTTTTTTTTTTTTTTTTTTTTTTTTTTTCAATCTTTACAAATTGGCTGTCGAATTTCCCACCGACCACAATACATTACGATTCCACAATATATCTTTGTTGAGAAAAATAGTTTTATAATACTTAAAACAAACACATGAGCGCGATGAATGATGAATGTTTTATAATACATAAAAATATGAGCAGCAAACACTCATTGTCTAACAAGGAAAAGGGGAGTAATTACTAACTGTTATTAAAAATGACCGATAACTCTTTTTTTCACTTTGATTTTGTAACCTGAATTCGACAAATAAATTACTTAACGTATTGTTTTCGGAAGCTGCATATCGGGTGCGCTGTACATAAGTATTTCGCGGAAAAATCAAGGGATCGTGATTCTTTCTCGGTGTAGGAGAAGCATTTTTTGGTCTCAGTTACAAAACAGGCTGAATTTGAAAACTATCCGAAAACAGTTTAACAAAAGGAAATGGTTATTCCCTAGAAAAATAGGAAAAAGTAGTGGTGACGTTGAATCGTTGAATTGTGGTTATTAAGAACTCGGATATTATACAAATGTAATAGGATATTTTTGCTTCTTTTGATGTTAGTGAATATAACCGCACAAAAACAGCAAATTTTCCAAAATATCATCACATTGATCCGTTTTTCACTGACTTTTAGATTACACCCCCCCCCCCTCAATAAAAAAGAAAACAAAAAACTATTTTGTTCTTCGTTAGAAATAAAAAAATCGGTCAACCTGTGGGCTTTTCTCAGGTTGTCTGATTTTTTGTGCATATTATCCATAATGAATGAGGTTTTAAGCAAAACTTAATCCGACTGCTTATAAAAGTTCGACCGTCGAGAATTCACAACTATCAACTGAAAAGAAATCGCAGTTCATGATTTTAAGTCTTTAACTTCATCCCCAGTTGAATAATTTTCCTGTAATTTCCATATTTTGTTAACTAATTTTCTATAGAAACAGAAATTTTACAAAAACTATTTATTAACCTATTTCCACTAAAATATGCTAATCTTTTTTTAAAAAGTCTTATTTCAACAAAAGCTACTAATAGGCTTGTTTTTAAAATGAAATAACAATGACATCAAAAAATTAAGCACATTGAATCAAGATATAAATAAAGTCGCAAAGCTTTAAAGAGAATGGAACATTAATGCCTCAAAAGATATTTTATCTTATATATTAAAACGATAATAAACTTGTCTCTGACATTGTAAAAAGAATACAGTTGAATGCAAATTTGCGTGTGTGTGGTTATTTCATTAAACAATGTAGAAAAGAATGGATATTTTGAACTCGAAATATGAAGTTGAAAACAAGAATCACCATAAAAAACGAATCCCTGCGCTTAAATAATAACCAGGGAGATTCGAAAATATGTATGACCGAAGCAGGGTGAGTATAGTATAGAAGAAAAAACGTATAAAGACGTCAAGAAAAAGGAAATTCTGAATTTCGTATGGACAAAGTAGAGTACGTAGTGCAAGAGAAAAACATAAAAAGTACGGTTAAAATTTTCATAATAATCGAGGAGATTCAAAATTTTAGATCAATGAAGCATGGTACAAGAGAAAAACATTAAAAAGAAACGTTTTAATAATAAGCCAGTAATTAAGGAATTTCGTGTGGACGAAGTCGGCACGGTGGTGTAAACGAGCGCATAAAAATGTTTAAGTAATAACTACGAGCTTTTCTAATGCACAATTTGTGGCTAACATACTCAAATCATAAATTGCATGAGACAAAATTGTTGTCTTTTCTTGACGCTATCGTAAAAGTATCACAAAGTTGTCTCCTCACAAGCGTGTTACCACCCTAATTGAATGTCGTACAGTGTCATATCTAATTGAATGTGACAGTAATAAAATGCATTTCTCAATTTAAATACAATATTTTGAAAAGGTTTCGAGAAATTCAAGCAAATATCGATCATTATAAACTGAAATACAACACGATCTCAAGTATCATTAATGAGCTGCATTATGCATCGCATAATTAGCTTCTCTAATAGCTTGCAGGAGACCTCAATCCTCTCAAAGGGCACGCAGCAACTGATTTATTCCTCCGTCTTGATTTAGAAATCAGCTGCTACGTCCATCAATTATAGCATCAGCAAATGAAAGAAATCCATTACACGGAGGAGGAATTAACTTAATCTTCTCCCACTACCGCCATTCGCTTCTGTAAACCAACAGGGATTGATTCATTACCTCGCTTGAAAGGAAAATACCAAATGCTGTTAGAAACATCATTTTCAAACAGTTTTTTGAAATGAAACACCGACGTCTTGCGATTAATTATATCCTCAGTCCGCTGCAAAAGTAGGTCAGTGTTCGCGAAATGCTTAGAGAAAATATTCCTTTTTGGAAATGGTGAGAAAAATTCCACTAAGATCTGCTATTTCCTTCCTTTTTTAAGTGATGAGGAGGACTTCGCCTTCAGCTTGGAGCGATAATTTATTGGAAATTATTGGTTATTATTCGTTTAATTATGCTGCACAAAAACATTTCTTACAAAAAAAGAGATAACAGAGATTCTATCTTCACAGAAATTTGAATGCGAGACCCGCTGTCACGTGACAAACCAAAAAATATGTTTGCAAAAGAAATAGTAACCCTCAAATTTCTTTACTAGATGTCTGCTCTGAAATGAAATATGAAAAATATTGCCTTTTTTAAACCCCGAAACATTTTTATGTATTGAGTTTTAAATACAGGTTTTTCTTTTGCTTTGAAAAATTGAAAATTTTCCGAAGAGAAATGATCGCTTCAAAACAAAGTGTTGAAGAGTTCTACCATCTTCCAAGTCATTTGTTGACTTAGACTTCGACTCGAACTTAAAAATTTTGGGAGGCGAAATTCTCAATTTAACGAATGATAAAATACGTACGGACATGCACACTAGGGTGGATCGAAAAAAATTTTTTTTGGAATTTCAAATCGGCCCGGGTGAGAAAAGTTGTCCACTAGGACCAAACAATTACCTGTGAAATTTGAAGTTGATCAGATAATATCTTCAGGGTCCGCAAGGAGGTCAAAGTTCATAATTTAAGCCCAAAAATGCATTTTTTCTACTTAACGAATACATTAATTTTTAATATTTTTTTTAATGGGTCAGGGTGAAAAAAGATACCCAATGAGGTGAAACACTATGATATAAAATCACATCACAGTCAGATAAAATCTTCATGTTCTGCATAATGGTCGAAATTTTCATATTTTGCCCAAAAATAGTGATTTTTCATCATAAATGAAAAAATTTACTTTCTCTTTCAAAATCGACCACGGACAGGAAAATTGTTTCATACGATTAAAACAAGTCATAAACGCCACAAAAAGCAACTGATCCTGTGATTCGCCCTCTACCAATTTCATTTAATTTTAGCAAACAAAATTATATACTTCGAAGAAGAAAAAATCAATCAACATGAAAAATAATACACAAAACATTGACAAATGGCACTCTTGCAGATTTTTTATTATTTTAAATTTATTAAAATACTCTAGAGTCCAATCATAATTCGAATGAGCCATATGCGGTTCACAAACTGCAGGTTTCCAAGCTCAGCTCCACGTTACAGTTCAAGGTTGAACTCCGTGGATTTCTAACTGTTGGAAATCATTATGTTTGTGCTTCTGATATTGTCAGAGTAACGTCTTTTTACACCATTTCATGCCAGGTGTTGATATTTTACGAGTGCGAGAATGTCAGAACATCGAACATTTAGTTCCTTATCTCAGAAGTTATTAGGTAAATAATCTCTAATTCTCTCAAATGAAATAACGACAAAAACCACATGACCAAGATGATATATTGGAAAAAAAAAGCGCATCGTTTGACTCTTCCCAAATTCGCTATACTTTATGGCTGTCGTTTTGTTTTAATTTTGTGATGAGTACCGCAAAATTGAGGGACATAAACAGGGCGTTTGTTTCTTATAAGTTACCAAGTGGCACAGCTGGCTGATTTGTGCTTCAATTTCAGTGACATGCCCATGTATTCGACCAAACGATAAAAAGTATCACTACAAAAGATTCACGTTCACCTTCCTAGTCCTCTTGAGGTTATGCACTAACTTAGAATGTGAAACAAACAATTTTGAAATTTAGTACAACCAAGTTACAGAGTGAATGAAGTAACATTCAGATTGCAGCACCTACCCAGAGGATGTAAAGTTATATTTTCTCGTCATTGGGCAAAATATTGCTATTTCATAGCGTATAAAGTAATTGACTGAGGGGACTTCTACTAGTATGAGAATGGCTTCTACTAGAATGGAAACAAAATCTTTATATGAAAAGGTACATGTAAGGACATGGCCGGCACCAAAGACAAGAAAAGCAGCAGAATGTCCCATATTTGGTTTTCCGTCTAAAATGAGAGAAAATGTTCTTCCAACTAATGCTGATGTGCTGCGAAATTACGAATGTGAAAAAAACAAACTAAAACCTGAACGTACTTCAAAGGAATCGAATTTTTCGGAAATTTCAGAAATAGTAACGAACAATATCTGGAAAATATGGCAACCTTCATTATGAAAGTGTACACTCATATGTGGTTCGATATAAAAAGAAAGTCGGATTGCACAGAAGGTCCTCGGCACATTTGGAACACTATTAACCGATCGAGATATTTGAAACAGGATTTAAAAAAATGTTATCGATCCTGTCATACGAAGGAACGGCTTCTTCGCACATCAAGAAAATATTTTATTGGCAATGATTGGAGATGAACGATACCACGTTCGGCAACTGGCCTTAAGAAGAATAATGGAAGCAAGAGAAGTAACAAAATTCTTACAGTCTGTGAGAAAATTTGTTGTTCCTGCCCTCAACTTTGATGCAAATGACTACGCAAACCTTGTTAACTGGCAAGAAATTGAAAAATGTGAACCACCTATTACAAAAAACATTGTAGATTCTGAAATTTTAAATGCAATGTCGGAGCAGGAATGCAGGCTTAATATTTCAATTCCTAACTTTCCATGTCATACTCAAGCAACTAAGCGATATGTTAAAGTAATAACAGAATCAGCAAGTAAAGTCTGTGGAGAGGAACAACGCCATGGCTTCATTTTAGCCAAAATTCAATACGAGAACATATGAGCACTTTCAATACGAAATCAGAGTTCTATGTTGGAATTAAGGAATTCTCTCTCTTCCTTTTTTAAAATTTTATTTTGCTAAAAACTGATTTATTTATAGAGTGTTCTTTACTGAAATAATGCAAACAAATATTTGATTTTATAGCTTTTTTACCCGTACTTGTATTTAGCTGAAAGCTAAATATAACATGGTTATAATGGTTATACAAAAAAATAAATAAATAAATAAATAAACAAAAAGTATTTTTAATCATTTTTGTTGAAGCTTAAAGAACAAATTTATTGGCAAGTTTTTTGTCCGTGGTCGATTTTAAAAGTAAAGTAATTTTTTTCATTTATGATGAAAAATCACTATTTTGAGGCAAAATATGCAAATTTCGACCATTATGCAGAGCATGAAGATTTTATCTGACTCTGATGTGATTTTATATCATAGTGTTTCACCTCATTGGGTACCTTTTTCCACCCTGACCCATTAAAAAAAATATTAAAAATTAATGTATTCGTAAAGTAGAAAAAATGCATTTTTGGGCTTAATTTATGAACTTTGACCTTCTTGCGGACCCTGAAGATATTATCTGATCAACTTCAAATTTCACAGGTAATTGTTTGGTCCTAGTGGACAACTTTTCTCACCCGGGCCGATTTGAAATTCCAAAAAAGAATTTTTTCGATCCACCCTAATGCACACACAAGTACATCTAATGAAATGCCAGATTTGGGCATTTTCAATTTCCAATATTGCTTGGACGCCCTCAAATTTGCGGAACCGTCAGAATTTTTTTCTCGAATAATCATTTTTGTTTTTTTTTTTGGAGGTCACAGCGACCTTCCGTGACCTCTCATCAGAGCGCCCCTGTTTGTTAACATATCGTAAGATTTGAACGGCAATTTCATATTTCATGATTGAATTGTTTCCTTCTAACATCAATTAGGGATGCACCGATAAGCAAATTGGCAGATTACCAATTAATCGGCTGTGGATAATCGGCCAATTAATCGGCTGCGCCGATTCATGATAAGTATAATTGTTTTTCTACTACCAATTTTACCATCACTGTTTTTTATCTCTTATACAATTCCAAGTTTAGAAATAGTAAGTAATTTATTTCTTGTAGAGTAAGAGGCAAGTAGTTTGGTTAAGAAAAGAGTGAGGTTGGTGGTGTTTGAATAATCCATGCTTCACCGTGTCTAGATTAAGTGCGATTTTACAACAAATTGACAAAAATAGGAGCGAAACAACAGTTAGAAAACAAACAACTTTTAACCATATCTTCCCAATAAAACAGAGTCATCCAACATTCCTCTGAGGTGACGGAGACCGTTAAAATACCACAATAAAAGAAGAGGCTATCATTATATCACCCCACGACTGGATTTTTAAGTTTTAGAAGCCCCAATGCAGCTGAAAATACACGGCAAGACTTGAACGCTGCTGAACGGAATGGCGCAATATTTGGTTTATAGCTTTTGAAGGAGTATTTTATGGCTCATCGTAAAAATCCAGCACTGTTGTTTGTAAGACACTTAAGGTGTCATAAGTCGTCATATATGTACTAACTTGGGTGGGAAGACCTTTCCTCTCCAAGAAATTTCAAGTTTTGAGCTATTGGGAACTGAAGTGCCAGATTTAAGAATTTAAGTGAAAGCTCATCGGGCAAAACGATAATGATAGACCACTAGGATGTAAAACGTAAGGGAAAAAAGACATTTTAGAAAGTGTAATCTATAAATTCGGATTAGTAAATTTCTCGTTTTGCACAAAAATAACTGATATATTTTCTCATCTATGAATTTTTTTGGAAAAAAAAGTCAATAATGTAAACAAATAGTATTGATGTGTTGGTCCTTCTCCTGGCAAAAAAAAAAAAAAAAAAAAAAAAAATGATGAGTCGCATTTCTATAAAACAATAATTAAAAAAAATACCAATTCTCCCCCGTCTCTTTCCTGTTAGTACGAGATCCAACTTAGTTTCTTAATAAAATGTCGATAAAAATGTAAACAAAGACGAAGATATAAGGCAGTCTAACAAAAAATGGTCGAAATCATAGGGTTGTCGCAATTTTAAAATTTCAATAATTGAATAATTCTGCAGATTTTTTGCAGGGATCAGTAAATTAACCCTCATGAGTCATTCCAATTTTGGTTACACTCAATACCCTTGGGGTCATAAACGACGCCAATGTTTCCTTCGATTAATTAGGAATATTGAATGTTACATGCATATTTTAAATTCAGACACTTTTTAATGAAAAAAATTTAAATACAAAAACGCAATCGAAGTAAAATTTAGTTTATGCATTAAAAATAACAATTTTAGAGCGAAGCTTACAATAATTGTAGATTTATTTACAATTGTCACAGACCTGAATCAAATGATTTTTGCAAATGACTTTCAAACACTTATGACACTTTTCACCAACATTTTTATCCAGTTCTCTTGGACAAAAGTTGCAGTGTCCTCTTTTTTTGGCATTCTGGGGCAATGACCCCAAGGGTCTTGAGTGCAAAAAATGCAAACACGGGAAAAATAAAATTAAAACGAAATAATTTTGCATAAAAGACTAAAAGTCACAAAATCTCATAAAAAACAAATGGTTGATTAACATATTAAACAGAAATTGCATTGAGATCAGAAATGTAGTATTTTTAAATGAAGCTGGTATACGAAAATTAAGCCGGAAAAATCTCAAAAACCACCACTGAGCGCCTAATTAAAAACTGCGGCTGTCGGGAAGGGGGGGGGGGGACTCGATCAGGTTAACTTCAGATCAGGTAAAGTAGTCCATACTTGATCTAAAATGTTTTTGGATGGTTGGCCCTCCTCGCATCCAGAACTTTAGAATGTCGTCCTTAACTAAAAAAGGTTGGACATGGAAACTCCTGTTTTAGCTAATAAAAGACCCTTGGATAAACAACAAAATTTACGTAAGAAATTATTAGTTTTGCGCAACAGAAGCTGAGCATTTTAAAAATTCTAAAAATGTATTTAGAAACACATTTCTCCGGAGACCATGTCCCCTCGGAAATCCACAAGAAAGATCTCAAACTTGACTCGATAATAGTATTTTTTAAACAAATTTATCAAAATTCAACAAGAGTAATAAAAATACATTTAAAAAATGTTAGCTATTGTTGTCACGGATTTCAAGTCAAAACAATTATTCTAGCGCAAAATTTCTTTTCGCAATCCTATTGCAACAATCCTCAAACGCTTCACTCGAATGTTCTCGCATGCTTCCATAAATAATTTCCCGTTATTCACCGTTTTCGCAATCAAGTAACGGTCACGATCTTTAAATTAAATTCGTCTAACCCACTAAAAAAGAAAAGAAAAAGGAATCATATGATATTGCCGCAAATACGACACAAAATCTGGGGAACATTTCCTCTCAAGTAGCTTTAAAAAGAGAGTAAAATCACAATGACTTCAGCTAGAAACAGTAATCAGATTTTTTTAAAGGATATGTTCATATAATTGAAATCACGATTATTCGTTGTACGTACTATTCAGTGTTTAAATTATCCGTATAGTTTGAAAAAACCAGATTAAATGGAGTATTAAAAACAAAGAGTTAAATATTCTTAAAAGTATCTGAAGACTGCAAAAAAAAATAATAATAATAATAATAAATAAATAAATAAAATTTTAAAAAATAACAGAAAAAGAAGCGAAAAGAAAAATTGTTGTGACGATAAACTGATAGATTTTTAAACAAAACATGCAAAGAAAACGAAATGAATTTTTCGGAAGCACTCACAAACAACGCCGTTTCCTATGTATATTTTTCCAATTCAGAGATCCTTTTCTCCTTGTAGGAAGCCGGCAGTTCCAAGGTCATCTTTTACGTCCACGATACAAGGTAATAGGAACATTTTTGTTCGTTATATAATTCATTTATGGTTTAGAGGCAAGGTCGGATTCAGTTTCTCGCTTTGGAGGAGGTTATAAACGAAAAGAGGGGTGGGGGGTAACGGCTATGGCACGTCCAGCTCCATGGGCACATCCTTCTCAACAACCACGAAAACCTCCCAACAGCGAAAGCCCCCCCCCCTCCCCCCCACACACATACAAACAAAAGAAAAGTACGCAAACAAAAGTCTTTTAAGTGTGAGCTTTGAATTCATTATAATGAGGAAGTATCCTTCCTGGGACAATTTTCAATTTCGAGCCGTAAATCCATCCGTTTCAGAACACTCGGTTGGTTTTAAAGGTGGTAGACAATCATAAACTTGCTGTCGTGCAAATCAACCAGTGACTGATAAGAACGGAGCAAAGACCTTGTCAGTTTCGAAGAAATAATTTACTTCGTATATCGTCGAAAGGTAGGTGGAAGAAAAAAACCTTGAAGTATACAATCAGATTTATTCGATACGATTAAATATTAATTCTTATTTCTTTCAAAAAAGAGAGAAAAAGCATTTAGCCTAGATATCCTTATCCTGTTTAACTTGCGAACCAACCTTTTTATTTTGCACGGTCGTAAAAAGAGAAATCAGCGTTCCATAAATCATGCGATAAATCAACATTTCAGGAAACGTTCTTTTGAAAAGTCCGCCCAAAAGGAATTCCTGGAATGTTGAGTTTTTATACTTCGCACTTTCCTCACAGAAAAGCAGTAGTCTGCTATATCTTTGAATCAGAAAAAAAAAAAAAAAATCACCCGACTCAAAATGTCAAAATTAGTACAAAATCTTAACAACTTCGGCACTGTGGAACATAAAAAGAATATTTTTAAGGTATTGATAGAGCTTTACAATGTTTAAGATAAGGGAAGTTAACTGACCAAAATATCTCGGAGACATTTAGTATTAAAGATCAAACTCTTTATGGAAGCAAAAAATATTTTTTTTGTTTAATTTATTGGTGTGAGGGAGGGGGCTACAGAAAACACAAATGTAAGTATAGAATAAAACACTTTAAAAAATACCAAGACAAGTTCTTTTTTAATGCTATAAAAAGGGGTACTCCCACGAACAAATGGCATCCTCTCTCTATGTCTAATGTCTTCAGATTTAATCATGATTTAAATGTGTGTACATGCTTCTTTTATTTCATTCAGTGATGAGAATCCCCCCCCCCCCCCCGCAAAAAAAAATTTAAGTTTAGGGTGTCCCAGACAGGATGAGGATATTTGTTACAATAAATATCTGCTTCTCCAATCATCTGCATACAACATAGAGCTTTCACACACTTCATTGATATATGTTTTAGTAGAATAGTTAATGTTAATTCCTTTAAGTATTTTATACTCTTGTATTGAAAATTACAGCATTGGGTAAATTAGAATCCTTATTAAACCAGGAAATACATTATTTATTTTTAAATACAATTTTTTCAATCAAAATGTACAAGGTTAACTTATCTGGCGATATTTTAGAATCACTACTTTACACTCTTTTCTCTCTTTAGCCCCCTGGACACTATATCATTTTTAACATGCATACATTATCAGCAGGCCCTATTTATCGCACAGGCACCCAGAGTCCGTGCCCTAGGCATGAAATTTCTAAGGAACAGAACATTTTCCATAAATCATGCAAATTCTTCTTTGTTTTTTAATGTTCTGAAGTTTTTTACTTTATTGTTTTTTCAGACTTTTTCCGCCTTTCTTGTGCCAAGGGAGAGCTGTAGTATATAATATAACGAATTTAAAACTCAGAAAACATGTATGCAAAAAACTGCTGTGAGACGGGAAGGTAAAGGGTAGAATCTGCTGGAATTATTTGGAGAAACACGTTTTTGATGCCACACTATATCAATGGGAACTGTTGGAAGTTGACCCTTTCGTTGTGCTTTATTTTCAGCTGAAACCAAATGAGCATGTTTGTACAATAAACGTTAAAAACATAAAAAATAAAAAAAAAACAATAAATGAAAAATTTAGTTACTGCCCAATTACTTGCCCAAAGCAAATTGATTTGTATTTTTTAAATCTTCAATGACTCCTGCATACCCTCCACTGAACAGGTCTAATACTACTAATGAAGATGCCTACAACATAAATTTTCAGAAAGATAACTGAAGAAAAAAACAGTAATGAAATTTGACGTGTTTTTTGAAATTAAGTATCAATTTGAAATATTAAGCACCAGAGGTACATTTTATAACCAAAGATATTTATTGTCTAGATTTAGAATTTAAACATATGTGTTACTACTGTGGCTTCAAATATCCTACTTTAAAATATATACTAGATTTAAAATTTTAATGATAGTTCATTTTCCATGTTAATGTTTTCCTTGTTTAAATTTACAACAATTTTAAACATTTATGAAAACAATCTTTAAATACTTTTGATGATAGAGATGAAAATTGACAAAATCAAAATTAAGTTTTTGAGATAACTATATGATAGAAAGATTTAACTATATCATTCTCTCTCAATTTATAGCTAAGTGCACTTTTATAAAAATGTTGGAAAAAATATGCTTCCTTTCATTTTCTCTGAATTCGTTGCATTGGGAAAAAAGATATGAAATAGAATTCCAGCGAACAAATTAATTTCACAGTAAAGATCTATTTAAGCATGAAGTAATCTTCCAGCTATACTGAAATACTAGTTAGGAAATGTTACTTTGTGACTATTTTTCACTCTATTTTGTAAGCGCATTGGTTAATAGAAAAAAACTGGCAAACATTATGATTTATTTATTTATTTCGATATATTGACTTTAACTATGAGGAATTGTCAGTGGTGGATTTACAGGTTTGAGGGCCAGTCGCAATGCACTTTTGGGGGCCCTTAAAGATGAACGAAATTATATAAAAACATTTTGCCTGAGCCTTTTTGAAGTCCCCTTCAGAGTCAATGTCGTGGGGTCCCTTGCAATTGCCACACTTGCGACATGTTAAATCCACAACTGGGTACCATTTAGCCACTTAGTAATTCATTTTGTATTTCTTTTTTATTTATTTTTTTTTTTTTTTCGGAAATAAAATATACATTTATGACTTGAGGGAGAACACCCATTGAATAAATAAAATAATTCACTCATTTAAAGAGGGCAAGAAAAATTGAAAGTGCCATTGGCATAGAAACTTGCAAGGCAGGCCCTGGTTATCAGGGGTGAATTTACAAATTTTTTAATATTGAAATGGTAACGGGAAATAATCGAGTCTTCTGTCATATCATGAGCAATATTTGTGAAAGGAGTTTTCTTTTTCTAAGGTAGCAGGAATTCTATTAAAGTGTGTTATAGATCCAATTCACCCGTAGTGTGTTTACAGAAATACTGTAACAAAAAAGGATTGCAATGAGCCAAGAAAAATTTCTACATTAGTTACTATTTTACGAATGTTTTCATTTTTTAACAAGCTTCATACATGCGAAATCTATTATTCATTTAATACTTAAATTTTCTTTCAAATTTCTGACTGTAACCAAATAAAGTTTTTATCACTTCCATAAGTTCAATCAAAATTTTCAGTATTCTAATGTATGACTTTTAAAAACTCAAAATACATAGACACCTATTGTTACTATTTACACTATTAGAATATTTTTATATTTAAACTAACCTAATGAAGTAATGTATTAAAAATATTAATGTCAGAATACTCTTCATTTGGAATGACAAAATTGACAGTTATATGCATTCCTTTTCGATGCATCAATTATTTGTGGCAGAAGAACACATTCTCTCATTCCTCCCCTTAATGAATGCTATTCATATTCGCCAATAATGTGCATAATCAAATATTGTTATTGTTTGATGCTTCTCTTCAAAGCTTTTTTATAGGAAGCTATGTTACCAGTCATAACTTCACACCCCACTTGCATTTAAATTACATATATTCTAAGACTTGAACAAAACAGATACGTTCATTTCTGTTATAGTATAGGCATTTAATTTTCTTTGTGTGCAAACAAAATTATTAATTAATGGTGGTTTAGTATGGTTAATACATCCTGATACGTTTTAGAAATCCATATTTAGTTATTTTTAACAAAATGCAGCAATTTATATTTTAGATTAGAAATCTCCTGTTTTTTTTTTACATTTGTAATCACATTAAATAAATTTCAAAATATATGTTCGCATGGCTAAAATTACTTTCATCAAATTTTGTTTCTCAAATTTTCAACCCCCACTTATTTAGTTTTTGAATTCATTCATTGTAAAAAGGAATAAATCACAGATTCTTTTTTCCTTCAAGATTACAAATTGCATAACGTGAATGGGAAATTCCTACAAATTTTAAGTATTTAGCATGTACACAAACTCTTTAGCCGCATTTGGCGAAGGAAAAGGTCAATGAACTTTCGAAAGAAACGATATTTCTTTCAACATAGCAAAAAAAATGATTTAATTTTTGGGCTCCAAATTTAAAATACAGTTTGCAAACGGAAATTGCTTTTTCTTAAAAACTGCAATCAACGAATCCACAACGCTTCACGACAATAAAAAAATATAAACAAAAAAGGCAACGAATGGCAACGCTTTGAGGGGACATCAGCAACGAAAACGCGCTTACAGCAATTTAAAAACAAAACATTTCAACCTGTTTATTTATTTTATATATTTTTTATAATGCAAACTGAAATGATTTAAACCAGCTCTTGCGATTTAACGCTATGTCTTATCTTATCTAAGTATGCAGCGGTGCCGGTAAAAATTCCGCGAAAACGATAGTATTTAAAGTTTTCATGTGGTTACATTTCTCAAATAATGTATGTTTTCTGGAGATAACTTTCGCTTCAAATAACCAGATAATTTTAGCTTTATTGTGCATCGCAATCTTCAATGTGCGAAAGAATAAAAAAAAATGCGAACAAGATGGCTAAAATTATCGAGCAAAAGAAAACAATCTAAATATACATCTAAACAATTTTATCACTTTGCTCGGTTCATTTTATGTTAATATATTATCATTGCACATTTGTTTTAAACTGCAGGCATAATAATTTCGTTTTTATAATTGCAGTAAATACATTGACTGAAAAAAATTAATGCGTATGTAGTTTTTTAAAGAATTACAAACGAATAAGTTATAATGATCCGTCAATAAATTGCAACGATTATTTTCGTTCCATGATGAAACTTTATATCATCATGGAACGAAAATAATCTTTCTTTCACGACAGAAATGAAACAAATTATAGGCGAGAGAAAAAAAGAGAAAAAATTAGATCTTAAATTCCGAGCCATGTATCGACATTGAAACCCAAATACTTTCTGATGGGTTTAATTACACACCCGGCAAAACTGCATGATTTTGACAGTTGAATGACTTTGTCGTCAGAAAACTCGATTCACAAATGAATATACAATTCCGATGATGAGCTTTGGAATTTCTGCAATACACGTCTACATCATTTATCTGAGCACATACACATATATCCACTTTTTATTCTTTTTCGAAACGCGATTTTCTTCCATGCTCATATGCACCGCTGGTCACGACTTACCTACTTCAGCCGCATGAGAATTAAGCACAGTACTCCACAGAAACACCAAAATAAAGCACAGTCTGTGAACCCTGCTCCCTGCAAAAAGCACATCCATAACTCCACAGAATCCCCGGCACCTTAAATCCAGGCTTTCAGAAGTTGTTCACTTTTAAAACATCCAAAATAGTGTGTGATTCAATAAAAACCGATTTAAAAATTCTGACGTGTTTTATTCAACATCCACATCGCTCGGCATTTCGAGTTCTTCACCGATGCTTCTTGATTCCTACAGGTTCGTGAGCATCGCTCTAAACGCGGTGCTCATGGCAACTACCTGCTAGGACTGCCGCGAATTTTCGGGGAGATTTCGTCGCCAATAGGGTTGTTCCGACGCCAGCAGAGATTCATTCGGATTTGGCGGCTCAGAAGCTTTCATCTTTCGCCAAATGATACTTATAATTCTGAAAAGCACAATGCGTGCCGCTGAATAATAAAGTCGACTTAATTTTGATTCCAACAATTTGAGTATCGAGCTAGTTCTTGTTTGCGGATTTTACGATTTTTTCCCCGCTTCATTTTCGGTTAATTAAACATCTTGAAACATGGAACTCGGTTTACAATAAAACGCTGAAGTTTCACTCATTTAAAAATTCAGTTCAGTAATATTCATTCATTAAAAATAATAAATCGTAGGAAATCAAAATATGTACTGAACACAAAAAAAAAATAAATATTGCTTAGTTTTAACCTTCAAACAGAAAACAAAATTTTTATGGAATTGCCCAAAAGTTAGCTAATATTATTTTTGATATAACTGACATATCAAAAGTTTTATTCACTTATTTTGTTTTTGTTTCATTTTACTTCATTATTATTTTCATTTTTATTTCGTTTTGCTTTATTATTACTTTTTTTTGTCTTTTATTATTATTATTATTATTACAAAATTTTATAGAATAAAGTTTTTTTTTTTTTTTTTTTTTTTGTAAATTTATTTTCTGTGATGAAAATGTTCTGCAAATAAGGGTGAATACATACTAATATAATAATGAAGTAGAAATTCTTGACCTATTTTACTTAATGTTTTGACTTGAGTTGGGCATACCTAAACTATACTGTTAGAAAAGACCTGAATTCTTGGACAAATTTCTGATTAATTTTAACAGAAGATTTCCGCAACTCTTCGAGCTTCAAAACCTATTTTGCCTCAAAAAAAAAAAAAAAAAAAAAGACGGAATATTCTGTGAATCACCAAGTTAGAATTACGAGAACGGAATTTTTCCTTTTTTATGGTTTCAAAAAGATCATGTTATTTAAAAAAAAAACTTATTTTTTATTGAAAAAAAGCCAATTCTTGTTATACTTAGTATTTTTTTAAAGACAAAATGTTTCATTTTTAAGAATTTAAACTCATGCACCGGATTTTGCTTCAAGTATACAGGGTGTCCACTCCAATCGTGGACCAATAGCTAATTTCTAATCCGTTAGAGATACGCATATAGTTTATTTAGGAAAAAATCTCCAAATTATGAAAGGAATTTTGTATCTATTCAATGTTTTTCAAAAAATCAAATTTTGAAAGAGTTACGAAATTTAAATTTTTATACAGCCCCCCAGTCTTATCAATCATATTTAGTAAAACATTCTTGACACTGTAACGTTTAAAACTAAAAAAAAATCATTCTTCTACGACAAAAATTGACCGAGTTATGACCTTTTGAAAAATCAAGATTTTGCATTGTTTCATGACGTCATCGAGAGATCGCTTAAGGGACCGTATGCGAAATCCTTCAAAATCTTGATTTTTCAAAACGTCATAACTCGGTCAATTTTTGTCGTAGAAGAGTGATTTTTTTTTAGTTTTAAACGTTAAAGTGTCAAGAATGTTTTACTAAATATGATTGATAGGACTGAGGGGCTTTATAAAATTTTAAATTTCGTAACTCTTACAAAATTTGATTTTTTGAAAAACATTGGATAGACCCAAAATTCCTTTCGTAATTTGGAGATTTTTTCCTAAATAAACTATATGCTTATCTCTAACGGTTTAGAAATTAGCTATTGGTCCACGATTAGAGTGGACACCCTGTATATTAGTTACGGGTATACTGTATTATTAGCGTTCCAGCTGTGGAAAATTTTTGAATTCGTCCCAAATAAATAAGTAGAGGCATCGCGACAGAACTCGTAAGAATGAGTTTTTTGACGAGTTCTGTCCATATCAATGTACGAACGACGAACGTTAAAAAAAAAAGTTTCAAATTTATTTAGGGTGGTGGGGCTGTGGAATTGAAGTTGAGTATTTGAGTGTGACAGTGTTCGTAAATAAATGACTTTTTTTACCTCGCACGAAAAAATCAAAAGAATATTTTATTCACCATGGAGTCACGATGCCAAGGGCGTAGCTAGGGGGTTGCAGGGGGGTGCTGCTGCACCTCCCTAGATCAGAGCCAATGGGAGGTCACTGTGACCTCCCATTTTTTTATTTTTTTTGACAAACAATTTTGCCCCCTTTCATGCTTTTCATTGCAACATGCTGGTCACCAGCATGTTACTACAAAACTACTGTTTTGTTCTTTTGGAAAGATTTTATACCATCCATTGGTTTAAGGTGTGCATGACTGAATAAAGTATAGTTTCTTTGAGTTCATAATTTCTTCCTTTTTTTGTGCAAATAGAATTTCAATCACTTTTTTCTCTTTCTTTCTTGCTTTTTTCTTTCTGTTTTTATTGAAAAATTTGGCTTTTACGCTAATTTTTGGGAACTTTATATAAACTGGTTATTATATCTAGTATTGATGACTTTTTAGAAAATGATAACAGTGTTAGTAAGCTTGCCTGTTTTTGAGGAGAAAATTTTTAATTTGCCGAATGAAACTCAGAACTTTACTGAATGATTAAAAAATAAATAAATGAAATACAAGAATACATACTTATCTATGTCTACCAAAAGAGACGTGAGGCATCACGAAAATAAATAAATTAATTAATTAAAGAAAAAAAAATTAAAAAATAATAAAATAAAGAAGTTAAGCCTTGCAATACTGTCTCACTGTTTTCAAATTTCATCAGCCAATTTGTATCGGATAAGAACTTTTTGGGAGGTCACAGTGACCTCCTATTGGGGTGCCACTGCTTGCACCCCCCTAACGCGAGTCCTGGCTACGCCCTTGCACGATGCTCCTAGAATTAAGGGATCCAGGATCCAGACCCTGAAAGCCCTAGTCATACTCATACAATAGTGCCAAAAACTTTCTGTCAAACTATAACAACCTAACTGCTGATCTGTTGAATGCTGTGCGTAACGTTCCGTTCACCTTAAATTTCAGCACAAATAAACCGCACCTTTAGATGATCTGAATAGCCGTTATGACTTCCGTTACTGGCAATAGAAACATCCGGAAGTAAAACAAAATGGAATTCATTCACGGAAATAGAGAAATAATGATCCAGTAAATTCAACAGTCTGTGCAACAATAGGAGAGAATTCAATTCGAAATATTTCGCGAAAGGATATTACGTATGCTTCGCATAAAAGGCGGTTTCATTGCTTTCCAAAATCGTTGCGTTTAGTTCCTGATTCATAATTGTCAAAAAATAAATAAAAAGGACGTATTAGGAAGGGGTTGAGCAAGCTTTGTATTTTGTGTATTTATTCCAAAGATACGTATTATTAAAAAGATGGACCGGAAAATAAAGTTTTGCAGCAAATTAATTAATAAGTTTTTCAAAATCAGTAATAATTTTAAGTTTTATTTCTGAACAAAAACTAAAATCAATTGAAAAATTGAAGGAAAAAAAACAAGCAAGAAAGACACCTATAATATTAAGTTGAACCTCTCTTACCAAAACAGATATAAAATTTCAACATATATAATTTTTTTTTCTACATAGTATGGGAAAACACGGAAATGGAAAAGTAATCAGACGTTTATTTCGAATCTTCCGGATCATTATTTCGAACTTTCCGGGGGGTGGGGAGCAAAGGGAGTAATTTTGTAAATTTCCCAAAGCAAGGGGGGCATTGACCCCGCCCTTATGATTTCCTAAATTAACGGACATGAAGATAATCACTGCTGTTTTACTAGTCGCAAAAGCAGAATCAATGGAGAAAATGGAAAATCTTTTTAAAAGTCTTGCTTGCATACTAAAATAATTTAAAGGTAAAAATGGCAACAGATAAAAATTTTGAATCATTGACCTTTCTTCATCTGTGTGCCAGCAATGAACTTGCTTCTAATTGCTTGAAAGGCAAAGAAGTTTATTTGACATGTACTAAAAAATTATATATTTCCATTACTACTGGAAAGTTCCAAACAAATTCCACCATATACAGAAAAACTCGTTATTTCGATTATTACTAATATTTTAAATGCACTTGTAAGCTTCCCATTGAAATTGTGAAATGCAAATTCAGTTTTTGATTAACATATTTGGCAACAAAAGTCCTACAAAAAAGTTCCCAGAAACTTAACTATGAACACTCTCGATCAAGTCAACTTTCAATAATAATAATAATAATAATAATAATAATAATAATAGTAATAATAACAATAATTATTATTTTAAAAATAACATGAATAAATTAATTAATATTTATAGAAATCGGCTCATCCATTTAGAAGTTTGACAGACACAAATGCACAGATATATAGCATGTAAAAGTTTACAGGTTATTTCGTTCCACCTGAACCCAGGACGTGGACAAAGACAAACCAAGTAGAACTTGTTCTAAACAACAGAGTTCAGGGGTGCCCACAGGGGGAGATTAAGGCGCAAGTTGCGTCATCAAAATTTGGGGGGGGGGGGGATTTTCAAAATTAATTTTAGATTTATTTATTTAAATTATTCATTAATTTATTTTTTTAATTTAAATTATTTGCTGATTTTTTTTAAATAAAAATTATTCATTTATTTATTTTTTTAATCATTTTTTTTTATTTCGTTATTGTAATTTTTTATTTATTTATTTCCTGTGTGTGTGCTTGGATTGTCTGGAAGAGAACAAAAGAGATTCTATTCCGCGCATAATTAGCACTTTAAAAAAATTAATAATAAATAAAAAATAATAGTTATAATTAAAAAAAATAAATAAATAATATTTAAGAAAAAATAAATAATATTTAAAAAAAAAATTTTAATGTTTAACAAAAAAAAAATATTTAACAAAATAAATATTATAAAAAATAAATAAATATTTAAATAAATAAATGAATAAATAATACTAAAAAAATAAATTTAATAAAAAAGAGGGGTAAAAAAAGCACAAGAGGGTTGTGAAAAATTTGGGGCGGAGGGGGGGGGGGGTTTGCGCCACTGAGCTTGGGGGGGGGGGATGGGCACCCCTGACAGAGTTAACTCTTTGTCATAATTATTAAAATCATAACAATATGATTCATATGAATAAGGATGACATGCTTTCATAGCAGATCTTTTCAAGATACAATAAAACACATTTAATTATTCTAAATTTTAAATTCAAGTTTCAACTTTTTCATGCATTAATATAATAGAATTATACTTACTTTCTTGAGTGAAAAGATGAATTATTGCTTCAAAGTAAACTATAGTTTTTACATTTTAATAAGTAATTACAAGTGAAATCAATATGTATGCATGAGGATATTATGTTCTTAAAACTTTTTTTTAAAGTAAAAGCGAAATAGCATTTATTTTTGGAAACAGTTTCTACTGTTGCCATTTAGAAGTTTCGAGTTTTAAAACCAAATCAATTAGTTCAAAATATAATTATAAAGGCACATTTTCGTTCAACTGTTGATTCTTTTCCTTACTTTTTTTTAATATTCTATTTTTTAAACCAAAGTAAGGAATAAAGAAATTTTGGCTTCTCATTATTTACAGAAAATTCATTTTGTGTAATAAGGTCAAAATTAATCTTAAACATTGGAATAAAAATCAAAAATAAAGAATCGTCAGCGTGTTTCAAAATTATAAAGGCTGCGTTCAGAGTATTCGCCCGGGCCGCCCGGGCGTTTAAGCCGTGACGTCATAAATAGCTGCCCGGGACGAGCCCGGGAAGTTGTGGTCTGGACAGCACTTGTGCCTTTCGGGAAGAAACAAAATGGCGGACACAACAGCAGAAAGTTACGCGGTTGTCAATGCAGGAACAATCCTGCATTCGCTCCTATATTTCGGCCCAAAATGATACCATTCTTAACCTTGGCGGCAATTATTGTTCATCTACCGTCATGGTTGAGCGTGGGATCGAAATGACTTATCGAATTTAATGAGAAATATGTTATTTTAAATGAAGGAATTTACGATGAAATAGGCCTAACAGTAAGTAAAGAATTTCATCGATCTCGCTTATCTGACAGGATTGTTCCTGCAATGAACGATTCTCAAGGAAATGTACCATTTCAGATTCATCACAGCAAATAGCGTGCGTATTTTTGACCATTGTGTATGTGTTTTCAAGATTTTGTTTTAGTCACTCTTCGTAAATCCTAGCAGACGAAAGAGCAATAAATTTCAGCCAATGAGCATCATCCTTTGCTAAGCGCCCAAACACGTGACTTATCTGCCCAGCTAAATTTCCTGGGCTGCTTGTGCTTGAGCCCGGGAAGCTCGGGCGTCTACTCTGGACAGCATTTGGGAAGTTCGGGCGTTCCACATGGCAGCTCTGAACGCTTTGGGAAGAACCCGGGCTTCCCGGGAAGCTCGGGCGCGTACTCTGAACGCGCCCATGTTGCTAGTTATTCTCGCTTTGTTTCCTCTTTCAAGATTGCAGCAAAACAAATCATTTTGAAAACAACTAGTAATTGAAAGGTAAAATTACTTTGTACGAATTTCAAAACAAAAAAAATTGGCTAAACATAAACATTTTTGTAATAATATAGATTCAAATCTTCTCTAGTTAAAACATTAAAGTGTATTTCGTTTACTGTCTAAATTAAATATTTTTATAGATAAAATGTGTTTATCTTTCATTGAATTCTATCAAGCTTTTACTAAGGCTAACCGAATTCTTTCAAAATATTAATCATTTCTCAAGAGATTCTAACAAATTATGCATTGTTGTAATTCGTTTCTCTTTCGAAAGCTAAATAATCGCGCTTCGTAACTTATTTTTCTATTTTATAAACAAAAGATAATTTAAAATTCCGGATGGAGTATTTTGTTCATTGGTGTGTGTTTTATTTGTGTCAAATTGTTAATGAATTTTAAAAGTAACAAAAGCAATTACTTCCCTCTGATAGCGAACTTCATTATTCAACTTCATATTAATACTATATACGTGAATTCGAATACGGTACAGGTATAGAAGATGGATTATGCAAATAATTGTCACATAAAATTAATGCCTCTAAAACAATACCTTTTTTTCATCTCGCATTATAGAATCAATTTTGCAGCCAGATAGTTACTAGGACAAACCTATAGTTTTAATGAAATTAAAAAAATATAATTTGAAAATGTTAAATTGCTGATTTTATTATTTAACTGTAATAAGTAAATAAATAAAAGTTCCCGCATAATATTTTACCTGCCTTTTCAATTAAAAAACATTTCTTCTGGAAATTGTCATACAGTATTTCATTTCTTTTCTGATTTAGGCAGGGATTCAAGTGAAACACCATAGCAATTACTTCAAATTGCAATCGCTACTGGAAGTGAATTACATTATCATCAACTGAACTTGGCACTGACGTCACTACGGGTGGAGCCAATAAGAGCTCACAAGCAGTCAGTGATCTCCTCTTATTCGACAAGTAGGCTGTGACGTTTTATCTAGCTCGTTTTTCATAGGCAAACGTCACACTGACGTCACGATGTTTTTATCAAGAAACGTTCTAATGTAATTCATTTCCAGTAGCGATTGTAATTTGCGATCGCCTGTTTCACTTGAATTCCTGCCTTAATTCGATTTCTACCCGCTCTTATCTAAAAGTTAGAAATTTTTTGTTCATATTACAATTGCACAAAAGCTCTTTTTACTTAATACCATCTCAAGTTTATTCGTAAATCAGCTGGCGTTTCTGGCACGGGTGTCACCCGGCGCGATAATTTGTGGTGTCATCATCCCCATCTTCATCTCCCCCCCTCCCCCAGCACAAGCACAAACTCCGCAAAAAAAAAATCTTTAAATGTTTTATGTAAACATGAAGCTTGCGCAATTTTCAGAAACATTTTATTTTTATTTTTGAGACGACGACAGTAACGACAGTTGATATTGAAAGACAATTATAATTTACGAAAGCCTTTCATGTAAAATTTGCCATAAACGTATAGATGTAACCACCCTCCCCGAACTATTGTGAATCTATTTTCGTATAAATTTACAATAATGTGGTGTTAGATGAAATATAATTTAGAAAGTTTTAGAATTAAAGTATTTATATGTTTTATAAAATTCACTTGGTTGTCACCCACAGAAGGATGTGACCCCCCCCCCCCCGCCCACTACCACCACCAATGTTACATTACTGCAAAAATGCATTAGTGTTTTAATATTTTTTTAATACAAAAATGACACCCAGAATCTTCTAAAATGCGACTGCTCACCTACAATGACTAATATCATCACTCTTAATCGAAAAATGCGACAAAAACGTTTTAAGGATGAAGAAAAACTTTTTCGAAGAGTTGAAGGGGCAAGTGGATAAAGGTGATATGTGACATTTGAATTTCGCCGACTTACACAAATTCAAATTAGTTCATATTCAAATGTGTTAACTCACGTACACCGTTGAAGGGGCAAGTGAATAAAGGCGATATGTGACAATAGTTTTAATTTCTAGAAAAAGTTTTCAAAAAAAAAAAAAATACCTTGACACCTTCATCCACGGTAAAAAGTAAGTAAAACTAAGATTGTCACATATCACTTTTATCCACTCGCCCCTTCAATTCTATTTGCGAAATTGAACGTTTTGTAATGTTTACATCAATAGATTTAGGGCCGAATTCAAGTGAAACACCAACACCATTGCAATCGCTTCGACGCGATAGCAATAGACCAAAATTGCAATCGCTACTGAAAGTCGAATTACATTAGAATCGCATCTCGTAGCGATTGTAACGTTTCACTTGAATCCAAATTTAGGAATTCGCGATTGCATTGGTGAATTATGTCCGTGTTTCACTTGAATTCCTGCCTTATGACGCGAAGCTTCGACCAAGTCATAGATAAATAGATTGAACACAATTAATTTCATTTTCTGACATTCTTAAAAAAAATATCCGTCCTTATTTGTCTTCCTGAATCATGTGAACCTCTATTTAAGCTTAAAAACCAGTGGTTGCATTTTGAATCACTCACTTGGAAATAAACAACTGACTAAAAACGTAAGGACTCTTAACAATGAAACTGCGCCAATTACATCTTATGCATCACAGTGTATTGAAGAATTAAAAACGAAGATGTCATCTTATTGCATAACATTTCATGCCAGAGTGGCATCCGTTCTTTCAGAAAAACAAAGCGCCACGTTGCGTGTAAAAAAAGAAGGAGAAGAAGTCTTTAAGATTCGGATTCTATAGAGCAGATGATAGTGACTCATAAAAAAAACGTGTCGATTTCTTGTATGTGGAACATTTTAAGTAAGTGAATCAAGCAAGAACAAACACAAATCTCCTGTCGCTGGAAGACTTGGGCCCTTTTCGCGTCTTTTCCAAGAATTGCTAACAAGGCCGTTAATCTTTGCAGAATAAAGAGATGTTTCTAACGTGAAAAGAAACTTTTATGCAATTATCGGCTTCGTTATATCTTGCCATCAAGAGTTATTTGTTGTAAATAGTTTATGAGCTTCCGAATATTTTTTCACTGCTAATTGCATTAAATGAAGCGTAAAATGAATTTTTCCAATACACATCAAGCTGTGAAAGGCAAGAGAACGTTATTTCTTTTCCCCGCGCAATTAAGTATCTTTTGTAGATCATTAAGATCCAAAAGTTTGAAACGTTATGAGTTACAGTGGGAGCTTTGAAATTTTCCTTTTTATGCGATGCGATAAGACATTTTTTGTTTTGAGCTGAAACTTATATGGGTGATTCTACGATCAATGCGTTTTTTGTGTCCCCAAAGAAAAAATAATCTGTTTAATTTCAAACTTATTATATCACTAGTAGCCGCTATTTTTATGATTGTAGTGGTAAGGGCCAGACGAAATTTCAATTTTTGGGGGGTTTATCGATACCAGGGGAAAATGCGTTGCCAGGGGAGTGACACTATTGGCGGAATTCTGGTTTGATTTACAATTATTTCACTTATTTTTCGGTGTAAAATCATAATATGGACTCATTTCTATAAGACCTGTAATCAAAAAAATTTTTCACGTTGTAATAAAATGAAAAAAATTAATCCTGAAAACACGACATGTTGCATACAAGTCGCACCGCAGATCCCAAATAAAAATACTTCCCGCATTATTTACGTTCATTCAAATTGCTTTCACAGGGGCAATTAGGATTAAAAATGAAATTAATTATGCTTATATCACAGTTTTAATGTATATTTACCCTTTTTTTGAACAAAAATGCCAGGGGAGTGACGCCAGAGAAGTGACAAAATCACACATTACCTATAAAAACAGCATCACGCCTTCTTCTTACCAGAACTTCAAGTAAACCGTGATGTCTGCACACAATAAGCATAACATTGTACATACGCATACTTATGTAACGATGAAATATCAAAAGTTATACTTACCAGGGGAAATACTACAGCGACTGGCGCAGTAAGCTTTGAGGCACTTTCAACAAGAACCGATGCAATAATATTCGAATTTTTTTAAAACCTCTTAGCTTGCTTTTAACTTTACTCAGTATTACACTGGTTATTCGCAATCAACATCATTCTTATGCATTTTTTATACTAAATTTCAGTCTTTGAAGTTCGCCAGGTGGAGGTGACACTGTTGATATGGCCCGTTGAAAAGTGTATTTTTTTTAAATAATAATAAATATTTTTTCAATCTTTACTGATGAAATAGGTTTCTCTGTTAATGTAAGTGTATGATTATGGCAAAAAACATTATCCCACGTTAGCAAAAATTGAGCGTCGAACATGTTTGTATAAAAACTAGTATTTGAACATGCCAGGGGAGTATACAATTATGACTATTTTCGGCTGTAAATGCTAAAATAAAATAATTTCAGTGAATTAATTGGGTGGTCCATATAAAAGATAATAGTCTGTAATGCTTCAGCATGCAAAAACATTATTAAAATCAGTTTTACATGAAGTTTTTCCATTGGCCGTCTGAATTCAAATAGCGTAGAATGACCCATATAAGACATTTTATTTTTCTATGAGACGTGACCGTTATAAATAAGCATTTTTAAAATTTAATCTTTCATTCAATCGTCTTACTTACTTTAATTTACTTCTTTGTCTACTCTTTCTTTCGTTCTTTTTTCTGTATTCTTATAAATACAGAAGTAATGAAAGCGCTCTTTTTATTTTAGGAATGTATCCCAAATATTATGCGAACGTTTTTCTGAAAATTTGTGATTCTACTTTTAATTTCTACATACCGTAGCTAATTCGTCTTTGCGTTTTGATTGCTAGTATTTTTTGAGTCATTTGATGATAACACATTAGTTGCTCGTCTGTTATTAATTTCTCAAAGATAAATTTTCTGCAATTATTTCATCTCGGTCATGTAATTCTATCTATCATATCAACTATTTCAGTCCTTTTTCTAATAATTACAGAAAAAAAGAAACATCATGCGTAAAAAATGCATTATTTCAAGAATTAGCAAAGCTTGTGTATTGACGAAATTATAACTTCTTCAATTGATTGAATTTTCTTACAAAAAATGTTTAAAATTTCTGGGTCTATAGTGATACTTCAAAAAAATAATTATTTCTTTTTATTTTCAATACATTAAGCAAAATCATTCATTTCACTCCCATTCTGAACTCAAATTGGTATAAGAATAATTCGCTGTATAATCATAAATTAGTTTGGTTTAAATTTAATACTGAATTTCAAGTAATATTTAAAAGGGAAAATAGAAAAAATGTATATAAGTGACTTTTTAAAAATATTTACCAGGGTTTACATTAAACTGCAGTTGTCAAAAACTTTAAAATCAAAAATGTCTCCCGTGAGACTAATTATTTCTGTGCCCTTTACTCTTTCATTTATTTATGTATTTATTTATATTATACCTACTGAAGAAGATGCTTTAGTTGAGCGTTACAGCTTTGCTGAAAGATTGAAGTTACCCTACCTGCCAAGATCGACCTGTTGGAATATTTTTGACTTCAGAACAATCGGTATTTTTTTTATAGTAAAGAATAAATACGTTCAGTTTATTTTGGAAACTAAACTCCATTTACGACTTGAAGGTTGAAAAAAAAAGTATTTTCGAAAGGAAGGTAGAGAAGAAACTCTTTTCTTCATTAGCAGTTAATAGGAGTGCGTGTGATTATAGTTTCGTAATGCATGCGAATAACAGATCAATTTTTCTTTACGTGGTTATTAAGAATAGAGCGAAGCCATATTTATGTTCTGTTGAATCAGCAGCAACTATTTTCGTTATGCTATATAAAAATAACATTGGATAATCTTTATATTGCTTTGTACGAGTAACTGGGAAATGGTGGTCATATCAAGACCGTTTTATACAAGTGGCAATCAAAAAGCGAGATTATTCGAGGAAATTATTCCTCGCCAGGGTTGTCTGGTTTTCTCACCCTAAAAAAACCCTCCCTGATCAAACTAATAAAACCAATATTTTATCAATTTCGTTCACTTTTTTTAGTGAATAGCAAATTCTGAACTAAAAATCAACAACGTAGCGTGAACAAATCAATGCATTGATTTTGCTCACTGCAGGAACATTTTTACACCTATTTATTACACATCCAGTCGCAGTGTCTTATATAGACTTAAATGCGCTCCCAGGACAATTTAGTTCGCCATTTCTACGACCCCCCTCACCCCTCAAAAAAAACAACAACATTGAAGCAAGAACAGTATTATAGTGAAGATATATTCGGGCACTGATAAATTTACATCAATTTTGGACCCTTTAATTTTGTTTTAAGACGAAAATCTTGATCGCGACGAAAAAGCGGTTTGAAAAGGCAAGAGTTAGATTCTTTCGTGGCTTCGCTATTTTTTTTTTTTTCTTTACTTTTCCCTAATTTTTTGCTATTTTTTATTACTATTCCCTCCCCCTACAATGAGTATAAATTTTCGAATTCTGTCGTATATGCTAGACTGAAGTTGGAAGAGAATTTTAACAAATGAATCTGTGTACAGAAATCATGTGAAACTACGTGGATCAGTGGGGTAAGGCGGCTCAAAATTAATCCCTTTTGTCCCCTTTTCCTGATTTTTCTTTTCTATAGCATGGAATTTAACTAGTTCTCTGTCGCTATTCCATTTACGTCAGTATCTGTTGAAATGCACAATATTTTTGCATCCTTAACAGGATTTTAAAATTTTGCTTTCAGAACGTCAGCAAGTTTTTCAAAGTGTAGACGAATATCTTACAACGGTAGGGGAATGTGGTTCAAAGTAAAACAGTAAAATATTTTCACAGTTAGCATCTCTACCGATATAGTACCTTACCCCCGAATATTTAAACTAAGTTCCTTTTCATATATAGCTGATAGTTTCTTCTAGGCAAAAAAATAAATAGCTCTAAAGAAGGGTGTAAATAATACCTACAAGTTTATTACTAGTCAGCATTTTATACACATAATGTGGTAATTTCCTGGTTTATCAAAAATATTTTTTGTTATGGGTCATTCCACAGAAAACGGTAATTTTGTCCCTCACGTGATGATTTTAATATTTCATATATAAAAATAAATATATAAAAATAATAATTTTAAAAGGTATTGAATAAAATTTTGTTGCGTGTGAAATCACACACGTATGCGTGATTTCAAGTAAAATATTTCGCCATTACCTTTTGAAGTGTTATTTCTTTTTAAGTAAATATACGAACTGTCATGTGTGGGACAAAATAACTTTTTCGTGAAATGACCCTAGAATAAAATGATAATGTTCTTGTAATTATCATTCTAAGGGTTAATTGAGAGTTACTGATGTCCAGTGCAATATTTATTTAGTTCGTATCAGCCATATTTTGATTTTAGATGTTCAACGCAATTTGTCAAGTGGACACGGGGCAAAGTGGATGGAGCGAAGTGAAATAGTTCATTTTGTGTACTTATTCGTTTATTTATACAATGGCGTACGTGTTTCTTTGCCACTTTCTGTTACTTTTCAATTCATTTATTTATTTTTTATTCATTCTATTTATTTCCTTGCTCATTCACTTGACTCCTTTACTTCTTCGTGAAATGACCCTGGGATAAAAGGATAAAGTTCTTGTAATTATCATTCTAAAAGTTAATTGAGAGCTACTGATGTCCAGTGCACAATATTTATTTAGTTCATATCAGGAATATTTTTATTTTAAATGTAATTAATTTGTCAAGTGCAAACGGGGCAAGGTAGAGGGGGCGAAGTAAACTAGTTCATTCTGTGCACTTATTCGTTCACTTATTTAATGACTTACGTATTTTTTTGTTTAATGATTCATTTACTTTCTTTTATTTTTTAATTCATTTGTTTACTTTTCATTCATTATTTTTTACTTTCTTACTCATTTTCTTTATTACTTAATTTTTTTTCTCTTGTAGTAATTAATTAATTCATGTATTTATTGTTGCGTTATTATTACCTTTATTCGTCTATTTACACACTCATATTTTTATAATGAAATATAAAATATTTCGTTAGAAAACATTTATTTTTCACTTTCTCCATGCTTTTTGTTAATTAATTAATTAATTTATTTATTTATTTATTTATTCATTTTATCATATTTCTGTTGTGGAAATTTTTCTCTTTTTACTTTCTTCTATATCTAATATATAGAAGAAAGTATTGGTTTCGTGAAAATTTTCGAATGTCGAATTTTGACGGATTTGCACGTTTTGAGGTGCGCTGAGTCCATTTCGACCATTTTTAGAAAATGTCTGTCTGTCTGTCTGTGTGTGTGTGAGTCTGTATGTGTGTGACCAGTTTTTGTGGCCGCGCTAGAGCAAAAACTACTGAATGAAATCGAACAAAAATTTTTTCACATATGTACCACCATGTGAACTGGTGCACCTGACTTTTTTTAGCGAATTCCTCCAAGGGGGATGGAGCAATCGCACGTGTTCTGCGCGGGGGTGATTGCTATATCTCAGGAAGTAACTGGCGGAATCAAACGAAAATTGGTCCATAGATAGACCCTACTGAGTACAGGTGCTGATTCAATTTGTTTGTCAATATCTCCAAGGGGGGTGGAGCAATCGCACGTGTTCTGCGCAGGGGTGATTGCTATATCTCAGGAAGTAACCGGCGGAATCAAACGAAAATTGGTCCATAGGTAGACCCTACTGAGTACAGGTGCTGATTCAATTTGTTTGTCAATATCTTGAAGGGGGGTGGAGCAATCGCACGTGTTCTGCGCGGGGGTGACTGCTATATCTCAGGAAGTAACCGGCGGAATCAAACGAAAATTAGTCCATAGGTAGACCCTATTGAGTACAGGTGCTGATTCAATTTGTGTGTCAATATCTCAAAGGGGGGTGGAGCAATCAAAAGTGCTTATTTTGTCACTGCACCTACTGTATCTCGGGAAATATTGCTGCGATTTGAATGAAATTTGGAATAACACTAACCCAATATGGAAGCAAGCATCGATTAAATTTTGGCGCCAATCGCCCCAGGGGGAGGGTGGGGTGATTTTTGCGCTTAGTCAACAATGCGAAAAATTACTTCATTAAAAAATCGCTTTCACGCTATTTAATTATCAAAACAGCTGAAAACTTTCAATGATTTGAAATTTTTAACTGTTGCCAATTTCTTTTTACTAACAAACAAAATGTTTGCAATTTATCTAAACAAGGCTTTTGCAATGATTTCCAATTTCGCTCATTGATTCTGCATTTGCAGGGTTATTACGATAATTGGGAAATTGGCGCTGTCTCCAACTACTCGGGCGAGTACGTATTTTATTTTGTAACCGGAATTCATAAGATAGATATAGAAGAAAGTTTCGTGACGGCCACGACAGCTAGTTTTTATTTTTCTCTCTTTCTTTTTCTCTCTTGCAAATGCAAAATATGTGCCCAAAATGAAAAATAATATTTTAATGCCAGTTGTTTTATAAAATGCATTAATCCTTGTCTATGTACAATAAATTTGAGAGCACATTTCTAATTTATTCATTTTGAAACAAGTAAATGATCTATTTCACTTTGCCCAAATTCCCCTACTTTCTTTTAATATAAAGTTTTAAAAATATCTTGTGTGTGGAAGGTAAAACTTCAAGCAGTTTTAAATAAAGTTACGAAGTTTAATAATTTAATTGTAATGTTATAACCACATGACGCACATATTTTTAATATAATGCCCACTAAATGGTTCTTATCTCTATTCTCGAATCAAAAAAGAAACTCTATTCTGATTAAAAGAAAAATGTCTTCTCTTTTTTTTCCTTATTCTTTTATTTTGCTACTTTTTCCAGTGAAAATTATTTATAATCGTTTAACTTTATGATAAGCACAGGCCAAATTAATATTTAAGCGTTTCTTGACAACACAAATAAAATAGCACTATATTGCTCTGCAAGTAATATGCAAAATGTGATATCTCTTTTTAACTAGCTGTGCTACAAATGTCAAATGTTTTTTAATCAGTGGCTTGGTAAAACTGTTGCTTGTGTGTTAGTATCTTCGAAATGACTCTACCGGAAAAGAAATAGCCCTCCGCTGTCACTAACCGTACACTGATACCGGTTAAAAACGCGGTCCTTCCGAATTTTTTGAAGCAATAATTAACTGAAAGTAGTAAAAAAAGCCTGTGCTCTTTTTACTACCAACTACGACAAATTCCATTAAATTAATAGAAAATATAACTGTGCATAGGTATTAAGAAAGAGGCGGCCGACATATAAATGGTTCTTTGATAACGAATATATGATGTAGCAGTTTTGTATTTTCGAAAATTAAAAGAAAGTTAATTTTCCTTTTCAATAAAATGTCAATGTTGATTATAATAAATAATTTTCAGAATTCGACGAAGAGAATTAGGTATTCTTTGTGCTTGCGTATTCACGCATTGAATACTTAGTTAATTTGGTTCTGGTAAATGTCTTTTTTCTCGCTTCTCAGGGGAGCAGTAAAATTAAAATCTTATGCTTCTGTTTTAGAAGTAAATGTATTTCATGACTAGTTTTTTCGAATGTAACCTGTAAGGTTTGCAATACAGCTCAGTGACATATCATTCCAAAATGTTGCAAAATCTCACATGGCAAACTTTAACTGGAATGTGTCATAATTTTGTGTGTAATAAACACGCTGATGACTTCTCCTGAGAAAAACATAATGGCAGAATATGAAGTAAAATACTTAAATTTATGAGATCAGTATTGTTAAAACTCTTTTTTACAGGGATTTTCCAGAAAAATATGTTTATGTTTCATTGAGCATAGTAATGAAGCTTAATATGCTTTTCAGTAATCTTATCATGTATTCTTGCGATTAAAAATATAAGTAATACTACAACAGGTGAGTAAATAGTAAATTATGCTTAATTATGCTCTCTTGTGTAAAATTTTACGAATTATTCTGAAATTTAGTGCTTAATAATGTCCTTGCACTGGAATTATCCAAAGTGGGAAGAATCATGAAGCTACTAAGGAAGATAATCATGTTTCATAACTCTTAATGTTCGTCTTTCTTCGCTGAAACTCAACGCAGCTGTCTCCATCTCAATAAATCGTAGCTCATGCTGCAGGTATTTAAACATGATTGTCAGTGATGTACTTCGAGAGAAATTCTTTACATATAAGCTCTCTTATATTATCGTTACCGTCCTCACTGTTCCTTTCCGAACAGTGGAACATTCGATGTAAGGTATCGTCCCGCTTTTTCTTTGAATTTGAATTAAATCTCATTGGACTTGATAACCTCCGTGAAAGTGAATTTCTATTCGGAAATTAATGAACAACGTTGTACAGAGCTATACTACCAACCCTGAAGCACAAAAGTCGTATTTACAGACGAGGTCAAAATGAGAAATCGTCGTTTAAAGTTTTGCGCCTCAATGTATCTGGTTCAGAAGCAATTTTTTCAGATAATTTTTAAAACTGTTTCCCATAGACAAATGACCATAAAACATTATATTTTCGTGAAATATGTGATAAAGAACCACCTCGTGACCGTAACTCAATTTTGGTAAAAAGTGCAGATACGACTTTTGTGCTTAGCACAGCAGTGTATTTTACTTGATGAACAAAAGTTCAAACAGTTAATGTAACAGCACACATATTTCAGGCGTACCATTCCCTTCAAAAGTGATAGCGCATCTGCATCCCCCCTCCCCCAATTGAGACCAAGAATCCTCTCAAATTACTTATCTCTAAAAATTTCGGGAATTCGTATGTGGCCTTATACATACAGTTATACAGTTGATTTTCCTTTTGGGGAATTTCAAAAGAGCACAAAGAAGTATCCTTAAATAAAATGCGTCCTTAAACAGAACTTTTCCAAACCTAGAGTGGAAGGTTTGGGACCATGAAAAATCGCTTTTAAATAGAGAAAATCGTTAAATAGAGTACCAAGTAATAGTTTGAACTAAGTTTTGTACCCGGTTTATTGAATCGATTGCATGTTTAAAAAAGTTTCCACTTGTGTAAGATTTATTAAATGTTAGTAAATATTTAAAAAATACTAATTTTGGAAAAATACTAAAGGAAAACAGAATGGAAAGAAAAATTATTGCTCCAGTTACACACATAGAAGTTTCTGTTCATCCTCATTTTTCTTTGTTCGTTACGAGTTCTTCCTAAAATACATTTATCGTTCAGATTTCAGTGAAGACAAATAATGAGGAACGAATGTAATTTCAAAATAAAGTTTTATGATAAATATTCCAAGAAATAAATGTGAGGTCATTTAGAAAGCAGCAAAGTAGAAAAAAGGAAGTATCCTATGCTTGAAACTTCGATTCCATCTTTATGGAGCTTCCATTTGGAAAATTGCCTCCCTTCAAGTGAAACTATTTCGAGTATGAAAGGAACTATTTTCTAGAAAGTGTGAGATAATACAACATAAAGACGTGCTGAACGTGATCCAGATATAAATGTGAATTTTTCACAAGAACTTCTAGTTTATATTGATTTTTGTTTTGGCATTTCTTGTGAAAAAATACATGAGTACCCGAATTAAGTTTCTGAGAACTTCAATCCCTTTTGTTGAACTAATTAGTTTTTACTAACCTCCAGAAGAGATATTCTCGACATAAAAGGACTTTTGACGATTACTTTAGAATCTATGAGAGCATTCTATCAAATGAGTTTTTTAGACTTCATATTATAGTTATCAGTCAATATCTGATATATCAGGATATCAATCTACGCAAGCTCTTAATTTTATATATTTTTTTAAAGACGCTTCCCAGTTAACTTTATCTTCAGTAAGTATATAGCTTCCTGCTGTCAAAAATTAAAAAAAAAAATCTAATTCAAAACGAGTTTGGTAATAGAAGTCTTGCTTTTATGGGAAACGGGCAGCTGTTCATCGAAAAATCATACGATAGTGCTTTCAACGAAAACACTAAATGTAGAAATAGAAAGATCATTGCAAAACATATTTTTGGAAGAATAAATTATTTGCTCTCGTGTCTCCGTTATCAAAATATGAGGCCGAAAATATTCTTACAGCTTGTTAAAATGTGCCAAATGAAGCGAGTTTCGATGAGGAATGGAACACACCTTTCACACACTTTGCGCAGATGGATTTTTACCGCATGCAGACGGTGAAGTCTTGTGCTACCTTGCATTTCTTACGAAGTCTTTAAATTTGGCGACTTTCTTAATTTTTGGCAGTCCTTAAGATCTTGTATTTCGATAACGGGGTGCACGAGGGTTTTTAATGAATCAAAAAACTGTTTCAGTATCTCTTTCGATTGCTACGTACTAATTTTTTCCCCATTATTACATTATTCATTTGACTTCCTTTTCAGAAGCGTGAGATACTAAGAACAGAAGTTGAATGAAAATTCGGCGTAATTTATCGTTTAAATGGGGGGGGGGGTAGAGAAAGAGATAGATAGCTATAAAAATTAGAAAAATTAATAAAACAGCAGAAAAGTTGAGATTTTTGACAATTTTGCAATGAAACACATTGAAAGCCATATTCTTCTTCATTGGTGGCCTCCACCAAAGAAACGCAATCTTGGATGCTTTTTAGTTTTTACAGTAATTATACTGCCTACATAGTAGGAGGAATTGAAAAGAAATGCTTTTGAACTGAAACAATTGCTGGGATAGGACAAAGGGGAGAGGTACACGCAATATACCTCATCTCCGAGCATGTTAGATTGAAAGCGTAGAACAGTTTACAATTAGTTATAATAATCGTTTTCTGTCTTGAAAAAACTCTAGCTATTTATTCTGTGTTTCCAATTGTGTGAAACGTGACGTGTGGTATTCGTTTCTACATTTAATTTTACGAGGGTTGTCTGAAAAGTTTCCGACCTAACATAGATAAAATATTTTTATCGTCCAAACTGGCTGTTATTTTTTGATATAGTCTCCTTGTAAGTCCACACCCGTCATCCAGTAATGCTCCCATCCTTTCAACCCATCCAAAAGTAGTGATGAAAATGTGTCCTCAAAAAAACTGTTGACAAAGTTTATGACCTCCTCATTTGAAGAAAACCTTTGTCCTCCAAGTGCTTTTTTCAGCTTAGGGACCAAGAAATGGTCGCTTGGAGCCAGGTCTGGTGAGTAGGGTGGGTGTTCAACGATTTTGAGCCTTAACTCGTGAATTTTGGCCGCTGAAACCACTGAAGTGTGAGCAGGAGCATTTTCTTGATGGAAAAGAACTTTTTTCTTTTTCAAATGCGGTCATTTTTCTTCTATTTCCTTCTTCAATTTGTCAAGGAGAGTAGAATAGTATGCTCCTGTTTTGGCTTTTCCCATTTTAAGGTAGTCAATGAGTATCACTCCATGGCTATCCCAGAAAACGGTCGGTATCACTTTTCCTGCAGAAGGAACTGTTTTAGCCTTTTTTGGAGCTGTTCTCACTTTGCAGTTCATTGTTTTGACTGCATTTTTGTTTCTGGAGTGTACTGATGAATCCAGGTTTCATCCGCAGTGATAAGTCGTCAGAAAAACTCTGGTTCATTGTGCCAGAAGTGCGCTGCAAATGTTCATTCGGGCAAGTTTCTGGTCAAATTGAGAAAACGCGGCAGTCAAAGTGCAGCCAGCTTCCGCGTTCTTAATTTCTCATTTAAAATGTGTCATGTGCATTACTTAGAGATATTCATAGTTTCTTCTATCTATCTCACCTTCAATCTGCGTCATCCAGCACCATTTGATGAGCTTTAGCAATGTGTTCATCAGTGGTAGCAGTTTTGGGTCGACCTGAGCGTTCATGAACACTCTAGCTGGTACGGCCATGTTTAAATTCCGCAACCCAAAATTTGACGATTGTAGACGATGGTGCAGAGTCCCCATTCACAGAGTCCAACTCCTTTTTAATTTGTGCAGGCGTATTTCTTTTTTAAAACAAGTATCGAATCAGAGCTTGATATTCGATTTTTCCCATTTTCAAAAAAACTGTTGGAGCAACTCACTAGTATGGCTGTCACGCACACAATTTGAACTAAAAATAGCCAAAACTACGGATCCAAGTTTCCAAAAGACTCCTTAATAAGAACATCTTTCTTTGTTTCATAAGTTTTGCCCTTTTCTTATCGAGGTCGGAAACTTTTCAGACAGCCCTCGTATGTTTAGTTATTTTCTTCGTTTTTGGAGGAATATTTCATAAAAATTTAGTGTGGCGACATTTTTATGAGAAACAAGTTCAGGACGGAAAAACAATCTAAAACATAAACATTAATACCGTAAAATGGGGTGTATAGGAACAGCGGGGTCAATCGGAACAAAACTTCCCGACCGCACAAATAAATTCTTCATAAATAAACTATTGGGTATTTTTCGCCATGATTTTTTTTTAAAAAAAGGTAAGATCATAGGAAGTAGGAAAAAATTACTTTTGTCAATCTGGCAAAGCTACTGGCTTCTAAGGGGGGCTGCACGTGGAATGCTAGAAAACATCACGTTTTCATATACTGCAAAACTTCATATGCAAGAACAAACCTTCTTATATTTAAAAACTAACAGTGGTACGTTTCGATTATACATGTATTTGAACAACAGAATACCACATTAGAATTTACATTTTTTATAAATTGCATCATAAAAATGAAGAATTCTGAAAAATGCCACAGGAAAAAAATTTGCGGGGTGAATCGGAACACTTAGTTCTGTTGTTCCAATTCAAACTTATTTGAAAGAAACTGTTTTAAAAATCATGATTCTAACCCTAATTCTTCTAATCAAGACAAAGACAAGGATTTGTTACTGTTTACCTCTTCTCGTGAGCAACTAGATCTTAGAATAACAAAAAGTTGCAGATTTCAAAAGATTTTTTCTCCAGGAGACTTCTTTTTACTTAAAATACACGGGGGAAAGTCATACAGACTTTATGTAGGACAAGTCCAGCACACAGACAGTGATGAATAAGTGTTAAAATCTTACAGGACAATACCCGAAACCCAGAAATTTTAAGAAACTAAAGAAAAGGCAGCGCTCATCCCAGGAGATGTTATGAAAAAACTTGTGTCAAGTCATAATTGCTAGTTTTAAGGACAAGTACATATTTGTGGACGACATGAGTGACTTCCTTTCATGTTAAATCTTTGTATTTCAATTCAAAAGCATTTCTTAAAATTACTTTTCATTTTTCATAAGCTCAAAATTATTTTTAATTTTGACAAATTATAAACGTTTACTGGTATTGAAATTATACATTTATTTGACAGTAATTATCTGTTCTTATTTTCCCCCATCAATATTACTCATGTTTGTGAGATCTATTACAGGTTAAATTGAAAAAAATAAAAATTTTAACAAGTGTTCCGATTGACCCCTATCAGCGGGGTGATTCGGAACACCCATAATTTCCTATATATTTTAATAATAATTGTTCAAAATGTTTTGTCTTTGCTTGGAATATCGAAAGTAAAGCAAGACCGAAGTTTTTACCCGAAAAATCAAAATAAAAAAAAATCTTTTAACTGCTTTTTTTACAATCAAAGCTGAAAAGTGTTCCGATTCACCCCATTTTACGGTATGTAATAAAATCATATAAATAAAACTGCATGAAAATTTTATGTTCCTTTCACAGAAAATAGCCGTCTGATATATTCCAGATTCCTAGCCCTTCTTGACTTTCTAGACTTTTTTTGCCTTTTTAGTTACGTAATATCGTAATTTTATGTCAAAACTAAAGCTGAATATTCTTCATTTTCATAATAAATTCGTCACGGTTTAAAGAAAATCGGGGGCTTCACGTACTTAAATTTTTGGACCGGAAGATGATTCGCAATTTTTTGAATAAAACGCCAAATGATCTTTAAAAAAAGAAAGAATACACGGGCATGTAAACATACCTGACACTAGGTATCATTAGAAAACGATTTTAAAAGCAATTACTTCAAAATGGCAATACTGTCTCCAAATTTTCCTAATCTTTTGTCAAAATAGGTGGAACGAGAAAGAAATTTGGGAGGTCATAGTGGCATCCCGTGATCTACGTTCGAAGTCCCCTTGACTGCCTTTGAACAGGACAAAATTTTATAATGAAGAAAAACGCTTGAAATTCGTGAAACAGAACAGTGAGTCTTTTGAGTCGACTTCTGTTCACTTTAATCATTGTCTCACCTTTATTATGATGAAGACAATGCTGGAAAATCGTACGAATCGATCAATGACTCATACACTGAGTCATAGAAGAAAAAGAAAACTAAATAAATTTTGGGGTTACGAAAACCTAAGAAGAATATCTCTTTTGAACACTTCTATTGAGAAACGAAAATGAAATTGAATGATGATCTTTTGGGTCAAATCATCCCAAACATTTAATAGACTTTAATGAAATTTATACTGTGTTTATGAATATCTGCTCTCTATATTTATGTTACAATTATTTTTCGAATAGTGAAAAATTTATTTATTCTTGTTGTAAACAAGTTTTTCATATTTCTCTTAAAATTCTTTTAAAATGATACATTGTTATTTACATACTAACACTAACAAGTTCGTTTCCTAGGAAGTATATTATCTAAATCTACGTTTGAAAGCATTTTGTGCTTCATGTTACTGTGAGAAGTTATTGTACTCTTTTTAAAACCTCAACGGGGGAATCATCTGAGAACTGCAAGATTATTGAGACATTTTGCACGTTATATAATTGTGAGAAATTGTTAAACTCTTTCGAAACTCTCATGCTGAATTATCTGAAAATTGCAAATTTACAAAAACATTTTACTCATAGACATTATCGTTTTCCTGCAAAACCTCACACGGAAATCATGAAAATTCCGAATGTATGCCAGATTTTTGTTCTTCACAATGATTAAAAGTTACTAAACTCTTTTCGATATCTCATCTGGAATAATCTGAAAATCCTAAAATTACGCAAACATTTTATGCATTGTTCATAATAATTCGAAAATCTGGAATTATTTCCAAACTTTTTGCCCCTTCAGTGTAAAATATTTACAAACACCCTCAGCGCAAAATATTTACGAACCACCTTACTGCGAAATATTTACGAACTCTTAGCGAAAAAAATTTACGAACGCTTAGCGCGAAATATTTTTGAAATCCCTAAGTGCGAAAATTTAACTAATAACTCACATTTTGTTTATAACGCACACAAGTTAAATAGACCGTTTACTGAGATTCTTGAATGGAGGGGCTTGATAGCGCTAGAAGACAGAAAAGTCTTGATATTTAAATGTGTTTTTTAAAATAATATTGCGTAAAACTACATAATTTTGAAATTTTCAGGTAATTCCGTGTAAGGTTTTGAATGATAACTGTACGTTTTATATGAAAAATGCTTCTGTAATTTTGGATTTTACAGATTATTCCGCATGGGATTTTGAATAAATTTAAAAGTAACTTTTTTATGGGTCCGTAATTTTGAAATTTTCAGATTGTTCAATATGAGTTTCAAAAAGAATACAGTACAGTAAAATGGGGTGAATCAGAACAAATTTGCCTTATCACTCAAAAAATCTCCCACAAATTTACGATAGGGTATTTTTATCATATTTTAATTTTCATTTGTTTATTTATTTATTATTTTATTTTAGGAATGCAATATCTGTATCACAGAATCAGAACGACGTAAGTCCGAAAATGGCGAATTTCACTTTATTAATAAATTGTATATAGAATTTTATTCTGCATCGACCCATGTGAACGGTATTCTATAAAACAAATTCCTTCTAATTATTTAGCAGCAAGAGAACGCGATAAGAACGCGAATCCAATCCTTTGCATGCATCCTACAATCATTTTTCCCTGCTCCTGAAAAGTTACAAAAATGGACCTACGTTAGTCTGGTACTGAGGTGCAGATATTATGAGGAGCTGAGAAATAAACTTTTATCATTCTAGCAAGTCAACTCATTCATTCTAGCAAGTGGCTCATGAACAAGACAACAGGTGGAACGCCAAATAACCTTACGTTTTCATCAACTGCAAATCTATGTAAGTACACATCTTTTATTGCTTTTTACCTAAGAACAGTATTTTTATTTTATTAAGCAAAGGCTTATATAACAGTACACCACATTAGAACTTACGTATTTTTGAAATTGCATTGTAGAACTTGTTTTTTTCCCCTCTAGGTTCAGGTTTAGGATATCAGAGAACATAACTTGTCTTAACTTGTCCATACAGCAATATTTTAATGTCATACATGAAAATATATGTAGGTAAAGGTGCAACCAAGAGAGATTCGGGGGTCAACTGCCCCAGAACTCTTATTTTAAGCCGTATTACCAATTCTAGCATGATTGTTAATATTTAAGGATTGCTATGATCATTATCTTCCCCCTCTCCAGAAGGCAAACTCTGGAGGGGGGATGGTTCTGGTTGCATTAATATTTCGTTTTCGAAATTTTGACAAGTTCTGCATTTACCTGCATAGAAATCAAGACTTTGTTTGATTTAACTGTCTGTTCCTATTTGCCCTCCGCAACCTAACTATTACTTGCTTATATTAACCCTATCAAGAGTTGAATCGGAGAAAATTAAGAGATTTTAACCCCCATTCTGTGTTGTGAATCGGAAATGCAGCCGTAATTTAGTAATTTTTAGATAATTACATGAGGTTCGAAAGAGGTACAATAACATAATAGCAATATACAAATATATACACACACATATTTACAAATATATACACGCACATATATACAAATATATACACACATATAATCACAAATATATACAGAAAACTCTCGATTATCCACGGTCGGAGTATTCACGTTTTTGATTCGCATCTAGAAAAAATGTAACATTTGTTAATTTTGTTTATATTTATTTATAAATTTGAGGTGATGATTTAATGGATATAGGAAAACACCGTTTTTTCTTTTACGAGTGCAAAATCTACTATCAGATATTCTTATTATTTTCTTCTTCCTATCTTTTAAAATGAAAAAACAAAAGCAAATAACCGACTTGTAAAAAAAAAGAGATATGTACTATTACTATAGTCAGTAAATGTTTTTTTTTTTTTTAAATTTATGAGAATTATTGTGCATTTTTAGCTTTTACATATATTTTTTACATTCAGTGTTATTGTTTTTAGCTGTAATTTAAATGTAATATGAGTGTTATCGACATATTTTAGCTATTGTATACGCTAGTATCGTTTTTTTACCAATATTCGGATTATCCGCGGTATTCGCTTATCCGTTGTTACCGTGCCACCCTATTCCATGGATAATCCGGAGTTTACTGTAATGAGCAAAATGTTTCCGTAATTTTGGAATTTTAAAATTATTCTTAGTGCATATATAAATAGTCAAAATTAACGAATCCACATTCCCCAAAATATTCGTGCAGAAAAGTTCACGCATAACTAAAACCGAAGCTTTTTGCAGTTATTATGCACGCTTTGATCATTGACTCAGCCTTCAGACATCTGTAGAAAAGATTCTAACTGGGAAGAGGTAGAATTCTTCAACAGCTGTTTCTAGTTCAAACAAAGTAGATGATTCATTTCCTAGCGTAACGCAGCTGAACTAAACGAGCGTGTAAAACTCATTGCAGTTGCATAGAATCGATTTTAAAATGTATTTTCGGAGACTGAAATTAAATGAGCTTATTGAGGTAATAGGAAATAATGTAACAAAGCTAATAGATGGAGTCATTAATATCACTGTCGTAACAGTTCTTCAGGAAAATTCATGACTTAGTAATCAATTCCATTATTCTTGTTTATTCAACTCCTGGATGATTAATTTTAATCGATTTGTTTTGTTACAACTTATTTATTTATTTATTTTTTTTTTGTAACTTTTTTGGTGCGATTGCTTTTTATGGATTAATTTTAAGCATAGTATTATGGCAACGCATCGAGATTGGAAAAACATATGTTAGTTCCTTTTTTTTTCTCTCTCTCTCTCCCTTTTTTGGGGGAACCACTGACTACATTGTGAAGTGTTTAATAACAAACAGCTGACTTCCCTTTAAATTATTGAAACAACAAATACATAAGCACTTAAAGAGATTTTTGATGAAACTATCTCAATGGAATTGATCGAAAAAAATTTGGAATATTAAAATTTTCTGAATAGAGATGACATTTTTTTTTTGAAAAATTTAGAAATGCACTCCGCAGGTTTTTAATGAAAATATACTGCGGGGTTAAGGGTGCACCCAGCCTCACTAGAATCGATGGTTTTCTTCCATTTTGCGAATATCAGTATGGGAATAAAAAAAATATATTGTCCGGTGAATCCATCTACTCCCCTCTCTCCTCCCTCATTGGAAAATTCTGGTTTGCGCTAGTGTCTTACAGGAAAATTTAATTTTGGTCTATTTGTTATGCATAGTTAATTTCATAGTTTCTAGAAAATTCTAAACTCACTACAAAACATATTCCTTATAAGTAAACGATAGTGGTAAAACGTTGTTTAATAATGTTATTAGGCGAAAGTTTTACTTCAGTTTCCCTGAAAATACAATTCGAGTATCCTTTTATATAAATAAAAGGAAAGGAGAAAAAGAATATTATTCTGTCACCTAATATTTTGAAAGTTGGTTGAAACATATGAACGAGGAATTATAAATGCTCTTATCAATTTAAGGTTACAAATATTTAATAACGGGAAAAACAAAACAAAATAAAATCTTTAGCCTTTCTTTCTCTCTCTCTCTCTTTTTAACTGTCGTTCTGGTAACTTGATGTAACCTGATGTTAATTTAAACACTGTTTTAGCATCATTTACAGAGGAGTGTCATAGCAACCGAGAGCGTTTTTTTTTTTACCTTAAACGGAGATTCAAGTTAAATGATTTTACGTTAATGACTTACAATACTGATTTATATTTGAAAGATCTATTTGCGAACTAACTCTAGAGGACAAGATAAAATACCAATACAAATTCAAGGACATTTCAGTTCTAAAAATGAAGTGCAATATTGATTATCTAATTTTCTTAGTATCATGTCGTGTTGATAGTTAATGTAGGGATCAATAAATGGGAATAAAGTTTTTATGGTCAAGTACAGTAAAATGAGCTTTTCTTGTTTCTTTTAATAGAAAATGAATTTTTAATTATTTTTGTGACTTAAATAGACAAACATAGGAAAGTCAAAACATATAACCCAAAACTGCTCAGTGTAAACTTCAGTTTTAAGAAAAAAAATATTTTTTTTGTTATTTTCCAACTTAGTTTTGCCTAATAACAGTTTAAATACGTCGAATGGTGCTATGTCTTCAACAATTTCATAAGATTCGTTTTTTCTTCGAGATGAATTCCTTGAACCGTCATTTCACGCGCACTTCTAGTTCATCAAGAGCGTTAACAAATGTTTTGATCATTCTACGGTTGTTAAAAACTTATCTAATTAATGAGAGCTGACAGTTGCCGTTTTGACGTTTTTAAAAAGCACAGGAAGTATCTTCTTTACAGAAATGAGAGATAGCACTAAATCGCATCTACATATCTATCAGGGACTAGACCCCGAATTACAACGAAGAGATAAATTTTAAACTTTATACTGGATAGCTTATGTTTTAATTACATGGCATTCTTACAGTATGCTTCTAGCTTTCAGATATTAAAATTTTGGAGTTTTTAAAGAACTTCAACTTTTTTAGCTTTTAGATTTTATTTTTTACTCTCGAGGTAAAAAAGGCTACCTTGTGCTTTAAGAAGTGCTTTTATTATTTATGCTTTTACCAGAATGATGTTTATCATGGTTATCTTTCAGCTGAAAAAAAATCTTGCTTGGTGAATTCTGACGAACCGGGATCGTCAGATATTGATAGTGGTATAGAACGTTTTCCATCCGCCAGCCAGGCTACTAATTCGTGTGTGACTTAGGTCTCAAGCTCTCAAGTAACCAAATATTGGTTTTTGCTGGGCCGCCGAGGACCACGGTGGGCCCCTTGTCAGTTTGGCCTCTGGATCTCCCCCCTCCTCTCTTCTCTTTATAAAACATATAAAAATTATTCCACTCTGAAACCGAGATGGGCCCCTAGTTTGCAACTGGGATAACGTAGTCGTCGTTCCTGGGCATTCGGTAGTTTTGTTAGTGGTTGTTTTTCTTATTTTGCTGGAACAATTGCCAACACATCTTAATATGTTTTATCACCCAGTTTCCAGGTTACGATGGCTATTCTTCTAAGGACATTCTTTCTTCAAACACCTGTGAATGAAATTATTATATTAGTGTTTTCTTGGAAATGAATCGCTATTTTTGGAACACCATGCATTTATCAAAAAAATAATACCTTTTTCAGTGTTTTCAGTCGAGGTATCAAGAAACAATTTAAATGGTGCTCCAAATGTGTTCACAATTAAAACAGTAGGGAGTTTGCAAAATCTCTAATTTAAGTAACAGAACTCATAACTAATCCCATCAACATTGAGTTTCTTTGGTGAATGGGGTTACAATAAATTAAAAGAGATAATGATGGAATTCAGCGAACTCTCTTTTTTCAAGTAAAATCTGGCTTTTTTGCATATTTCATGCCTATTAAATATTAGCTGAATTCCTCGGATGTGACAAAATTTTTCTGCCCCAAAATCAAACAGAATTCCTCGGAAAAATTCCGTGAGTGCATCACATTGGATCACCTTTTTAACCTTGTCTGTGCAACTAATACTGCAGCTGAAGCAACTGTTCCGAGAAAAACTGATCGAAGTCGTGTCAACGAATATATTTATGAAAGATATTTCTCATGCTTCGAATTTCGAATGGACCAAATATCGCGATTTTCCTTGGAACATCTTTTTGTGAAATTTCAAATTATTTTTCCTTACTTAACATTATTTTCTTTTCTATTTTTTGAAAGGTAAAATTATTAAAAGCATGACAGGTATGACATTATTTTGGAAAAATATCACTGAAAACAAAGCGAAGTTATTGATTCAACGAATATCGGGAATTAAAAGTAGATTTGCTGTTGATGCTTGTTCAATATGACGTATGTCCCCCTCCCCCTCTCCCCTAACAGCATTTGAGGAGACAATCAAGTATTTGAAATTTTTATGTAGTTCGAAAGATCTTCGCCCTCACACCGTTTTACTCCCAAGTAGCATATTTTCCTTTAAAGACTTTTTCGCTTAACTTCAAATGGCACCAGGGGGTGGGGGGGGGGGACAATAAGCTGTAAGGAACAAATTGAAATTCCTATATAAATCCTGACATAATGGACAGGTTTTCCGCGAATTAACTTGATCAGAAATAATTTAGACGTAGGACATCTACACAAATAAGAATTTCTTCATTTATTTTTTAGAGCAAATAGTGGAACTGATCAAATCAATGTATCACTAGCACCTGCTTTTTGTAAGAAGTTCAAAGCTTTTTATTTGAAAAGCAAAATTACACTTGAATTTATACTTTTTACAAAGAAAAGAAAAAAAAGAAAAGAAAAAAGAAAGCAAAAAAGAAAGAAAAGGAAACATAAAGAAAGAAAAGGAAACGTAAAAAGAAAAAATATATTAAAAAAATAGAAGAGATTTCAAATATGTGCTTTTTTCTCTAAAATACAAACTGCTGATTAAAAAAAAAATGTTTACTGCTAAAATATCAATTGTTCTAAATCACTGAAATGTCACCTAACAGTTTGAGAGAATAAATCTAATATAGTTTTCCTGAAACATAAGGCTACTTTTTACATTCAGGTTTATACAGTATACACTTTGTTTACACACATGGGGCGATTCCACGGAAAACCCGTTATTTTATACCGCACGTGGCAACGCATATACACTGGCGGAAAAAAAAATCCCAACACCAAGAAAAAATTGCCGTAGAGTAATGAAATTTGGGTAATGCAATTGTCTAGTTAACATGTTTAATTGATTAAATGTACAAGATCACTGGCTAATTTAAGCTTAAGAAAATGCTGTGCAAACGTGAAATTATGTTAATTTAATAGAGGGTGTAACCTCCAGAATTTTGAAGCAAGCCTGCCAGCGTGCATGCATTATGTCACACAGGTGCCGAATGTCACTTTGTGGTATGGAGTTTCATGCTTGTTGCACTTGCTGTGTCAATACTAGGACCGGCATTGCTGACTGTGGATGATGCTCGAGGTGCCATCCCATGATATCCCATACGTTATCAATTGGAGACAGACCTGGTGATTTTGCAGGTCATGGTAAGATTTCAGAACTCTGTAGAGCACATTGCGTTACAGCAGCGATGTGAGGGCGGGCGTTATCCGGTTGAAAAACGCCCTCTTGAATGCTACTCATGAAGGGCTGTACTACTGGTTAAATTAACAGACTGACGACAAATTTTCAGTCAGTGAGTTTGGGATAACCACAAGAATGCCCCTGCTGTCGTAGGAAATTGCTCCACAGACCATAACTCCAGGTGTGAGTCCTGTGTGTCTAGGCCGTAAACCGCTTGGATGCAGGCGGTCCCCTGGCCTCCTTCTGACCAATATACAACTACCACTGGCACTAATTCAGAATCTGTTTTCATCAAAAATTACAACACATCTCCACTCCGACCTCCAGTGAGCTCTGTCGTGGCACCACTGCCGTCGGAAAAGGCAATGGTTTGCAGTCAATGGAATACCGGCTACAGGCTGCCTGGCTCGGAGCTGTCCTTGAAGTAAACAGTTTCTTACCGTTCCTTGGGTCACGACGGTACCAACTGCAGCTCGAATGTCAGCCGCAGATGCAGTACGATGCGCCACAGCCGTAAGCAAGATTCGGCGATCTTCCTTCTCAGTCGTGCCACGTGGCAGCTCGGAACTCAATCTTCTTGAGGTAGTACCATCCTTTGCCCATAGCTTCCAATAATCATGCATAGTGGAAACATTCCCACCCAAGTCTTTCTGCAATATCGCGAAATGAAAATCCACCTTCTAGTTTGTACGACCTCGTTTAAACTCGGTGAGCTGTTAATAATTGCTTCTTCGTCTTCTTAAAAGGTATTCCTGGCTAACATGAACGCAATTCGTCCAATGTCACGGAAAAATAATAGACACGAGCTTCACAGCACGCTTTTAAAACAAGTCTTATTTGCATGTTCTGAGTGACGCCAGCTGCGCCACACTTATGCGCGGAACACAAAATTTCAATCGATGTCATCTTTCAGTTGTATAAACACGCCTACCAAATTTCGTTTATCTAACACAAGTCTTTCTTGGTGTTGGGATTTTTTTTTCCGCCAGTGTATATCATTAAAAAGCAATAATTTTTAAAGTTTATGAACAAAACTCGGCTGATTACCCTTTTAAAATAAATATTATTTTTAATGAGCTGTCGTGTGCGGGAAAAATGTCCGTTTCTACATGGAATGGATCATATATGTTTTAACATTTAAAAAGGTGCATTTTAAATAAGTTGGAATCTAAGGTAATGAGATAGAGTGATGGGCTAGTACGGGGAGCTAGTCTGTAGTAATAATATTGTTCTAAATACTCTCCGTTTGAAAATTAGTTGAGTCCCTTCATTCAGCCAGTATGTAGTTAAATCTGGCTGTGACAAAAGAGGTATTACGACCGTTCACACCAAATATACCTCTAATATAGCGAGCGAACTTCTAAGTTTAAATTAAAACAGCTAGATTACACATAAGGCTACAGTTATTATTTCTTATAAAACAGAAAGTAACTGTAATTCAGCAAGAAGGGCGTTCAAAATAGATGATTTCAAAAGAAGGACGAAATTAAATCTGTCATTGCATAAAACAGTCGAGGTTAAACATTTCATCTTACACGTTACGTAACACAAAAACAAAACGCAAACATGAAAACAATCAAGTCAAAAGGAGAAGTTATGAGAAAGAAAATAAAATGTGTGTCTGGATGTGTCTAAAACTGGTTTTGCATTGCAAGGTGGGTTTTTTGATGTAACCGTGTCATTTAATTCCGTTCTTAGAAAATAATAGGATTTTCAGTAATTATATTTTATGAATATTCGAACAACCACTGAAATTGATTTCAGAGGAAGTATATACCTATTAGCTGAAAAAGAAAACCCATTCAAGGCTTCATACTTTTTAAAGATGTTATCTCTGTTTGAAAAGAAACCTTGTTTTGAAACAATATTGCTCTTCGCTTAATTGTTTTATTCGCTGGCTTTTAATCAGTTTTACTCTGCAATAGAATATGGTTAGGTCTGTGTAATAAGTATAACTACTTGGGAGAGTATTTTGAATTTGGGGAAAGTTCAGCAATTTTTCTCTTTGGGGATGTCCATAAATGATGTCACACTTTTTTTCACCACATTTGACCCCTACCCCACAAAGGAACAAGTGCCTGTTTCCACCCCTGTCCTACCAGTTTGTGTCTGAAAGTGTCACACTTCACCATACCCCATCCCCTTGTTTTGTCACACGTCACGTATTTTTACATGAACATTTTGTTGTGCGATGTCGTACATCTTGTTACATCTCCCTCATCCTTGTCACAAACTGTCCCCCCTCCCACCCGCAAAGTGTGACATCATTTATGGCTGTCCTCCTTTTGTCTTTCACGCTCAAAGCTGAGTAAAGCGATACTTCATGCTTAATTAATAAATGTATTTATTTATTTTCAAAAAACATACAGATTTCTGTCTCTTATTTAAAAATGAGCGATTCTTCTGAATTCATTCCTCTCACTATTCTTAATTCTCAGTGTAGTCCTGTAAAACTGACGATTTTCATTTGATTTCAAATGAATTAACTTGCATTTCTTTCAGATTCGATATATAATTTTATAACTTGTTAAATCTATTTGTTTTTTCGCTGCAAGAGAACTATATCTACACATACAGAGTTGTTATCTAAGCTATCCTGCTTGGACCTCAAGTTTGCTCAAGATGGTAGCTCGTAGACATAAGTTGACGGTGACTTTAATCACTGAAATTTGGTAACTTCTCCGTTTATTTACACCCCAACGTCCGCAGGATTATGCATTGACGAGGAGGTTCCTTGTAACCAAGAAACATGTCATTTTTCCCAAGTAACCAAGATGACTTATTGATTTCACTATGCTGCGTATTTTTACTCGCATTGTGATTGAAAACAGCCAGTCACATAGCCAATGGCGTACATAGCACACCCGCAGCCCCCGCGGAGCGGGAGAGGGCACAAGAGTTTGAGGGCACACAGAAAAATAGCACTATGCGTTACACTGAAAATATATTTATAGTTAAATATTATTTACTGAAGGGGGGGGGGCTGTAAGAGCTACTGCATGTAGTTCATTACCGTTGCTTAAAAAAATATTCATCTTTTTTTATTACGATTCCCCAAATTTGAAACTGAATATGTATTTAATTTTTTGATAACGATTTCATATATTATGGTATAACTTTACAAAATAATATGATTTATTTGTGTTCGTTTTGTATGATGTTTACAATGAAAAGAAATCTGACAAAATGTATTAAAATTTTTGCAAAATTATTACTTATTATGTAAAATAAAAACACGGGGTAATCAACTGGAGGGCCCAGTAGCAAAATATTTTTCAGCAGGGGGGGGGGGGGGTACGACGCACATTAAAAAACAAAATAGTTCGCTTGATAAACCAGCATTAAATTAATCGTAAGGCGAACTCTACTTCGAGAAATTTTTAAAAATAAGATCTTGATACAAGTATATGCTACTTGTGTATTATGTTTCAGAAAATGCGACACAAACCTTCCGAAGCTGAAACTCAGAAGTTTTTCCTAAAAAAAAATAGGTTTTTTTCTCCCCTAACTAAGAAATTGTAGCTTTTTCTCAAGAATCTTTGCTACCGGGCTGGAGAGTGTAGAAATGTATTAGAGAAAAAAAAAATGAAAAACGATATTTTAGAAGTTGGTTGCAACCCTTAATAGCGAAAACTTTATATTCTTAAAAGCAAAATTGATGCATTTATTACTTTTTATTCGAACTTCAAACAAAATTGGTTTCTCATTTATAATCCTCATGCCCACTTATTTTAAGATTTATTAACTAAGCAGAATTCTCGGATCATTTCCATTAATCCTATAAATATTCTCACATCTCAGCATTCATGTCAACTAAATGTCGAGACAGGTGGTCGCCACTCGCGACTTAAAGTTATTTTTGGCAACTATAAGATGCTATGCTGGTCGTCAAACTAGCGACCTTTTTTTTCTGAACAAAAATACAAACTGCCGATGCATCGTGCCAATTAAAAAAAGAAAATGGCCATTTTCATCGTCACTGGCAGCCACGTTAACTTGGAGGGAAAATAGACCCATCTGTTATACGAAACATCTAAATACGTAATTTCAATCTAGAAAATGCAATGAAACTTTGCTGTAAAAATAGTCAAAGATGACCAAATTTATGATTAAACAGCAAGTTAAATGAAATGTTTTTAAAACTTCAACTTTGCAGGTGTGTTCAGTCTTTGCTTTCTTTGCAAAATGTCTTATTATTGGGTTTTTAAATAAATAATTTTTCTCTCAGGAAAGGTTTGTGAGTTATTTTTTAAACAATTTTCTTTTATATATAATACTTTAGTTAAGATATATGCAAATACATAGTGTGTAATATTACTATATGCTGAATGAAGTGCAGAGGGATTACAATTTTGAAACTTAGTTGAAAGTGGCCAACAAAAACGCCACTATCGATGTTTTTAGTCTCAAGCTTTAATGCAACACAATTTATATTCTCCGGTCTGCCGAAACCTAGGAATGTATTTTAAAAATCCTGCTATCAATAGTATATAACTTGATTTTTTTTTTGTCCTATAAAAAGGTTGTAAACTGTACGACATAATAGACATCCATCAATATTTAGGGCAAATCAAATTTTCAAATATTTATTTCTTTGTAGCGCAACGTGTGCAATAAAGCATTAAGTTAAACCTATCAGTGCTGATGACGATTCTTGTTTCGTCGATTGAAAAAGGTAAACATGCTTCTTTAAAAGTCGTCTTCAGTTTTTTTTCTTCCCTCGCTTTTTGGATGCATCTGATGACAACAAAAAGTTGTTTTTCAAAGCGAAGATATATTACTAAAGGATAGTCATTTAATCGTTGACCTAACATATTAAATAGAGCGAAACTTTTAGTGACATTTAAATTACGTAGTTAAAAAATTATTACATGAACTTCTGGTATTCTGGGACTTCACATTAGCAAAAAGAAAAGTTAATTAAAAAAAAAACCTTAAAAATTCTTAACACCTAATTGGAACTTGATTCAAACAAGTTTAAAATCTTTCTGATATCTTGAAAAATATTTATTTTTTGTTCATTTGAAATATGATATTATTTACAGAAGTAGCAGACATTTTCCGGATCACTAGAATTTAAGATCTGATGGTAGAGGGAAAAAAATATTTCAGGTTTCTACATGCATGTTTTGCTTTAATCGATAATCTGAGATATTTATTTTAGGAGAATGATTGACTCAAAATTTCTTATTGAAACCAATGCGCTTTAAAATAATAATAATTATAATAATAATAATAATAAATAATAATAAAACCTTGTTCGACTGATGGTAAATTTTCTTTCTTTGCAGCGAAAAGTGATTTCTATAGCTCTCATTGAATAAAAGGAGAGAGCAATCTCCGTCTTTCGTCTTGTAAGCACAGAAATATTTTAAGAGTTGTTGACGTCTATAGAATTGCCACTCGAATAAAACCCGCTGAATCTGAAAGTATTTTTTCATAATTAGATAAAAGCAGCGTTAATGATGTTTTTTGTCGGATGCTCGTTTATCCACAAGGTAACGTGTTCTGTATTTTAAAAGAGATGCCTTTCAATACACATACACATTGTAATACAAATATGTCTTGTAATGTACACATAATATCTGTACCTCAGAACCAGACTAACGTAAGTCCATTTTCGTCATTTTTCAGTAGAGGGGAAAAACGATGTATTCGACAATCGTTTTTCCCCTCTACCGAAAAATGACGAAAATGGACTTACGTTAGTCTGGTTCTGAGGTACAGATATACGCCACCCCTCCGACTTGGCCCTTGGCACCTCACGGTCTCCCCTGTCTGGTAGATTTTTTATCGGTTGGATGATCCTTAAAGACAGCTCAGTTTTTTTGATCTAGACCAAGAGCCAAACAACTCCTCTTCCAGAAATGCGAGAGGTACTACCAAAGATTCTATAGTAACGATTTTGTGATCACGACAAACACCAGTCAACACTAGCGTACATGTAGGATCTTTGATTGATCTGTTTCGAATTCGTGACGATTCGGCCACGAGCACGGCGCTTAACCGTTCGGGTCTTCCTCAGCTCTCATTCTCTCATCCTGCCGATTGATAAGCATATGTTGAGCGTATTGCTGACGCAATAAACGGTACTCTACACTTGGTTTTTCACAAATATAGCAACATGTCTTCATTTTTGACAAAAGAAGAGCAGAACTTCCTTGACCACCATGCTAAGCACAAAAGTGGTGTATGCAGATGATCTCAAACTGAGTGAGATATTTCTTATTTCTGTTTATAGTCTTGCCCCTCCATACATTTGATTCAGGCGATACTTATTCAGAATTCTTTTAAAAAATGTTTCCCTTTCTCTAATGACCACAGAACATTGTATTTAGGTAAAATACATCAAAAAGAACCACCCGGTGACAATAACTGCATTTTATTAAAAAGTTCAGAGATACGACTTTTGTGCTTAGCACGCACTGTTAAAAAAATTTCCTGAAAATAACGAAAAAATATACGGCAGCTGAGTTGCCGGAGTGTTTCCGTTTCGTTAATTATATTTCCGTGATTTTACGGAAAAATGACGAACAGAGCGTTCGTCATTTTTCCGTTAGGCATTTTTTCGTTTCGTAATTCTCCGTTCTTCAATTTTTCGGTTCTTATTATCCCCGCTTATACGTTATAGGCTTATACCTATACGCTTTGACTTATATGTATACATGCAAGATGGAAAATTATTTAAATTTTGCAAATTAACAAGCGCTTTTATAGCAGCTTAATATCAATAGCAAATTATCTATGGAAGTTCAATAAATTAGTCCTTTAAGTGTCGCAAAATGCGTAGATTGTGTAGAACAACAAATGCACAAATTGAAATTTTAAGAAACATTTGAAAATTTGCGAAACAATATAAACATATAAAAAGAACAAACATGGGTAATGTGCTGCCTTATCTTTTTCGTTTGTTCTTTTTATATGTTTATATTGTTTCGTAAATTTTCAAATGTTTCTCGAAAGTTTCTTAAAATTTCAATTTGTTCATTTGTTGTTTTTTCCAATCTACACATTTTGCGCCACTTAAAGGACTAATTTATTAAACTTTCATATATTATTTGCTATTAATATTAAGCTGCTATAAAAGCGCTTGTTTATTTTGCAAAATTTCAATAATTTTCCATCTTGCATGTATAAGTATAAGCGTATAGGTATAAGCCTATAATGTAAAAATGTGGGTGATTAAAATATGGGAAAATGAGAAACGGAAAAATAGAGCAATTAAGAAAGGAGCGTAAACTAGCTCACCGGAAAATTATATATATATAAGAAAAAATGATGAGCAAAAATGTGAACTTAAAACTCTTACGAATTTTGTTTTTTAGAAAAAGTTTGAAAATATCCGCTCATATACTTCAAACTTTTAAACATCTTGCCTTTAAAAAAAAATACTAAAGCAATACAAGAATTGGCTTTTTTTTTTTTTTCATTAAAAATTTTAGTTCATTAAAATAACATGATTTTTTGAAAAGATTACATCAATCTCGCATAAAATACTCAAATATTTTGAAGATGGAATGATCAATGCATAGTATTTCTGAGCGCATAACTTCAAAAAATTAAAAAGTATTAACAAGGTGCATTCTTTTAAAAATATTTTCTCTTATGTTTGAATAAAAATTAAGTTCTTCCGAAAGTTCTTTTTTTCCTTTCTGAATTTGAAACATTCGTGGTTTCCTTAAAAAAAAAAAATCCTGTATTGTTACTGCTTTCCTCTATTTTCATATATATTTACGTTATGTTGTTCATAGTGATCAACACTTTCAGAAATGCACTCTCAAAATTAACGAACTTTCTTTGCTTTTTGATGAAATCACTTCCAAGAATATACCCCGAGCGAACATTTCGTAATTTTTTGGGGATGAATTTCGTCAAATGTAGCGAAATATTTCTTTATCCTAGTATCGTCAAATTGACAATCATTTTCGTAGTTTTGACAACATTAATTTCGTCACATTAACGAAGTAAAGTCATAAAGTAAAAAAGCTAAGTTTTGAAACTAAGCTTTTAAATCTTGATATAAAATTACAAAAATCATTTCACTAAATTTTACTAACCCTCAGCACCAGTAAGTTCATACATGCAACTACTAAAATGCACAATTGGTTTACATCATGAAATAACTAACTGTTAAGTCTGGACTCAGATTAAAATAAAAATAGCAGTAACAAAAATAAAAATTCTTACCTCTTAAATAAAAATTTTCTTTTTTTTTTGTTGCTCAAAAAAGGCAACAATAGAGCGAGTAGATTTTAAAATATACTAACACGCCCTTTTGTTGCCCATTTTGAATTTATCCATTGCGATAAACGAAGTCTTCTTAAAAATGTTGAGAGGAAATGCTGGATACCGAATAATCACATGAAAAGATCCAAATTATTTTTCCAGTCAATTTGACGCAGAATCCTGGAACAATTCTTCTTCGAATGCTATAACAATAGTCAACGCTCTTCGACGAAGCATTTTCAAATTGAAACAAAATGGCGCACACATAATAACGTCCTGAGGAACACGATTAAATAACATTCGACTGTGATGACAAACGACGAGACACAGATGTCCTCTTTTCCATGCTAATGCGAATAATACAGCTTTCACAGAAGCGTAAACATGCACATTAATTCTCGATGACTTTACGTTACTTTTACTGCGCACTTTGATTCAGTTATGAATCATTTATGCTGCCGTCGTTTCTGCGCACGCGCCAAGTCTCTTCAGACTGTATCTAACTCTCTCTTTCGGTTATATTTCAACCACAAAACCGGGTAAATTCCGTTTTTTGTTTCTCCAACTTGGTAATTCACGGAATAGTTCCGTTTTTTCAAGGAAAAGTTCTGTTTTGAAACGAAAACGGAAATTTACTGTTAAAATCAGTAAAAATCTTCCTGAAAATTCAGGTTTTTTTTAACAGTGCGGCAGAATAGTCTTCAGATCTCATTTTCCTACGTAAATGCTCTGAGTTCTGCCTTAACTTGAAAATAAGTGCAAAATCTGAGCTCCTGTAAGCTCCCATGCAACTAAAACCTTGCATAGCATATGCTCAATAACTTCTGCTAAATTTTTTTCTTCTTTTTTTTCTATATTCATGAATGTGCAGGAATAATTTCTAATTTCCAATAATTCCACGCGTGTCTAAAACAATAAAAAACGCTGTTTAATGAATCTTTGAATAAACATTTAAATGGCCTATTGAATCTAGAAAAATCGAATGTTTATTCTGAGTTTTATTCCTGAGGGGATGTTTTTAGCTTTTAATCATCAGACGCAATCTTTTGTAGATTGTATTTTTATTTTTTGTTCCCTTTTTAAGAAATACTATAATTATTATTTTATTTTTAATTTATTAATGCACAATTCTGCGGAGCGAAAATCCTTATACTTTGAAAAGTAATTACTGCTTTTTTCATTTAAATACATTTCATTGTAATGATTGAAAGAAATAATTTCTATTACGAACAAGAGACACTTTGAATTTAGAAATCATTATACTTTTTACTTAAAAGCGAAAGATATATATACACATTGAACTTAAATGTGAGAAAGAGGAAGAAATATAAACAAGAAGTTCTGTCAAGAACTAAACGAGCCTACTTTCCCGTACATCGACATCGGCATTCTAGCATCTGATCATTATTTTTTTAATTATCTGAGACTAAAAATTATGTCAAACATACCTTTTTTTTAGCACTTAAAGCTGATTTCTAAAAGCAAAATATACCCCTCTCATCAGATGAAATAGACGCATAAAAAGTAAATAAATAAAGTTTTGTCGCACCTTTTAAAGAATGTAACTGTTACAGTTCTTCCGTGGAAAAATTCCTCAATCGTTTTCAAAAACAAAAATTTAAAAGTACAAAGTACATCAAAACACATTTTATCAAAGAAAGAAAAAAAAAAAAAGAAAAAAAAACGCGTCCGTTGATAAAATGTCTCAAATTTAACTTTTAATCCGTTGCCAGTTGTTAAATATAAATAAAGAATAAAATGCCCTCGTGAATGAAACATTTTTGTTAAAAAAATCATCTGGCAAAAAAAAAAAAAAAATAATAATAAATAAATAAATAAATAAAAGAAAACAAATGAATAAATAAACAAAAAATCGTCTGTACAGTCAGTCATTTTTTTTTCTGAGCCTGCATTTCCGCCATATTTGCGGAGTCGGAGTCGGAATCAGAGTCCTCACAGAAGATTATTCAGAAAAGTACTTTACAAACATTATTTATCAAAACCTTTTTCTTACAAAGTTAGTTTGAAGGAAATCCGACTTTAAGTTCAGGATCAACATTCAACTTAAGTTCGGCGCTAATGTTAATTTTTTTTTTTCTGAACGGTTCAATATTGAACGAAAAATGGTTCAAATCAAAAAGCGAAATATGGGAATGAGCCTCTCCGAGATCTTTCAAACAAAAAAAAAAGTTTATTCCATTCGGATGGTTCACTCAGAAGTTATTAGGTGGGTAAAGGTTACTTGAACGGTTCAATGTTGAACGAAAAATTGTTCAAATTGAAAATTTAAATACGGTAATGAGGTATCCTTGCTGAAATACTTCGAACAAAAAAAAAAGTTTATTTAAATCGGACTGTCCATTCAAAAGTTATTAGGGGTGACAGCTTGCTTGAGCGGTTCAATGTTGAACGAAAAATTGTTCAAATCGGAAATGTAAATACGGGAATGAAGTATCCATGATAAGATCTTTCGAACAAAAACAAAGTTTGTTTAAATCAGACTGTTCAATCAAAAGTTAGCATCGCGGGACAGGTTGTTTGAACGGTTCAAAGTTGAACCAAAAATTGTTCAAATCGAAAAATCAAATATGGGAATGAGCTGTACTCACCGAGATCTTTCCAACAAAAAAAAGTTTGTCCAAATCTGAATGTTCATTCAAAAGTTATTAGGGGGGGGGGACAGACAGACCCACCGACCGACAGACCGATCGACACACAAATTCCTCATCTCAATATACCCTACTTTCAAAATTTTAATTTTTCGATATTCATTTTACCTTTTTATTTTTTTAACTTGGCGATATTTTTTAGATGCATTAAGCTACTTTTAATACTTTTTTCGTCTTTCTTTTATTTTTAACGGGAAAGTAGGCTAAAAAGAGCAATTTCGTCATCTCCACAAAAGAGAAAAAGAAATTTTTCTCTCTTAAAGACTGCGAAGAAAATTAATTTTCTCAATGTTTGGTTTGTATTTTTCGTTTGGTTTGTAATAAAAGAAAATGTGTGTTTTTCTTTTTTAGAAAATGCTTGTGAAGTAGTGCGTGTATTCACTAAGGTGAAAAGAAATAAAAGACAGGAAACCGTTTTTGGGCTAGAAGAGTTAAAAAATAAAACTCATTTCACTCAATGTATGAACTGACCGATAAGCTAATAGAACACAAAGAAAGAATAGAAATTCAAATTCAAAGTAAAATATAAAGACAAGTGATTTATTTGTGGAACACATGCTGTTAATTTTCTTACTTCCTGAAACAATTTAACGAATATTTTGATTTGTAGGTAACGGAATTGTTTTGTGAGGAAATAACTGCGAGAGTAGTAAAAAAGAGAGAGAGAAAATGATTTTTTTTTTCACTTCAGAAATATGGTCATCCTGACCTGAATATATTGTTTTGTTAGTTTTTTTTCTTGTTGTGGGATAAAAGACAAGCGCATCCTAGCCCGAATGTATAGCTTTGTTGATTTCTATTGATATTAATGGATAAAAACAAAGTAACCAGCGATAGTTAAGCTTACTAATGAATTTCTCTAGAGCTTTTTTAATGAACATCTAGTTGGAACCTGGGAAGTTTTCTGAAAAAATCTAAAACACCTCATTAAGCTAATTCCAGTCAAAATAAAAATAAATTAATAAATAAATAGGTAAAAAAATAAATAACAACATTAATTTGAGCATTTTTCGTAGAAAACACACACAGTACAAGAAATACGTTCAAAACCAAGCAAGCCTACTGCCTCGTTCGTTAATATCGTTTTTCAAAGCCGAGCCAACAATATATCTCTCAGTTGACTAAAGCTGCCAAATATTCCAGATATTCCTTGATATTTCACACTTCCTGGTGAATGTTGACGACACAGAATTCCCAATAGAAGTTTTATAACGGGATATATTTTGCTTTTCAAAGTTCAATGAAGATTATTTCAACTATTAAAAGTTATATAGTATTAATTAAGCGTACAAGGAAGTTATGTGTTATACACATCAAACTTTTAAAAATATAGTCCTTAATAACTGCTGAAGATTAAAACTTCTATTATTGTTATTTGTTACTACATCTATTCATTTTGGAAAATTTTTAGAATAGAGTTAACCATACTTTCTGTATTCTTAGTTAATTGTTTACCTTAAATATATTTAAAACTAGGTGACCCGTGCGGAATTCCGCGCAAAAAAAAAAAAAAAAAAAAAAAAAAACCTCTAAACTTAAAATTTAATACGACAATTTTTATTGGCTTCATTATCTGCCCGAAGTTGCAGCGCAGTGTCGAAATCTATAAAGAAAAGTCCAGCGTAAGTTGGTGTAATCCCTGCCGGAGGTTGCAAGTTCCCGATAGTATGGTACACTTGACCATGTAGTTCAAAACAATATGGACCTCTGCCAGGAATGTTAACTGAGTCCACTTTGACTGAAGCGAAGGCCAAGCATTGTTGAATTGTCTAATATTGTCTAGGTAGTAGACACCTTCCTGTTAGTCTGTATCTTGTACGTTTGCACAACATCGCCGGTATAACTTTGATATACCCCCCCAAAAATTACTCGCCAAATCTGGAACTCCCTACAAACTCTTTAGGGTTGCTGTTTCCTATTTTGGTGTTGCCAATTTAGGTTTTTACAGCTAATTTAGGTTTTTGCTGTTGCCAGATTTAGTATTTTCTTGCATTTGTACCATTTTTTGAGTTTATTTTTTGAAGTTTTGTGGCAATAATTTTTGTGGCAACAGGTTTATTGCTTGGCGAGAAAAAAAAAGTCGCCAAATTCTCGATTTGGGGCTTATATCAAAGTAGTTCCACATCGCCATCAACTGCCGTGGTTCTGGCAACTTTTCAAAGAGATCAAAGACACGTTCACTTTTACAACTACTACAAAAGTGATACCCTATATTAAAATCAAATACCCAAGGCTACTACTAAACTAAATACTAACGTTGTCGCAAAACTACCATAGTATTTTGAAACAATAAAAGTTACTATTAAGGTTTACCGAGCTAAGCCTTGGCTTGAAATGTCGCATTTAAAATTGATTTGAACAACAATGGTATAACGATTTTAACAGTTGAGCAAAAAATTTAACTTTTTCAAACTTCAATCGCTTATAAGTCGCTTAAACGTGGATTTTCGAGATTCTCGTTACGCGGCGGTAGCGGAGAAACGTTCTAAAGAACGCATTTTTTTTTAATCTTTCGAATGAAATAAAAATGGAGACGATACGACAATTATTTCGCTAGATAGAGTCAATTTTGTGCCCAAAAATTGAAGTTCGAATAAAAAACGAACCGACACTTTTTAGAGGGTGGGTCTAATTTTCGTCAATAGCCCGCGGGATAAGCTTCAAAATCATAAATTTTCATGCAATTTGAGAAAGAAATGAGCGAGTTTCGACCGGGTATAGGATTCGGCTTAGAGAAATAATATATGGAGATTATATAATGTTTCTCAATTTTATATATACATTTCAATACACAACTTGAAAACCAATAATTCAAAAATATTTTAACGGATTTTTAAAAAAATGAAATAATGCCTTATTTTCGTAATTTTATAAAGTACTAGCTTATTACCCGGCGTTGCCCGGTATTGCATTATGTTTAACTTATTTCATGCTAAAATGAAATAGGTGAGCCTTAAGTTCATAATTCATTGTTAAGGTGAGAAGGGACTTTCAGATGAGCAAAAAATGGTCAAAAAATCGGTTTTTCTTTGATGATATTTCTAAAAACTATATGATTGAAATACATGTTATTGCAATTGTAAATAATTAACTTCACCTTATTTGTGGTGAATTTATATTAAAAACTAATTTAATAATGAAATATACAACAGTAAAACAGTAAATGTTGATTTTCTCAAAACATAATTTTACGCATGTTTACAAATTTCATACTGCTCTAGTGTAAAAAATTATTACTTAAATTTGCTAAAAAAATTTTGCCATGTACTTAAGAAGTTTGTTAACATTTTTTTTTTAGAAGGAATTTTCTATTTTATTAGCTGTGTCGAATATATTTGCTATGTTTTATTGAAATATGGATATCTTTTACAAAAAAAAAAAAAAAAAAATGTAGAGTTTAGTTTTTTCTTTTTTCTTTAATTTTTGCCACAATATATAGAAAAAGTACTCCAAACATTTTATTTTCTGGTGTTTTATGTTCCACATTTTGCTTGTATTTTGTCATTTTGATGAAATTTCAGACGCGAGGAATAATATAGAAAAAGTGGAAAATTCAAATTTTAAATTAAAAAAAATAATAATTTTAAAATATTTCAATGAAATTTTTTATATGTATTAGTGTTAGCAACATATAGCTATGCTGCAAATTTCAAAGAAATTCATTGAAAATTGCTAAAGAAAAAATGATAGTCTTTTGTCGCCTTAATCGTAATCTTTGTTGGAAAATACTCATATTTAAATGCGTTAAATTTTATCAATTTTTATGATTGAAGGCTTATCTCAATTACTCTATCTATTCAAAATTGAGAGAAAATGGCCATTTGGTGTCAAAAAATTTGATTTTTGAGCTTTTTGGATTTTGTTAAATTTCAAAACCCCACCTATGTGAATTCTGGTGCATCAAGAAACCTCTGTGCCAAGTTTGATGAAAATCCGGCGAAAACTGGATTTGTATAAGGAGCAAACATACAAGCAAACAAAAATACATACAAATATATACAGGGTGTCCACTCCTATCGTGGACCAATAGCTAATTTCTAAACCGTTAGAGATACGCATATAGTTCATTTAGGAAAAAATCTCCAAATTACGAAAGGAATTTTGGGTCTATTCAATGTTTTTCAAAAAATCAAATTTTGAAAGAGTTACGAAATTTAAATTTTTATACAGCCCCCCAGTCCTATCAATCATATTTAGTAAAACATTCTTGACACTGTAACATTTAAAACTAAAAAAAAATCACTGTTCTACCATAAAAATTGACAGAGTTATGACGTTTTGAAAAATCAAGATTTTGAAGGATTTTGCATACGGTCCTTTAAGTGATCTCTCGATGACGTCATGAAATAATGCAAAATCTTGATTTTTCAAAACGTCATAACTCGGTCAATTTTTGTGGTAGAAGAGTGATTTTTTTTTAGTTTTAAACGTTACAGTGTCAAGAATGTTTTACTAAATATGATTGATAGGACTGGGGGGCTGTATAAAAATTTAAATTTCGTAACTCTTTCAAAATTTGATTTTTTGAAAAACATTGAATAGACCCAAAATTCCTTTCGTAATTTGGAGATTTTTTCCTAAATAAACTATATGCGTATCTCTAACGGTTTAGAAATTAGCTATTGGTCCACGATAGGAGTGGACACCCTGTATATATATACATGCATTTACATATATAGATTAACGAAATAAAAAAAAAGCACATTCAAGAAACATTATTCATCATGCTAAAATAAGCGTTTGCCCTTCCGGTTTGAATGCAACAGTACAACTGTGGCTTTAAATCCTACAATGAGTTTGGTAGAGACATTATTGGAAATTTGGATAAAATTAACCGGTAAAAAAATTAATCAAAAGCGACAATACCCATAGCAGGATCGAAATATCGCTCTTCTTTTCCAGCGCAACTCGCTATATTCAACCCTTCCACCTCAGCTTAGTTTTCGGATGCTATTCATTGCAGTAATGTGTAATAAAAAAAAAACAGGAAAAAACTTTTTTGACACTAAAAACAATTTTTAGACAGTGGGTCCATTCTTCGTCAATAGCCAGCTCGATAAGCATGAAAATGGGAGGTAAACCATCGAATTTGATAAAGAAATGAGGATATTCTCGCGTGGTAACACAAAAACAGGAGAGAGAAAAAAGATGTAAGGTTCACTTTCCGAGCATAAAGTTGCATGAATTAAAAGAATATACCCTTCCAAGGAAGAAAAAAAAGTAATAAAAGCCTTAAATAATTTTTCCCTACAAATTGATGCAACGTCAAGAAAAATGTTAAAAAATGTTTTTGCAGTGTTATCTTTATATGAAACTCAAGTTTCATTTCATCTCCAGTAATTAATTCCGCAATCGTTATCTAACACTGAAACACAATATTCTTTTGCCTATACACAAACAACTTTCGAGCGAAAAATATAATTCTACAGAAACAATCGGCAACTCGCCGCATACCATTAGAACAAATGATCCCCCATTCAAAATACCATTCGTTCTCAGACGAACACGTGATTTTTTAAAATTTGCTGACAAGAGAGCGAAATTCTGCATTTGCATATAAATAACTTATCGGATGCGAGAATGTAGGAAATACGCTTCGGAAAGTCAGAATTCGATTTGTATTCTTAAAACGCGTGCTTGAGTCAAATAAGCTTCCTTCCAAGCAAAATAAAAGTTTATGGTGAAAGCGTTTAAAATTTTACTTGCAGAAAATGTTGGAAGTATCGGATGGGAACCAAGGAGCAATAAAAGAAAATATTAAGGAAATGTAGTATTCGTGCAGTCATAAAATTTTAAAGGTTTTATCAAATATTTATACTTTAATGGAAGTCGATGTCCTAAAGATTTTCTTGGACGAACACTTTATCATAATTAATAATTTTTCTGAAAATGTTTTTCAACATGGGTTTTAGTACAAAAGACAATTTGCGAATCCTTGATATATTCCTAAATATATCAGTACTGCAACTAAAATGAACATTTTTTTTTATTCAAAAATAATAACAATAAAAAAATCTTTGATTGTTTTTATTTTGTTTAACGGCGCGTTATACTGTCCCAAAAGCTTACAACAATGATTAAAGGTAATTTCCTCGTTATTACCCCTCCGCCTCCCTTTCTCTCGCTTTTTTCACAATGTTGCTTAGCATTTTCCATTTACATAGTTAAAAAAAATAAGAGAAAAAAATAAGAAAAAACGAAAGAAGAAAAAAAGAAAAAGAGAGGAAAAGGGAAAAAAAACAGGTTTTCGGAAGTGGGAACGGCATTTCAGATGAGCAGCAAGGGAACTAGGGAACCTTTTTGTATGTAACTGGTGTCCCGATAGAAATAATTTAATTCTTCTCATTGATTATAAAGAAGTTATTCACAAGACAACTTAATCATTTCATTTATGTTTTATTATTAATGTGTTGTATTTTTCATCATGTACTATTATTTTGTGTATGGTTTAAAAAACAGGAAATAGAAATGAACATATTTATTATTATTAATTAATTAATTAATTTTTTGAGACGAAGTATAGTGCACAGAATGAGTTCGCAGAAATCAAAAATTTGGGGGAAACTTTCAGATCCGATTCATTAAAGAATTTCTAATTCCAGTCAGCCAATTTTTGGGTAAAGTACGATGCTATTAGTACTGGTATACATTGACTGATTTTTATGTTTTGCTTATTTGTGTATCTTTAACGCGACGCCTTATGATGCAAAGGTCGTATGACAGTAAAGTTGTTGCAAATTATAAAAGGGTGTAGTTGTGGTGTCGAGTGAAAGTCGACATTTTACTTTAATATTTGCTCATAAAATAAATTATTAGAAACAAAATATGCAAACTGCAATTGTTTTGAACTCTATACATGACACTTCAAAGTGTTTTGAAAAACGAGCCATTTTCTAAATACCTACCTTCTTCACAGGCCATGCAGACCATTAAACAGAAATAAAACTGTTTCCTGAAACTTTTAAATCTGTTGAGAATGAAACACAGCTAATTGCATGTGTGATGCAGGCGCGGATCCACAGGGGGGGAACTGGGGGAACGTTCCCCCTCCAAAACGCCAAGGTGCATAAAAATTTTCAGAACAGAGAAAAGAAAAATAATTTCGTTTTTCAGATTCCTTTTGTTTTCATATTTGAGATTTGGCTACCAAAAATTTTAAGTGGCAACCAAAGTTTTTGATTTATGACGTCATTATTATCCAATCGCATTTAAGGGTTTTTTGAGTTGAGTTTAGGGGGGGGGGGCATTTTTAAGAGTTGGTAACCCTGTGTTTCGTGTTTAGTGCGCTTATTCTGTGCTGCACAATACCACCATAACTATAACAGATTTATTTGTGATAGCTACGTTTTATTTTCAAGATTTTTTTTTGCTGATGAGAACTGTTCTGTTCTGCAGCTAACTTCTTTTCTTCATGGTAAGTCTTAGTTCTTTCATTCAATTTGTTCTACATTAAATATTTATAGAAAAAATAAATGTAAGCAGGGGAGAGCGGGGCCAAAAGTTCCGTGTTTTACTCATGCTTAAAATTTGTTCGGAAAACAAGATTCTAAAATTAATATTCCAAGGTTTTTCTTTGTCCCTTTGATACAAAAGCTGTTTTTTTTTTTTTGAGTTTTATTTCGTAAGGTTTTTTAATAATTAATTCTATGGTAAATAAACCCGAAAAGGAACAACTTACCATGACGTGGGGGCAAGTTGTTCCGAGATTAACAGAACGAAGAATGACGATGATAACTACAAATTTAACAATGTTTCGAAATGAACAACTTATTTAAAACATAATTTTAAAAAATGTTGATGTAAGAAAAAATTTATTTATTGAAGGACTGCAACAATATCGTTCGAATAATCAGCCTTTATTTTTCGCTCAAAGTCACTGAAAACGTTTTTTTTTTTTTTTTTTTTTTTTTTTTTTTTATTCATACGAACATTAATTTGAATTTAAAGGCTCATTGGGTAACCTTTAAGCTCAAATAAATATACTAATTAACAGATAATAAATGTAATAAACTTATAATAGTGCATTAATTTCTTAATTCACATCAAGTTGGCGTATTCATGTCCTAGATTTGTAAATACAACTGAATTTGTAAATACTGCTGAAATCATGCTGATCGCTTAGGCTGGCTAAGAGTAAAATAAAGTTACAGTCCACATTGGATTAAAATAAAAAAATGTGTACAAAATATTAGTTAAGGATTCCGGCTGTTGTGCCGTGGTCTAAATGGCTTTAATCCATACGTTTCAATCGCAACTGCGGCGGTCATCTTCAGTGGCTTGTTGTTGATTAGCTGAAAGCCACTGAAGGTGACCGCCACAGTTGCGATTGAAACGTATGGATTAAAGCCATTAGACCACGGCACAACAGCCTGGAATCCTTAACTAATATTGACACCAGCCGTGAAAGCCTTCATACTTACATTAATGTGTATAAAGCTTACTAAGTGTTTATCATTAGTACTTTTTTTAAACAAATTAGATTGATCAGTGCGAGACTTCAAGTTTGTGGCCACAAACTTTCTTAATCACATTTGTATTTATTTTTTGTTGAATTGCTCTTTATATTTCATAGTGTCTTCTAATTTTTTTTCTTAATTAAAAAGTTCAACAATAAACAAACGGGGATTGAAATTATTATTTGAGAATTTGTGACGAACAAAATTTGTATTGCATTTAATTCTTTATAAAAAAGCGCGTTGAAAAAAGCGAGAGCTTTTGCAGCGCGAGAGAGAGCTCCCCCCCCCCCCCATTAAACAGTTTCTACAAAAGTTCCCCTCCCAAATCCATAGTCTGGATACGCCACTGGTGTGATGAAAAGGAAAAACAGCCCGAGGACAGATGACTGTTTTTGAGGCAGTTGGCATTCATTCGGGTCAGCACTCTGCTTCAAGTATCAAGACCTCTGACATTAAAACCGAGACTTGCAAAATCAGAAGGTGGCTGATCCTGTATTTTAAAAATCAAACCTTTTCCTTTAGGGGAGGCAATGGGCTATTTCGCAATATAAAAAGAAGAAACTTAACTTAATGTGTTAGATGGAACTACAGTAATTTTCTTCCGCAACTTTTGATGAAAATTTGTGGTAGTGTTAAATTAAATGTTCTCTAAGAAGTAGTTAGTTTTAACACATTTTTAAAGGAACATTACTTTCTTTATTATATTTTTGAACCTGTTGCAAATTATTTCTTATTTCTGATTTTCTTCCTAATAAGTTTAAATGTTCTGGAAACGTGATTATGAAAGTATTCACACATCAGACTATTTACTAGGATCTACATAAATATTCGCATTAATTTCGTCATTAACTTATTACTCAATTAGTTACTTTATTATTTACTCTAAATGTCCTTTTCTAATGCCATTGTTATATTACTTTTTAATCGTTCCTTTCCAATTTCGTTTACACATTGTAACGTTTGTTTCTTTTAATTTTGTTTTTATAACTTTCTAACAAGTTTTCTTGCCGTCGCAAATTAAACAAATCTTTAATAATTTTCAAAGCGAACTATGTTCATGTGAAAACTGCCGAAGAAAAAAAAACAATTCACTCACTTTAGATATCCCTTTAGCTGTTGTTTCATGTTTTCCATAAAAGTTGAGCGCACTTGTTTCGAAATAGAAAAATGGTCAGCAACGAAGCTACGGGAGAAAAATAGCACTAATATTATTCTCACATAGCCTCATCATTTTTAACACCTCGCAAACAAGTGCATAGAATTTTTATTGCTCATTTCAAGCCTAACAACATTCGATTTGTTAAAATTCCTTTTAGGTTTCAAAAAGAAACAATGAAAACTAGTATACGAAGGGTTCGATTTTTATATGTTTCAAAGAATTCACAAATGAAACGTAGAACGGAGAAAGAAATCTAAAATTACAATGATTACGTTGGTATACCTTTCTTGACCTTTCTCCCGGAAAGGAAGACCATTCTTATGTAAGTTTATCACTGATTTATAGCTCATCCTTATTGATTTTATCCTTCCCTTGATTCTCCACTAATCTTTTGTTCTTTGAAATATTGGTTTATTGTGCATAAAAACATGTAATTATCATGGCGTCGGCCGATTTACGATTGCAGTGTATAATAGAAGACGCGTTAAAATTCCAATGCTGAACTTTTCCGTTCGACTTTTAGGTCACGAAGGAAACGGTTAACCTTCAATTGACGATGCGCCAGAGTAGGTTAGCAGGGTGAAGAATAATTTTCGTTACAATTTATTCATTAATATTATTAGAATTTGGGTTTTTTTTTCCAAATCTTGAATGCGCTAATACTGTATGTTTTGTTTTCCATTTCTGTTTAGCTATGCATTATTATTGATATCATTCTTCTTTTTTTTTGACATTTCATTATTACCGTGCATCAATGACGCAATGAAGGCGAGGGTGGGGAGGGGGGGTTCAAAAAGCACCCAACAGAATCATTAGTTTGAACATTAGTGCCGGTCCTAAAAGTCCATACAAGTGGTTGTTCCCAATACACATGACTATTTTGAACACTAAACATCTTTAAAAAATGTGAATATTTTCACAGTTTACAGTTATGACGAAAGCTTTATTATTAAATAATAGTTATTGCGAGATCTAAAGCATCCGAAAGATTTTTCGAATGTTCGTTGACTTGCTGGCGTTGGATGCTTTTGGATCGATGTATCAGTACCATCGATATTTAAATTTTGAACATCGATGTTTTGAAACATGAATGGTTTTTCACAGATATCGTACCACTAGCTAATACTATTCGTTAAAAAAGTGTATAGACAAATAAATTCACAATTGATGCAATTAATACAATTAACTAGCAATTAATCAAATGCAGAAGTTTTTATACCAAAAATTTTAAAATACCAAGAGACAAATTCATTTTTTCAAACAATTTATTGACTGCTTTTTACAGGGTGGTAACATCGATCTATATTTCTTCGCACATTTTAATGCTATTCATGGTATCCGAACCAAGCTCTGAAATTAAACATGTTAAATGCTAAGTATTAGGTTATTCCACATTTCTTCAAAGTGACTTTTTTTTTCTTTAGTAATTAAATTCAAACTTTTGTGAAGCTTCCTGTGAGGTACCCTACATTAGCGGTTCTCAACCTTTTCCAATTCACATACCCCTATTTTTATATCATTAGCTATGCGTACCCACAGCGAAAACACTTTTGTTTTATTAAAATGAGCCATGGTATAATTATAGTTTAACTATTAAATTGCACATTTTAAATTACACCTAAGTAACTAACATTAAAAACAAAAGGATTTATTTTAATGGGCATTTTATTTCAAAGTTTTATTAATCAGACCCAAAATTAAATACATAACAGGAAATATTTAGTGCAAACGCGAACGTTAGACTTATCCTCTCTCTCTTCTTCTTCTTCTTCTTTTATTTACTAAATTCTTCTATGTTTGGGTATAACTTCGTAAAATGTAGCCGCAAATCACTCTTCACATTTACCGAATTTCTATACTTGCTCTTAAGGTAAGTTGAACTAGCAAAACCTTTTTCGCACGGAAGCATAGCGTAACACAGCAGTGTCTTCTAGTTTGTGTTCCTTTTTGATACCCGTGCAGAAGTTAGTTAACAAAGTATTGCAATACTTAATGCTCAAACTTTTTCACAGTTAAATTCTAGAACAATCGATATAATTTTGTATGCCTTTTGGCAGTTAAACGCATACCCATTTCCCTTGCAGATTTTCCTTATTAGGGGTACGTATGACTCTGGTTGAGAAACGCAGCGGTTACATTAATTGGAGAAAGTTTGTCTTTTTCTTTTTTCAAATTTATTGACAGTTCACTCTCCAGAACTTTTAGTTTTAAGCCCTGCTGTCAATCCTAGATACTAATAACGTAATGTTGTGACTAAAATTTCCCCCTCCCAGTATCCCAGTAAAAAAAAAAAATATATCTGTTTCCTTTTTTTTTATTACCACCTTTTCTCCTCTCACTAAAAAACTGCTGCTTTTTAATCCCCTTTCCCTCCACAGAAAAAATCCTCCCTTCTTCATAAAAATACAGTTAAACTAAAATTTCAACCACAATTCACTTGAGCATTTTGTAAGGTCCTATTTTCTCAAATCTTAAAGGCAATTATTAGGTAACAGACGCAGCAATTCTTCACAAAACAGCCTACAAAGACTTCATATACGTAAACTCCTTGTTTTATTGCATGGACTTAATGAAGGACATGGAAATTTTGAAGAATTCCGGAAACAATATTTAAATAAAATTATTTGCTGAGTAATGGATGTATATCTCATTAAACACGTCTATTACTGAGTCAAAGAATATCATATCGATATTTTTTCTAAAAATCCTCAAATATTAACTGTATTTTTTCTAAGTAGAGCAAACGTTCTTCAGTAAGTCTATTCAATAAAACAAGGCTCTAACATGAGGAATAAGAATCTAACATGTTTGAAGCCTTTGTAGGCTGTATTGTGCAAAAATTGATGCTTTTGTCAAAATGGAATTACCCTTAAGCAGAAATGCCCATGAAATGCATTAATGAAGAAATATTAATTCAGTCCACATTTCGCATCATTATAATTCACTAAATGTTGAATGGGGAAGTTTCCTTCTGAACCTAGCTTGTCTCAAATACCACATATTTTTTCTTCTTTATAATCAATTTCCTCTCATTTTCCACTTCAATTCTCTCCATAAAAAGAGCAAAAAGTAAGGTGCTAAACGTTGAAGTGCTCTCATGCTTCCCTCATGCATAGGAAAGCACTTGACGACCCGATGCGAACTGGTCCAGCACACCCACGCACGAATTCCCATCAACACGTTTTGCTCCTAAAAAACGAATAAATAAAGATGTGCTTTTAACGACAGATCAGAAGAGGAAAAAGCCATCAGTAATTGGTATCAACCAATCCGCTTTCCGCTTCAGTTGGCACAAGCCTTGACCCACTTGGTGTGTACAAAACATGCTACTGGTCTTTTTTTTTTTATCTTCTTAGTTGTGTATTTTTACAATATTCAGCGATTGTTGTCAGAACAATGACTTCCGATATCAGAAACAATGAAGGATTCATGCGGAATTTGTTTATTTTTTCTTTTCATCTGCTTGCTAACTGAGAAGAATTTCCAATTGTTGTACCAAGTAATTTCTCTTGTTTTTTTCCTCCCTACCGTTGTCCGCTATACGACCTACAGGTGAAGAATTTTGTTGGAATTCCTAGAAATCATCCCATTCTGTTAAAGGATTGGGAGAACATTGTAACACGTTACACGCATGACCACTCTTTTGATTCACTTAAGCACTCGAGCTCAAGCGTGCCAAGTTTTCTTTTTTTAATGTAAAAGACGTGAGAGGAAATCATTTTTAAATGTGGTATGTTTATTGCATTTTAAAATTTTTATTTGCATACTTGGGAATTGAAAAAAGTATCCCGGTATAGAATGCACCTCGAAATGATCGTGCAGCTGTGTCATTTTCAAAAAAACTAGCATTTCAGAATAAAGCAAGGCATTTTCTTTGTAAAATATCGATGATAAAAAGTAATAAACTTCTGTTGACAAATATTATTAATTAATACACTGCTTTAGCTAGCGAAAAAAATGTATTTGAACTAAATATTGGATGTACTGTAAGACTTAGCTCCTCTATTTCAGATTTTAAAAAACTTTACTTGTGTGTGTTTTAGCATTATCGCTAAGTAAAGTCAAAAGTTTTGTAATACTTGAAATATTTAAATTTTCATAACTTACTATCAACATGTGCGTACGTGCTTAAAGTCTGGATGATTACCAGTAAAAACAAGCATTTAGGTTTTCTTATCATACAATATCGTTGAGTTCTGTTGCGAGAAAAGCGAAGTTGACGTGCTAAAGATGAGCAGCAGCCAAACTCAAGTAATCAGAGAAATTTTGCTTTATGAATTCGAATTTGGCGGGCCATGACGCAGATGAGGCCACTCGAAACTATGCCAAAAGTGACTGTTCGGTGGACAGCAGAATAGCAACAAGATGGATGGATGCCATTCGAATGAGATGACTTTATGCCAGAGAGACTTTTATGATGTGGGGGAGAATGTACCACATCATAAAAGTAAACATATCATTATCAGTACAAAGAGGTTACTCTAAGCCATGCAAAAGCAGAGTGTAGCATATTTTAAACTTAACATTTGTTATAAAAACCCATCCTACTTCTTATACTTATTTTCTAAAACTTGAAAATATCTCGACTCTGATCGATTTTGCGCCCGCCAAGTTACACGTTAATGTCGACTGTTGAGGCTTTGTAACTGCTTATAAGTTTGAAGTTTGGTCCAAAAGGGAATCATACAGTCGCTGAGACAAAAGTCACGTTATGTCGTGCCTCAAAACATGAAAATCCCTTCTTAGACATGAACTAGCTTTTACAAATTTAAATCGTCACAAAAAATGACAATAGCCATTTTTTGAATTGTAAATGCTGATAGGACTCCATTCCGTTTCACTGTTTTAAAATATTTCGTGAGTTGATTACACCCCCCCCTCCCCCCCAGCTTTTTTTCCCTTGGCAGGTTTCTGACGTAAGATTCTTTATACGTGCAAGTCAATTAAATCAGAATTAGCCTATGCAATACATTTTATTTATCACCTGTATAAAATACTAAAGAGCTTGCGTTCTCTTCTCATGGTCAAATCAACTTTTATTGTGCAAGGCAACACCTTGTAAACAACATAAATTCTCATTTACAATTTGTTAACATAAATATCTCCGGCGCAAAACTATCCATCAGTGCTTGTGAAAACGTAATCCATGTCACAAAAACTACATCTGCGGTTTCTAATCAGAAAAAAAAAACCTCCATCAGTATTGCTAAAAATAAACGCGTCATGTGGCTGGGAATTTCTAATCTCGTAGAGAATTTCCCAATACTAACAAAAACATTCTGATATTAACAAAAAGAAATATTTATGGGTGGAAAAGCAGACCTTGACTGACCGAATGTAACGGCTTCAAGCAATGGTCTGAGGGAGATCTCCGTGGGTTTTTTTCACAACCCAGATCTGTGACCCAAAACACAGCTTCTTTCAAAAAGAAGTCGCTTCTCACGAAGGAGAAATAAAAGGGTTGAATGGAGATAAAAATGGACACGCATAAAGTAATAAATTCAAATGAATTTTCGCAGTGTTGATTGTTGTAGTCTCGTTTATCACATTTGTTATATTCTCGTGTGTACTGTCAAGGGCTTTACTAAGTGCAAAAGTCGTATCTGCAGCTGAGTTATAAGTGAGAAATGACTGCTTAAAGTTTTGCGCCTCCGTGTATTTGATTCAAAATTAACTTTTTAGATTTTTTTTGAAAGTATTTCTATTTATAAATAACTAAAAAATTCTATTTGGGTAAAATAAGTGGCAAAGACCTACCTGGGGACTATAACTCAATTTTGATAAAAGATGCAGATGTCACTTTTGTACTTAGAACGGCACACTCACTTTAACGGGTTTCTACCTCGGGAGAAAATTCAGGGCTTTTAGTAACACTAATTTTTATTATTTTATACTCTTCCAGTAGCATGTGCTCAAAACGTTTGTGGTATGTTGTGATTTCTGGTTAGTTTTCGTACTCTTAATTAACAGTGTATTTTTCAAGTTTTGTACTTATTGTACAAAATTTATTTTGTACTTATTGTACAAGTTTTGTACTTATTGTAGTCAATTAACAGTGTATTGTCAAGTTTTTTCACTATCGATTATATCATTTATATACCACACGCCAGTTACAGAATGCAATTTTGTTCCTGTATTGTGCAAAAAAGACACCATTAATAAAATTATTTTTTTTGTACTTCCTGCGTTAGGTCTCCGATAATCATTTTTTGAACATCGACGATAGTAAATTTTTTATTAAAGGTGGAGCTAATAATAACATCCTTGAATTAACATCACTTGTAAAATATAAATTTAAAAGTCATAGTTTATAGTTTTTAGTTTCATAGTCACTATTTTATCAATTTCAAAAACAAGCTATGTACTTGTGTCTGAAAGTATTACAATGTGGGTTGACAAAAATTTCTCCTTCAGCAATTTAAAGTAACTTCTAATCAAAACCCTTTTTAATTAGAGTTAGCCAACAATTTGAAGTCTCAACTTTGCCATGCGGTGCATGATTCCCCCTCCCTTCCTTCCAAGTCGATCTTGTATTCACACCAAAATTGAAAAGTGGACGAGATCTTCAGTCAGTTAAGGTAGCCGATTCTTTCTCAAGTATTACACTCCCCCCCTCCGCCCCTGAAAGTTTAGCGTAACATTTATGAGACATCCTTCATATTAATAACGTATCAAACATTTTCGTTCGTTGGTGAAAGAGGAAATACGAATACAATATTTTTAAGTATTGAGAAAGCAGTTGATTTATTACAGAATGAATAAAACAGCAAACAATAAATTGGCAGGTGAAAAGTGTATACACATATATATATATATATATATATATATATATATATATATATATATATATATATATATATATATATATATATATATATATATATATATATATATATATATATATATGAAAATCAATAAAATCATTTTTAAAATGTAGTTCTACAAATAAGCTTTTCACTACTATGTAAAGCACTCTGGACTAAAGGCACATCTTTGTCTCCGGTTCTTGAAAACAACAAGTGAAAGATGCTTTAAAATATTTTGTAAAGATGTGACCTTACAATGTAGACGTACGGATTGTGTAGGGGAGGGTGGATGACTTTTGCAAATGTTGCTTGTTGGACAAAGGTGGGCGGAGCTCCAATGAACTTTCGCCATTTGTGATCTCACAATGGCATTTTCGTTTTAATGAACCACGAAAACGAAAGGTCAGACATGTAACTAAGTACTCCCTTTCCTTGTTTTTAGAAAAAGGAAGGTTATTTTTAAGTGGATGCTGTGAAATAATGTATTTAGAGGAACTAAATTAAAGTTTACCGAGAGTTAAACAATGCATAAAAAATAAATAGAAAAAAAAAAGGAAATGAGATACTTCAAATGTTTACTTGTAGGCAAACGCACTGAAAAATAGAATATTTAGTAAATCGACCGGAAATTCCTGGCAATTAGTATGACAGGGGAATTCATGCAGTAAACGTAGAAAATTTGCTATGTTTTGCGAAGAAGAAAAGAAAAAGAGGAGAGGAACTGGACGATAGTAAACTGTTAAACAAAACATTAAAGTTTCAGAAGCAAAGTAAACCACGAGTCTAATTATAGAGCAACCCTAAACTATGGGTCACGGTTCAGTGGGTCGTTTCTTAGTGAGTCGCGACACTGTAATAATCTGTTTACTTTTAAATCAGAGCACTGTTTTGTGCCTAAATTCAAGAAGTAATTTATGAAATGAAATGTTATGTAAAACTGAAAGATAAATTTTTGTTTTGGGCAATTCCATGCATGTGTGGAAAAGCGTTGAAAAAATTAAACTCGAGCAATGTGACTGTTCTGCATATTTTTTGGTTTAGAAATGTTAGAAGTCTCTTATTTATAACAATTTTTTGTTAGGAATTTAGTTTTTTAGTTTCGGCAATACTTTGAAGTTGGTATTAGAGTATTTTATTTTCAGTAAAACAAATGGTCAAACTTTTAACATTGTTTCCATTTTTTCCATTAGATAAATGTGACAAACTAAGATTATAGTTTATTACACTTTAAATTAATATTGTGGATTGATAAAACAAGTGTTTTCAATTTAACTAAGTGATTTATGTCAATTTCCAAAAGGCTCTGTTCTATGTAACGTAAGTTACCAAAAACATGTTAAAAATTTTAAAGCAAAAAAAGAAAGGGCAATACATTGTTAACTATGTTATATTTTCTATCTTATAAGTGTATACTAAGAAAATAACAGTACTTTTCTTTTGAATATTGTTTATTTAATTTTTTGTGCTACAATCAAAACGTGTAACGTATGTTACCCACATATGCAGATAACGTAAGTTACCTTAATAGAACTTAAATGCTTGTGTTTAGAAATGAAGTAAATTGTGAATAAAACCTATGTGGTTAATAGGAGTAATTTATTCAGGAATTCTTTTAATTGTACTGTATTTACTTAATTTAAATTAATCATGTTTCTTCAAATGTCTCTATTTGTTAGTAAGATTACAATACATCTCTGTTATAAATTACGTGTTTCTTTTTGACTTTTAAGGTATTGATTCTCTCTAAACCATATCACTGCATTCAGAACATTTAGGAGGTAATGTACTATGAATTATTCAAAAATGACTTATGTTATGATTTAAAGTTATCAAGTTTGTTTTGGAAAAAACAAATAAAAAAATATTTTATCTCTTTCAATTGAAATATATTTTATTCTGCATTAAAATGCCACTTAACTCTGCAGAATAGATGCGTTGTAGAATTGGTATGAGAAAGTCATGTGGATACTACAGATTCATAAATAAAAGTCACTCTTGATAGTATTGAAATGTGTTAGAAAAGCAAAATTTATCAAAAATATTTTCTGAAGATCCGCACATTGACAATGACCATTTAAGAACTAAAAATGAACAACAAACTGTCGGGCTTCGTTTAGTTAGTATTTTAAGGAACAAGAAGAAAAAACAGAGATAAAAGCTGGTGACTGGTGTGTGGTGAAGTACGGAAATACATTGTATCCTTGAGTTGTGACGATTATTGAAGAAAACGAGTTTAAAGTAAAAGTAATGGCTGCTGTTGGAACCAATTAGAAATGGCCAGAATCGAAAGATGAAATTTATTATAAGCGAAAACATGATTCGAAAAATAGAATTACCTGAACTTGTCAATACCAGCTGCCAATATGCATTTAAAACTTTTATGTTTTGTAATATTTTTGATTTATCATTGAGTTAGGCATTAAATTTATGTAAATTTAACTCATAATTGTTAATTTTTAGTATTTTGATCTAAACTAAGTTGTAAGTTTCATTCATTAATTTTTGTAATAAAGATATGCTTGTAAGTAAATTTTGTAACGTAAGTTACCCAGTGAAAAATTTCCATAAATTTCAATTTTTGAAATGAAATTTTAAATTTATGAAAATAAATTCCTAATTATTATAAGAAACTGATAAATTATACTTAAAACAAGAAAACAGCTGTAATAGGGCAGAAATTTGCCTTAGAGCCAATTTTCATATTATGTCATTCCCTTTTTGTGTAACGTAAGTTACTGCCTTATTTTTGACTGCTAAATGTTGTAAAATTTAAGTGCATCGAATATTTTTACTTTTATTATTTTTTCTGCATTTTAATTTTGCTTTTGACTGTCATTTTCATTGAATACTTTTGTACAAGGTTTCTGTAGCAATATTTGTCAGTACTGAGGTGCTAAATGCATAAGAGTTGGTCGAAATGTGATGTAAGTTACCGTGGAATGTCCCTTTTTAAATTTCGGAAAACTTAAGTCTTGCTGAAGAAATGAAGTTAGTTTAGAAAAAAATATAAGGTTTTTAACATTTTAACTATCATATTTCAGAGTAATTTTTGGGAATATAAAATACTTTTTCAGATTTTCGATCCTCTGTTCCAGTCCCCATCTTTGCTCAAAAATAATTTCCCGAACTCATTCCAAGGGTTTTATCCAATGTAATCTTTCACTTCAGGGACGAAGTTGTTGAATCGAGAAATAATTAATTGGAACTCAAACACTGATTAATTGCCTAGGGCAGAAGTCTTCTACCTGTGTTCTGCGGAGTCCTGGGCATTGTCGTTAAATTTGCTGCTTTGTTGGCGGTTTGCTGTAAAATTTAATAACGACAAGTATTTTATGGATAAAATAAAATTATTTCAGCCGTAAAAAGACTTTAAAAAAACTCACAAAAATTTTCAAAACCTTTTTTAAAAATTTGTTGTAATTTAAAATATTTTTGCTTTATATTATTTGTAGAATATGTGTAGATAAGAAAAAAAAATCAGTTATTACCTTACTATTCTTATTAAGATGCTTTCACTGTGATAACTTTAAAGATAGAATAAGGATTTTGTAAATTTGAGTAGGATAAAGGTTTGAGATTCTATTTTTTCTGCTCAATGGTCACGAGGTTCCTTCGAGAAAACGCTTAAATCAAAGGGTTCCACAAAGTGTAAAAGGATGGATGCATCTGCTCTAGATTTGATTCGTTGTTGTTAAGAGTATTAGAACATAAACGGTAAGTTGGAAAGCCTTTTGCTTCTGTCATGCTGTATGAGAAAATCAACGCTAAACAATAAAGCACCTTTTCTGAACCTTTCTAGCATTCAAAAAAGAGACTCTTTAAAATATCGAAACAGGTTCATAAAATACATTTCACAATTTCTGTCGCTCATCTCTGGTTTTCCAGCAGTTTTCCCCTCAAAGGTTACCATTTAACTCCTTAATTACGTGATGGTTATAATTTTCTGATTTATATAAACTGTACAAATAAGGATTTTAGGTATGTTTCAAAAGATATAATATACGCAGGGGTACAGGTGTTGCAAAGAAAATTGAGAAGTTAGCTTTCTAATATTGTGGTTTGAAGTCATATTGCCAATTTTAAGATTATTATGTGCATACATGTAAGTTTTAGTGTGGCACAGTCCCCCCCCCCCCAAAAAAAAAAAAAAAAAAAAAATCTAGCTTGTTACGCCCTTCCCAACAAAAATATTCAGAAATAGCTATATAATACGATAATACCAGTATGTTTTCACTATCTTTTTAGGAAAAAGATGACCATTTAATGAATACTATTCTTGGCTTTTTTTTTTCGTCTAAAAACATAATGAAATACTTAACCTTTTTTCCTCATGACTGCTCTATGAACAAAAATTTTAACGCATTTACTTGAGCCCTCTTTGCTGTTCACTTACTGTTGACGGCGGGAAAATGCTTTTACTCCGTCATTGGCACGCGAGTGAAAAGTTTAGTCTTCGCTGAAAGGCCGAAAGCAATAATTTCCGGTGGGTCGTTACATTGGAAATGAAGCCAAGTAAAATATGCCATGACTTTACGGAGAGATCCACTACGGTAGGGTTCAAGACTTCTGACATACTTTGCATCCGGTTTTCTTTTTCAGAGCTGTGAGAGCAGCAAGGGTCGGCGTTCTCAAGCCTCCTTTTTTAACCGCCCGAAGATCGACAATCCCAGCTATCTCCCCCCCCCCCCCCCATCTCCTCACGCATAAGACCGAGAGCACGCTCTCTATTATAGAATGTTGTTTGCGCGAAAGCAGAATGGTCCGATTATTTATTCTGATTTGAACTGAGTCATTGAAGGATTCTGCACACATACATCCTTGCAAGGTTCTTCACCCTTTAATATTTCCTATTATACACGGAATGTGTGTCCGCATAATTTAAACCTGTGTTTAATCAGTTGTGCACCAGAATTTTCCCCTGAGCAGAAATGTTCTTTGCAGTCTTTACATGTATTATTTATAATCATATCAGGTTTGGCAATGTAGTTTATGGGTGACGGTTTATTACCTCCCCCAGTCACCCCACCAACGATACTATGCACCCCTATTTCACCTCTATGTTTTATTCGAGTATTGGAATGGCTACTACAAGATATATTTTTCACATCCCTACCAGCGCATTTTTATGCCTAGTAATTTAAACCAAAATTTGATCTATTATAAAACAGACACAAAGCAGTTAGAATTTTTATACCTTTGAATGCTTTGTTAATTTTTTTTAATAGAACGCCTCAAAATTGTGAATGGTAAGATTCAGAATATGAAACATTTCCTTCCTTCCCCACCATCTTCCGTTTTATCTTTAGAAGATAGTTTTTTAATGGAATTGATCACTGATATAGTCTTCACTTGTTTCGTATATTTCACTCCTCCCACGCTTTGAAAAAAAAAAGAAAAAAAAAACCCTAATGATTGTTCTGGTTTGAGTATTCAAGAAGGAATTCCGTGTTTCTTTTTGTTTGCACACATAAAAATTTTAACACATTTTATACGCCATGATTGTAATGCCTAGTGGTTATTACACATGTAGCACATCGGTTTATCAATATCCGGGGAAATGAAATCTTTATGATCTAAAATTATTTTCTGCTTTTACGCAGTGAAGGGTCCGGTCAAAATAGTTGATGCGATACTTACAGATGCCAACATAATAGTTATTAAAACTAAAATGACAATGCCGTAAAAAAGAGTGAGAAGGCTTTCGAGTTAAAATAAAGAAGTGAAAAACACCTGTCCCCCTTGAACTGATTTTAAGCCCAGTCTAGTACTGTTTTGCAGTATGTCTGTGTTACGTAACCATCAGTGTTTAAAGTAGTTTTCTGTCAAGAGCCCAGTATTCCAAGGAAAAATACTAGAACAACACCAGTACGTCAACGTCACTGTGATTTTAAAAATGTCTTTCAACCCGATTTAATAATATTTTAGCCATACACCACACTCGTCATAATCAATCAAATAGAAACTTGGTAATTGTTCGAAAATAGCTCCTTTATAATTTGATTGTTTGAAAAATTCTTATAAATTCTTTTGGTTCCGACTTTGATAAAGCTCGAGAGATTGAATTTTTTGTTGTTATGTGCAAAGAAAAAAAAAAAAAAACTCAAATCGAAACTGCGGAAGACGCGGTTGAACTTCCTAATTTCCCGATGAGCGCTGCCCAACTGCCTGCCGTCAAGATTTTTTTTTCTGAATGTTAGAATTAATTTAGTTTTTTACAGAGAAAAGTTTGAAGCACATTGTATAGCATTTATTAATTCAATATGCTGATAGCCCTGTACAAACTCAAAACTTTGCCTTTAAAATTTAAGAATCTATCGCCATTAAGTGCCAGAATGCTCCAGTGGCTTAAGCAAAGAGGTGGACCCTGTGTTCGAATGCCTCCCATAAAGCTGAAAAATATCTCTACTTATGAAAATTTAAGATTTTAGTTACGGTTCAAAAACTTTGATTACTCTTTGAAGAATTTGTACACATTTGCAAGTATGTTTATGTAAAATACAAATTATTCTGATTGTTTTTATTAAAATTCCCGAACTTGAGCATTCACTTTTCTTAGACTAGGTTTTAGTAAGGCTACTATAACTCTAGGTTTTAGAGGTTTCAAACATCAGCCAATCTTCAGTCAAAGTTTTTAATTTTTCATAAAGACTAAAACATGTTGTTTCTCACCCTTTTTTTTTTTTTTTTTTCAAATCATTAGTTACAAAATTTATCTTGAATTTACAATGAATTACTTCCATGTATGACTCGTTTTCAAAAGAAAATTTTGGCAGTTTGGAAAACTTCAGCGTAAAATAATTTCTAGAAATTTTGGGGTGAACATTGAAGGAATCTTCTCCGAAAATAACTGCTGGCTATGATGTTGTCTGCAATCAAGGAGTGTGAAATCGATGTCGGTGTTCGCAGAACATCGATGTTTTTACCAACGAAGTATTACCGTTGATATTTTATAAACATCGCTGTTTTGCTCTATTGTTTTTTTTCGATGTCCATATTTTAAAATATTATAAAGAGAAGAAGAAGAAAAACGTTATGTTTACATGAAAATACATTTTTGGTAGAAGCTGCACCTCACACATTAAAGCTGTGATCTCGACATGCATCACATAGGAAAGAGTTTTCTATAGTTGGCTTAAAAAGTATACATTTTCGTTGGAGAAAAGTTGGCACTCCTTTTTTCCTGCCCCACTATATCGTTAAGTGTTTTAATAGTTTTTCTCAATAAGTCGTTGATTTAAATCAGGAGTGGCCAACCCGCGGCACGCGTGCCGCAATGTGGCACGGCAGAGCAGAAATAATGGCACGCAAAGACTTTTTGAAAAAAATTTGAAATTGAGGAAAACATATCGATCTCAAAAATGTTGCCAAGCACTAAAACCCTTACATTGACAAATATATGATATTATGACAAGTGTCAGCAGGCTGGCTTACAAATTGTTTGAATTACAATATTGCAAAGTACTTAGCGATAGCTTTGGACAGTCAACGTAAGCTGTGACACTACAGACAATGGCATATTTGTGCAAGGCATACATACTACAAGACATATTTGTGCTTAACACGAATGAAACTTTCGATGCTGCAGAATGGATTCTTGATTTGCAATAGCTTCAGCTACGGGTGAGGAAATTTTCAAAAGTTAACTCTGCAACTAAAATTAAGAAACCAAAGTGGACACAATTCGGAAAGTTTGCACAAATGAAGATCCTTAAACTGTTTTTGTTACATTGCTTGAAAATTATTTGGGGAAAAAACTTCAAAAGTGTTATTGAATTATCTATCACAAGCTCCTTGTGCCAAGGCTACTTGTGCCCTATTTCTCTGTTGGTGAGGTGACCCTGTAGAGTTCACTGTATTACCAAAATACGAATTAGAGCTCTGAATATTTTGTGAACTTTTTCCAGGAAAAAGAGAAGAGTATGGCAAGTTACTATTTCATTGAAATATGCGACAGCCATCTAAAGGAAAATTACTCATAAGATTTTAGATTTTTAGGGAGTGTGTTTTTAAAAATATCTGGAAGGAAAGCAATGAGGGCTCCCTACTTAGGAATGAAGATTAGCAATTGAATTTAGCTATTTTATCTCTTATTATCGGGAGTTCAAATAATTTAAATTTAAGATTGTACAGAAAAAAGTTTCCTAAACCAGTATAGGTTATATATACATTCTTTTATCAGTTTCTTTCTACTTTGGAGAGAAAATAATAATGCATCTAACATTAATACTGAAAGTAGCCGCCCGAATTAAATAACTTTCCCATAATATGTAGAGAAAATTTTACAAATATTTTAAACATTCATTCAGTGTTAGGTTTCATGATCTTCAAGATGATAAAAAATCCTAAAAGACTTAAACTTCTTAGGATTCTCAAGAAAAGGCTAAAATCAATGACTTGGTAAAAAATATAGACTCATAAACCACATTAAGTACTGACTGTTTAATTTTTAGAATAAAATGTTGCATGTTATTTGCTTTTATTTTAAGCATAACCCAACTGACAGAACATTTAAAAGTTTTAATTATTAACGATAACTCTTATGTTCGGATTCGTTTTACTTTTATTATCATTTTTATTTCAATTACTCATTTTTACGAGAAATAATGTTTTATTTAAGTAAGAATCATAGTCAGCCAACAAATAATCTATTTTAACTTTTTGAAAATTTTCAGTTTGTTGGAAAAATACAATGTGGCACGCTGAGCTTTTTCCCTCCAAATAGTGGTAATCTCTCTTAAAAGGTTGGCCACCCCTGATTTAAATGATTGAATGGCAATTTTACTTTAAATATGCACCATACTGTTAGTAGTAGCACATATTTCAAATCGCTACCTATATTTTACAATATTTTAATATTTTTTGTGTTTTGAATATAATAATTTGCATTATATTCTTTGCAATTATGTTAGTAGTAAATCTTTTAGAACACATATTTAATCTTTTGGTTTTGATTCATTTATCTCTCAAATATAAAGTCAATGAATGATCTGAAAATAAAATGCGTCTGCCTTTTTCTCAATAAATAGATAAAAGAAGTTCGAAAACTTCTTAATAAAATATAAGCGAAATGTGATGACATAAACAACAAAAGGAAACATGTGACAAACTGGGGGTTTCTCTTGAATAAAAAACATTAATAAATGTGGTACATTTAATTGATTTTTTTTAAAAGCAAAGCTAGGTTGAAAAATTGAATTGAAAGATTTGAATGAAACCATTTTTTAAAAGAAAATTTTTTGTTTACATTTATAGCGTTAAAAATTGATTAAAAGGTGTTCTGCAGATCCCAAGAAGTTTTTACTTTTAACTGACGGATAATTTATTCATTTTCTGCTCTTTAGCAAGAAAATGTTCAAATATAGTGGAATGCTTATTTATCTATTCATTATGTGGAAGCTTTTTTTTTTTTTTGAGAAGTTCGTTCTTTGTATCACCTTTGGGGGAAAAAGCCTTCTCGAAAATTACACATTACCCGAGGTAAAAAGGGAGAAAAGAGCAAAAGAAACGAAGACAGGGAAAAGAGGAGAAAAGTAATAAACAAAAATAAAAGCTCGGGGTTTCGAATGTAATAGTAGAAACGAGAAATTCCACAACACGTTTACTGCGGTTGGGGGCAGAGGTGCACCTGTGAAGCTTGTTATAGGTAAATGTCTCGTGCCAGCCGGCGACAGGTACGCAAGGACCGCCAGATTGGCGAACAGGAACGCCTACATTTGGCTTGTTAGCGCCGTCACTTAATTGGACTACTATCATACTTTACGACATCGCGTTTTGGCGTAAAAGCTGTCATAAACATTTTTAGCGTATCATTTTGGCATCGATGTCGTTGCATTAATTTTATTCGCTTTAATCTAGTAATTTGTAAGATACTTGAATTAAAACATGTGTGTAATTTCTGTTGTCGAGTTCTTGTTATGAAAACACGAACAGAATTTTGAAGTTTTCTAAAATGTATAGAATTTTAGAACTTTGTTGGATTATTATATAATAGTGATGTTACTGGCACTTGATTTTTTATTATTTTAAAAAGATGAAGTATAATAAAAAAATTTCAACGTATTTTTCACAGCCCTAGTGAATCCCGTTTCAGTAGTCTGAATTACTTGATTTAGTTCAGCCTTGCTTAATGCAGCTAAAGTAAGAAAATTTACGAACATTCCGTCCTTGTATCTTTTTTGCGTCATTTCTTCACTGGAATGAGAGTAAAGTTTTCTTTCTCTCTCTGTCTTTTTCTCTTATTTTCCGTTTCTTTTTTATCCCCCCCCCTTTTTTTTTTCTTTTGAAAATGAATTAAATAAATGTTGTACTAAAAATTGATAGTTGCAGTCTGATATTCGTATTTCATTAAAGCGAAAAATAAAATTAGAAGTTATAATACCTAAATAGTACTTACGTGATTTCCCAGGTAGCACAAAAAACGTTTTAACGTTTTATAAACGTTTTTAATCCGTTGTTACAACGTTAATAACCATTTTACAACCTTTAAAAAACGAAGTATGCTACTTGGGTTGTATAAGTTTGCATTTTTGACATTACTTTAGTGCTGAAAATCAATTGTTGAAACAATGCTAATGCGTCACAAAAGTTACAATTTTTTGCATGCACGTGCTTCGGGGCTGTAATGAAGCTTTTCATTCAGCATGAAGAACGTCCCATAAAAGCAAAAATTGTTAAACGCTAACATTTTTTTCTGCATTCAAAAAGGGGTTCCTTGCAATAACGAACCCCATGTGCAAAAAAAAAAAAAAAAATGGACTTCATTAACATCGCTTTTGTTATTTTGAGCAATATATATTTTTCACTTTTCAGGCGAATATTTTATCGGAGTTTGTAAAATCTGAAATAATACAGTTGAGTCTCGACAGCTCGAAGTCCCGAGGGATCGGGCTAAACGCTTCGAGTTACCGGTAGTTCGGGTAGTTCGAGTTATGGGAAGTTTCCAACCTTCTCAAGAGTTTGGGACCCAATGAAGACTTCGAGATAACGCCGTATTCGAGTTACAAGGCTTCGAGTTATCGAGACTCGACTGTAAATATACTACACTAGGTTATCACAGAAAAAAAATGTGCAAGATTGTTTTTCTATTCCGCTCTTTCTTCTTTTCTCCTCCCTCATTAAAAAGTTAAACATCTAAAGGTTAAGTAGTTAGGTGAGGTAGGTGGGATCTCTGAGCACACCCTATTTTTGTTATGTCGTTCACAACTCTTAACTCTGTGTTTTCTTCTTTTTTCTTTCTTCTTTTTTATCTTTATTTTCTTTCAAATTATTTTAGAAGTTTTGAGAGTTTTTTTGGGGGGAACTCCAAAGCTTGAAGCAACTTTTCCATCTTTACAGCGTTCAAGCCCTGATTAATAATAATAACAATAATAATAATGACAATCGCCGTAAAAACTTGTGGAGCGCAAAAATCGTGAAAAATTAATTATAATCAATCCTACAACTCTTCTGAATTAAAATTTTTATCTCTTTTGAAGTTTCATTTCTCTTCAAATTAAATGCAATCTGAGAATGGCAAGTTAAATTCATTTCACGTTCATTTAAAGTTGAAAGCATTGCGCCGAAAGTATTTTTACATAAATAAAATAAAAATTTTGAAAAACAATTAAAAAAAAAGGCCGCAATAATTTACTTCTCTAAACTGTGCACTTATACTAAGCTAGGATATATCGTGGGGTTACAAGTGAAACACACTAAGTCAAAAAACCAGCATGATAATGGTAGGGCATTAATAATTATCATTAATTATACGACTTAGTGTGTTTCACTAGTACAGCATTGCATAATAAAGATATGACTTAGTGGGTTTAACCAGTAGAAACAGCTCATTTTTGTGTGTAAGATAAACTAAAAATCTGAAAATTAATAATTTTGACTTAGTGTGTTTCACTTGTAACCTCACGATATGTTGCTTTTCTTCACAACAAAAAGCAGGATCCATTGCTGTATTGACTTTCTTACGCCAAATTTAAATTGTCTAACATCTCTACTAATTCTGTATTATTAGAAGTATTCCAGATAATATTGATGAAGACTATCTTTCATATACACAAATTTTTCTCTATAATTGCTTTGAAAATACACATTTTTACGTTAAAAAATTATTTCTAAATTTGTGACCCATTTATAAAAATATAAACTGAACATATTCAGCTTTCCTTTCTATTTATTATTACTTTTTACTATTATTGGGGCCTCTGTGGCTCTGTGGTACAAGCTTCGCTCCAGATGCTGGGTCGTGGTTCGATTCCTACCTGTTTCCTAGGTGGTATATCTCCTCTCTCTGCTGTAAATCTTTGTGTTATCTAATCTGTAAGGGCCCTGTCATCAGCGGAAAACGCTACCAAAACCGAAGGCAGAAACCGAAAATCCGGGTACTTTCCATAGAAACACCATTTAATGCATTTTACGTTTCTGCTTTACGTCAATGTGGAGCAGGGCCCTAACTCAATTAAAAAGTCCAACCTCTCGATGCAATGGCAAAATCTTTCCGTAGTGTTTATTAACCTAAGGACACAGCAACACTGCTATTATTATTATTATCATAGTAACATCGACATAATCGTTGCCTTCATTATTAATTGTTATTATGATTAGTAGTGGTAATACGAGTATTTTATTAATATCTCACTTTTGTCATTATAATTACTTTTATTTTATTATTACTATACTTCTGCTCATTATTATCATTTTATTAGTACCTATTGATATTACTATTATTATTTTTTATAACCATTATTATTATGATTTTTATTATTTTACTGGTATTACTATTAATATGACTGTTTTCATATTATTATTATTATTTTATCATTACTAATATTATTATTTTTTTACTATTATATAACTATCACCATACAGCCAAGTAAGCTTAATGGAACAGCCCTTTTTCCGCGAAAAGTACTCTAATAAGCGGGATATTCCATTATCCGGGATCAAAATAATACATTACAATGGTTTGGTACATTTAACGTGTATTATATTAAGCTGGACATTTTTTTAATTGATGTTCTAGCAAGTGAGGCCGACTGTAATTATTATTACTGAACTTCTGACTTTTCAAATTTTAGTTTGTATCATTTCTGAAGCTTAACAACAAACGTAAGTGTTAAACCTTTCATTCAGTGAAGTTCTTAAATCTAAACGAAAGAAAGAAAGTTGTCAAACTTCAAAAGGATACAAACTGACATTTGAAAAGTAGACGACTTTACCTTATTGATTGAAAAATCTCATGATTCAAAGCATCCGACTTTTGCACCTAGCCCTTGAGACACCTTTTGTCAAAGTGATTAAAGAGTACTAGATCAGGAGTGGACTGAAGATTCAAAACCCACGTCTTTGAATCACGTTCCTTCCACCATCACACACAGCTATGAACCACGTGCGCCGTTGTATAATCAAAAAAACAGACTCAATTAATTTTACTTTTAATTAGTTGTAAGCTATACTGGGATGTTAGAAATTCTTCATAACTTTTGTACTTAAATGCCTCCTCCCCCGTCCGTCCCCCGGAAAGGTTCTAAAATGTCAAGACTGAGCATAAGAATGTAAAAGACATTTCGCAATGCGTGATATAGTACCCAAAATTCACAGAAGCAAGTACATTGAAGCATTTTTATTCACAGTTTTTTATGACTCTTCAATAATAAATTGTTCTTGCCATTCTTTTGTTTCACAAGCTGAAAGCAACAGTTTTGATGTTTTTAAACAAGATTTCATACGCTCTGATTTTGATATGTTTTTTTTTCATATTTATTTGTTCATCTTCATCTATATTCTTACAAAGACAATTTCTCTCTACTCTTTGAATATAATCATAAAAGTGCATAATTATCTTTTTCTTCTTACTTCTTCTTTTCCTTCGGACATTCAAAGCACAATAGAATTAGCATAAAGAGCAGATAATTACCACTTAAAACTATCCAAATTGGAAGACGAACAATGACAATGCATTGCAAAAAGTTACTATTACAAGTGAAAACAATATGGTAAAGCCCCAATTAGAGTTCTTCCATCAATAACTACTATGATGAATCTGCCTTCAGTTGAGCTAATTAGGGTTTCGAGTTTCTAGGTATAATGAAAGCTCAAATAAAAATATTTAAACTGTTATCATTTCATCATGAACGTAGACTGAGTCAAAATAAGTTCGATGCAGCATCAAAGTTGCCTGGCCCGGGCTTCCCTTAAAAACGATAAAATCTACCTCGAGTTTGAAAAATCCCAATTCTAAAACTTGCTTGCTACGTTTCATTCGCAATGTCTCTTTTTTTTCTTCATTTTCATGAGATAGATGAAAAAAAGGAAAAAATAACGATAAGAAAACATATTGCTACAGAAAAATTTGATGGCTTTTTTTTTTCTCCAAAAGTAAAATTTTCAGCTTGTAACTGCATTAGAAAATCGGCAATGCGACTAGACAAGTTATAATTAGTCTAATTCACGCAAGAGTTTAATTTTACATAATGTGAGAAACATCTAAGTCAAGAAGTCACGTTTAATGCAAACTTACGAAAAAAAATTAAGGAAAAAAATTGCGAAGCATCTTTAAACTGCAAAAGTATTCAGTTGAACTTGTCAAATTCATTTTTTTAAATTAAGTTTCATTAGAGAAACAATATAACAATAAGACACCGTCACAAATTTGTATCCTTTATTTTCTAGCTTCCTTACAAAGTACAAAAATAGAAAACACAATCTCAATCAGCTTTGGTAATTTATCTGGACAATGAAAGTCCCAGGACATAAGTAAAAAATAAATTTTAAGATATAAATTAAAATGTACTGCACTCTTCTTTATTCACTGAGAAACAAACCGGGTCATATTTGCATATATTGTGCACGTTCTCTTCTTCGTCAAACTTCTAGTAATCATAACTTACGTAATGTAGACGCCTTTATAACAATGCGGACAGATTTTGTGGCGCGAATAATTTGGAATTACTTCATAGGCTATGTCTGAAAATTCCTTAGGGGTAGCTTTTGCTCCATTCGAAGTACCTCTTCAAAACACACGTACACAGAAAACTTCTAAAAATAACAGAAATCATGCGCAGTTTCAGTGTGGTGCACGTTGATGTCGAAAGAATAAATTCAACACGAGATTTCCAAGAGCTTCGCGTAAAAGATTTTCGAAAATATGCTTCTCATTACTCGAAAGTAACCTTTCGGATGCAGTGAAATGCTTGGAAAGATAGACGGAATTATTTGCAGGTTGAAAAAGTTATAATTATACATAAGAGAAAATTAAATACAAGAGAACCTCAATTAACCGAAATAACCAAGACTGGACTACCTTCAGTAAATCGCAAATTTGGGATAAAAGAGGGTATTTAAAACTGGTTGGTAAGAAATAATTCTGGATTGAAACATGTACAAAGTTTCAAAATAACTACTGAATGAGCTGTTTTTAATTTTGTCGTTATAATCATAAATAATAAATTTGCTCAATAATTGTCATACGAGTTAGAAAATGAAGTGGTAATTTAATAAGACAAAATATATTAAACTTTATTCTTCTTCATGTTGATAATAATGCAGTTAACATGATCTAAGTATAAGGACTTTTAAACTTTTTGAGCTTAGTATCAAAAAGTAGCAACATTGGAAAAACATGGGGGTACAACTGACCGTATACTTTTGAATAACCGAACGTCAAGTTTTCGGAAATCTAGAACAAAACAATATTTAACCTCATTTTACTTTCATTAGACTAAATTATAAAATTATATATTTGCCAGAGTATAAGTTTCGCACATATAGACATTTGCAGCTCAGATTAGGAAAAGTAAAAATATGTGAAAAAATTGTTTGAAGCGAAAATCTTGAAAAATTAGCAGTTCTTTTTTATGCTTCTTCTTCTGTTTATTTATTTATTTTTTAAATCCCAATTTCCGCTTGTTGATGTGATGCCTTAAACCTCAAAGCATTGTAGTTACAGAAATACCGATTGCATCTTTTAAATGCGTTTGTTCTTCGCACTGTTATGAATAAGTTCTATGTTAAATGATCATAAACCAAGCCATAATCGTTGAATGCAGAAACAAAATCCAATAAACATGTTTATGGTAACATGTTATGATAGCTATCAAGAAAATGAAGTTTTCGATCTCTGAGCTAGGTCTTTATTTCATCGATTTTCAAGAATGTTGTGAGTAATTAATTAAAAGGGCGTTAACAATAGCCTTTGGAAGTATTTGTGGCGCCAGCACGCGATTATCTGGACTCATCAGTGTGAGCACGAGAGCTCTCGGTTCTCTCGGCACGCCCGTGTGTTCCTGATTCCATCGATGTGGCTGTGATAAATAATGCAGCTATCAAGTATATAACAGCTTAATAGAATGATAGCGGATTTTGTTGCCGTGGTTAAGTGTCCTCCCAATCTTTGAAAAAAGTATTAAGGGTAAAGTAGGGTAAGATGATTTTTGGGGAATGCGTAGACTTGCTTTATAAATGTTGTTAAACTATCATTTCTAAATTTAATTTTGTTAGAAGTACAGTTGGAGAGGAAGATGGCGAATTCACAATATCTGAAATTAATTCATTGAAATTAACATGTAGCAAAGTACGTTTTGATTCTGAGGAATTGTGTAACGAAGTTCACTTCGAGTGATGTATGTATGTGGGTTTTTATACTATACATAAATATTGTATGTATGGTTTAATCGCAATTAGCGGCTATTTTGATAGCAGTTATACTGATTTTTTAAGTTATCGATTTAATACTGATCACCTTCACATTAATTCTTAAGAAGTGTGTGTGAGGAAAATACAAAATCTGAAAATGGCGATGAGCCAATTAGCGACTCCATTAGAAAAACACAAACAAATATTAGAAACACACAAACAAATATTAGGAAGACAACCCAAAACTTTTCCTGAGCCGCCTAGTGCTCAAACATGTCCAGTCCAGTCCAGTCCGACTCGTTTATTTCCGAACAGTTCTACATGCTAATTGGAATAAAAGTGTGGTAGCCGGTGAAGGGCCTGCATCAGAATGATTGAAAAGAGTTAATTACTTTTGTGATTTCTTTAAGAAAACAGAAGGATACAAGAGAAAGGAACTAATGCACATGTGTTCCAGTTCCTCTGAATAACTCCTATCGCACAACCCAACAACACGATTGATATTTCTCACTTTCGAACGAGCCGCATTCGAGCACAATAGACACACGGCATTCGGAAACTTCACAATAGGGGGCAAGGCCGTCCCGATTCGAACTTTTTTTCCGAAATCAAAAACAATTGATAGCTCGAAGAAAGAAAGGGAAGTGCTGGATTGTGCGAATTCCGGCGTGTTATCTTTCTAATCATTTGGCTGTTAATGAGGAAAAAGTGACCTTGAACTACGTCTTTTATGGACTCCATTGACTTTTTGTCTCAAACCGGTCGGACGTCTTTGCTTGTTTACAGTCCCCTTCATGGAACCTTTGGCCCTTTCGAATTTGAATCGCAGATACCACACATAATATTAGCTTAGAATCAATTTCCATCACCATCGAATGATTCCGAAAAATACTTTTTTTTAAACCACCGTTTTAATTCCTGTTCCAGTGTTAGTCATGAAATTTCTAATCAGATCCATCTATCCTACCGATTGAAAACAGCAGTTGTACGAATGTGCATAAAAATCAGTTCCATGTGAATAGTTTTCTCTAAAAGAAATTTTGAACCCATGTTCAGATATGTAATAAAATAACCTAAAAAGTTCACTAGTCTTACTTTTTTTAATCCCAAAAAAATTTCCCGAAAAAAATCGATTTTTTGAGCAGTCCAAAGTAGGATTTCCCCTTAAGCCATTGCCATTTGTTCCCGAGCTCCCCGGTACTTTTTAATAATGATAGTCACACAAAGAATAAAGAACGTACAATTTCGATTTTATTTTTTGCATATGGGTAATTCCATCGTTACAGACGTAACAATCGCAGACTTTGAACACAAATAATTCTGGTTTGGGTTGATGAAAGTCTTCAATTTTTTTTTCCTGTAGTGTAACTTGATGATGTTTACGCTACATTAAATTTGAGTGCAGATTGCTTAGTTACAAAAAAATACAGAAATTAAAAACTGCCTGTTACAGACGTAATTCACAAAACAGTAAAAACTCGACTATGTCATACAACTTATAATATGCCTCTGAATTATACATTATACGGAAATTTTGAACTTTTTTTTTTAATACGTGTTCTAGAGACTTCAAGCTTTCTAAAACCATAAAGATTGTGTGGATTTTGACTGCCGAATTTGTGAAAAAAATTCATAAACTTGATACGGACGAAACAAAGTGGTGTTACAGGCGTAACATCTCTGATTTGAAAGTAGAAAACAGTATTTTAAAGCAGGAATAAACAAGACTTTTTTGCTAAAACAATACAGTAGCATTAATTAACACATTATTTGAATATTTAAAGTTATACTGTAACAGTTTTAGAAAATTTGGGTAAGTCTGGGGGAGTTGAGAGCATATGTCGATATGTCAATATGTAACAATAAATTAATGCATCTTAAGACAATTATTTCCAAGAAAGATTGACACAAGAAAAGTTTAGAAGGGCCTTCACAAATTTATTTATTTGTATTCTTAAAATTAATGCATAATGGGGCTGCTACATAAAAAAATCGGGAAAAGTAAATTCCTCCCTGGAATCAGTGATTGGTCTTAGGAGAACTTAAAAATTTGAAAATGTTGGATGATATAGCAAAATACTAGTACCAAACTAAAATTTAACCTTCTTGGTGACAGTTGGTTAATTTTGATAATTTGTTTTTTGAATGAAAAAATTTGTCCTTTTTCGTCCGACGTTTTCGAAATTCGAACGGTATTTTCGCAAATTTCAATTACATGCCGACATAATTAAAAATTTCAAAATCAGAATACCAGAAACTTTAGTACTCGTACCATATTATGCTATATACATGTATTGCTCATCCTCTGCTTTTTAGCCTACTTTCCCGTTAAAAATAAAAGAAAGACGAAAAAAGTATTAAAAGTAGCTTAATGCATCGAAATAATATCGCCAAGTCCAAAAAATATCGCCAAGTTAAAAAAAATATCGCCAAGCTAAAAAAAATATCGCCAAGTCCAAAAAATATCGCCAAGTTAAAAAAATAAAGAGGTAAAATGAATATCGAAAAATTAAAAATTTGAAAGTAGGGTATTGAGATGGGGAATTTGTGTGTCGGTCGGTCTGTCGGTCGGTCGGTCTGTCTGTCCCCCCCTAATAACTTTTGAATGAACATTCCGATTTGGACAAACTTTTTTTTGTTGGAAAGATCTCGGCGAGTACAGCTCATTCCCATATTTGATTTTTTGATTTGAACAATTTTTGGTTCAACTTTGAGCCGTTCAAATAACCGGTCCCGCGATACTAACTTTTTAATGAACAGTCCGATTTGAACAAACTTTTTTTTGTTGGAAAGAACTTTTCAAGGATACTTCATTCCCGTATTTACATTTCCGATTTGAACAATTTTTCATTCAACATTGAACCGCTCAAGCAAGCTGTCACCCCTAATAACTTTTGAGTAAACAGTCCGAAAAAAAATGACTGACTGTGCAGACGATTTTTTGTTTATTTATTCATTTGTTTTATTGAATTTATTATTATTATTATTATTATTTTTGGCAGACGATTTTTTTTGTAACAAAAATGTTTCATTCACTAGGGCATTTTATTCTTTATTTATATTTAACAACTGGCAACGGATTAAAAGTGAAATTCGAGACATTTTATCAACGGACGAGTTTTTTTTTCTTTTTTTTTCTTTTTTTTTTCTTTCTTTGATAAAATGTGTTTTGATGTACTTTGTACTTTTAATTTTTTTTTGAAAACAATTGAGGAATTTTTCTACGGAAGAACTGTAACAGTTACATTCTTTAAAAGGTGCGACAAAACTTTATTTATTCATTTATTTACTTTTTATGTGTCTATTTCATCTGATGAGAGAGGTATATTTTGCTTTTAAAGGTGTGTTTGACATAATTTTTAGTCTTAGATGATCAAGAGAATAATGATCAGATGCTAGAATGCCGATGTCGATGTACGGGAAAGTAGGCTCGTTTAGTTCTTGACAGAACTTCTTGTTACCTATTTAATTGGAAATTTACTTTTGCTACGGACGTAACATAGAGCCATTTGTTATGTCCGAAATGTTACGTCTGTAACAGCATTAATTTAAAAACTAAATCAGTTGCAATATTTTTAACTATGGTGGGCAATTACTCTAAGAATTTGCCAAAAGGACCATTAAGGGTTTTTTTTAATTTTGATTTTTTAGGACGTAATGACAACTTTTGCTTCTTTTTTGTTACAGACGTAACATCAAACTTCTTTTTTTCAAACTTCAATTACACCATTTAGATCAATTCAAAAGAAATTAATGAATGCATATTATTATAGTACCGTCTTATTAGTTAAAATTGTGCTACAAGTAGTTATTTTTGTTTTCATTTTTCGATGAGAAATATGCATTTGAAAATGTGTTCTTTTTTCTGATTTTTACAAGTTCGTGAATATCGTACTTCCAACTAAGAAAACAAGTATTATTCTAACTCTCACCAAAAAACCAATGCAGGATTCTTAAAATATACATCTTAAGCTTTAAAATGATGTATAACATAGCAACATAACTTCAATATGAATTTTTGACCAATTGGTTTCACTTTTCATGGAATGGCCCATATGTAAGGATGATACTGATTAAAGCCACTCCCCCGCCCCCCACCTGAAGTTGAGTTCTGGCTGCGCTGGTGCTTGCAACTATTTTGGCTCTTCCGAGTGTAAAAAAATTAAATAATTTGTTTTTTTTTCTTTTGTAAACAAATTCTTGAATGTCCATTTTTCAGAAATATGTTTAGATCAAAAAAATTTTCAGAGTAAAAATGGGTTTGTCCCTATCCGGTAGTTTTTTTGCGCTTCGAATCATGCGTTTTACTCTCCCTATTCATGCATCATTCATGCCATCATTCTCTCCTTAAAAATCACAATGAATGAGCGAATGAATGCAAATGTTCCCACGACCCGAATTGCAATAAAGACCATCTTGGATTCTCGAAAGAAGCTTCAGCCTTTATAGAAGATTTCAAAAAAGATACAAAATATTTCACTGCAACCTTGCTGCACCATAGCCGGAGAGTGGAACTTAGAGTCAGCGGCAATATTAAAAGATAGAAATATTTTCACAAAATAATATAAAGTATAACATCTACAGGAGCATCTCTGTATCAAGGGGTAACATCTTATATGCCAATTGTTTTTATAAAGATGTGCAGGGTTGTATCTGCATGGGAACAATTTAATTAAGAATCACAGTATGTGTGAAGATAAAATACAGCTGAACAAAAATGAATCAAAATAAGAGTCCTCAACAAAGTTCTCTCCTCGCCGTAGTTATTTTGGTGGACAATTCGAATTTTCCGCACCTGCAATCTATAAATTTTTTTAAGGAACACTGACCCCATTTAAATCAATTTCAGATATTTCAATCACATTCCAACAAAACAGAAAACATTGACTGACCCCCATTTAAATCAATTTCAGATATTTCAATCACATTCCAACAAAACAGAAAACATTGACTGACCCCCATTTAAATCAATTTCAGATGTTTCAATCACATTCCAACAAAACAGAAAACATTGACTGACCCCCATTTAAATCAATTTCAGATATTTCAATCACATTCCAACAAAACAGAAAGCATTTATAACTTCAACAACATAGCAACCATTTTATGTATTGCAAAGCTTTCATGTAATTTTGTTCTAAAATTAGTATGTCTCCGTTAGGGCTTTACGTCAGAATCGCTATTTTTCAACAAGAACTTAAATCTATTCAGCAAAACAAACTCATTTTTTTTCCCCTCACACAATGAATTATTTTGAGCACACTTGAACAGTAACGATGAAAATGATGCTAATAGTATTTGTTTTGGAACTTGAAGCATATTTTCTCTTTCCAGTATTCTAAAATTGACTTCTGTATCAGTATTTAAAAAAGAAATGCACGAACAGAATTGTAAAATCGTGTTCCTAAATAAAGTCAATTTTCATTGTTTCTTTATTCTTTTGAAACTGTTATTCGTTTGTTTATAGCAATGTTAAAGCAAAGAAAACGCAGTAAAATAACTTTGTTTTTAAATTTCAAGCCATTCCACTTAATTTACTGCAAATGCATTTCTATTGTTAACGAACAGAGAGCAGTGCAATTTATTAGCGGAGTAACTTTTCGTTGTCTCTCAGCAGGATTCTTTTTTTTCCCCTTGCTCTTTTTTGTGACGCAAGTGTTGTGACCTTGTGTCACATTAATTTACACTCAAGCAGCAACTTGAACAAATATCGGTAAAATATGTTCTTATTTTTTAAACGTGACGCAAACATTTTTTTTCTCTTTGAATGCAAATGTACTTCAGATAAATGTACACGAGTAAAAGCATTACAATGTACAGCTGTTTTACTAATAAATAATTTAGGAAGAATGAAAATTGCAATTAAAACATCGGTTTATCGCTCATCATCAGAGATATTTTAAACGCTTCTACAAGCCCATTTTGCGCATTAAAAACTAAAAATATGTGTCAAAAAATTTATTACTTCACTTTTATTCATTGCTTATTTCTACTTTTTGTATTTCAAATAAAAATTAAGTATCACCGAAAATCGAAAAGGAAAGAAACTCGAATTTAAAAACTAATACATTTGATTTTTTTTCTTTTTGTTTAACTTTTGAAGTTCTACTTGTTAAACATTTTAAAGTTAAAAGAAGAAAGAAAGAAAGAAAGAAGAAATCAGAGTAGCACACATCTTATCTTTCCCTCCAGTTTTTCCTTGACCACCCCCACCCAATCGTTCTGCTTTACATTCTCGGAGAGTTGTTAGGGCGCTTTCGTTTATTTCGCTGTTTCAAATTGAACTCCACTCTTCAGAAAATAGCCAATTAGAATTTTCATGCTTTGATAAAAACTTTATGCAATACCTCTGTTGCTTACACCTTTTTATGAGGAAAACAGGACGCAACGGAAAGGCAATTAGCTGCACAGTAGGGTGTATCGAAAAAAACTTTTTTTCGAAATTCAATTTACTAAGTTGATAAAAAGTTGCCCCTACCTACCCACATATTCCACAAAAAATTTCAGTCTAATCAGAAATTGTTTAGGTGTTCCGCACGTGGCCTGAAGTTTGTGAATTTCTTCAAAAATGTGATTTTTTTTCTATTTTTTTTTTTTTAATATTAAGAATAAATGTTAAAAATAATGTAAGTTGAAAAATGTACACCGCAAAGTCGGAGGACAAAATTGGGTTTGAAAAAAAGTATATTAAACAACATTTAAATCTCCCACATTTATTCTGAACTTACGTAATTTTCACCAAAACTAGCATTTTACAAGGCCATGCGGCTTGGTTAAAAACTTGTTTATGAATGTGGAATCTGACTGAATTAACACTTGAAACTGGGATTCATCTATGATTTATGTGAAGTAAAAAGTAAAATAATCTAAACTATAAACAGAATTTAAGCCCCTCGCCACACAGTGCCCGCGTTCTATTGGGGCCTCCGTGATGGTAAACGAAATACAGCTCCACTATCGTAGCTGCTTTAGGATGGCAGAATAACATATCTTTGGTTGAGGAAACAGACTCTAAATATTGCGGACATGGTGCTCCAGTAAATGGCCCAGGAAAAGAAATTGTAGCTTCAGTTTCACGATTTATGGAAAAAAAAGTTTTATTGATAAAGAACATAAAAGCTATCGGTTGTGATGGCACATCAGTTAACACTGGAAAATCAAATGATGCTATTAGACTTCCAGAAAAGTCTTTAGAACCCTTACTACAAGCCGTGGTATGTTTTCTTCATTTAATGAATTAACACTTAGCGGTTAGAGAGTTAGCGGTGGCTCTTGATAGGCCGATTACTGGACAAAATTCTTTTAGTTGACCTATTGGAGAATTCTAACAATATTGCTAAGATCTACCAGTCATGAACTTTAAGAAAATAGAACGCATTTTACCAGAAATTGATGTCAACCCAGGTAGCACAAATAACTTTTAAACGTTTTATAAACGTTTTTAAGCGGTTGTTACAACGTAAATAACTATTTTACAACCTTTAAAAAACGAAGTGTGCTACTTGGGAAAGAATTGAGTCAAAAATACTTATGGGATGTGTCAAAAGCTGTAATGTCTGGCAAATGTTCTCAAAATGTAGCAGAAAGGAACCCTGCAAGCTTTTCCCATGCAAGATGAGTTCTTTACAATGTGGAATGGATAACATTTTGGAGATTTGAATCCAAATACTTGTTGCAATCTATGGTCTTAAAAAAATGCTTAAATGCATGAATAATTTTATGCTGAGATTCGATTGTGAAAAAGCAGAGAGCATAAACCTTTATTATAAATTATGCTAGTTTATTTAACTCTGAACTTGGATCACTACTTGCGATGTATAGCCTCAAAACTTTGCCATCGTGAGCCATCTTGCATGGGAAAAGTTTGCAGGGTTCCTTTCTGCTAAATTTTAAGAACATTTGCCAGACATTACAACTTTTGACACATCCCATAAGTATTTTTGACTCAATTCTTTGACGTCAACTTCTGGTAAAACGCGTTCTATTTTCTTAAAGTTCATGACTGGTAAATCTTACCAATCTTGTTAGAATTCTCCAATAGTTCAACTAAAAGAATTTTGTCCAGTAGTCGGTTTATCAAGAGCCCCCGTTAACTTCCGAAGTGGTAATTCATTAAATGAAGAAAACATACCATGGCTTGTAGAGAGGGTTCTAAAGACTTTTCTAGAATTCTAATAGCATCATTTGATTTTCCCGTGTTAACTGATGTGCCATCACAACCGATAGTTTTTATGTTCTTTATCAATAAAACTTTTTTTTTCTATAAATCGAGAAACTAAGGCTACAATTTATTTTCTTGGGCCATTTACTGGAGCTCCATGCGGGGCCATCGCGATTCTCTCCTCTACTCTACTCTTTTCCTCCCCGGGCCTGACACTGTGAGATTGGGAGAGCCCGTGACGTCATTCATTGAGTCGAAAGATCGGAGCGTCGGACAAGACAAATCGGACATTCGCAATTGTTTATGGGTGCTTGTAATTTTTTTCCCCTCAATGTTATTCACCGTTATAGGGAGGGGGGGGGCTAGTGCCCTGGGCGTCAGATTATAGGGACGCTAAACTGACGAACTATATGAACAAATATATTTTTCCCCAGAAAAAAGTGGGGAATTAGTCAACTTCTGTGAAGTAAAAAGAGAAAAAGAAAAGAATAACTAAATGTAGAAATAAAGATGAGTGGAAAGAATGGACAGAAAAGGGGGGGAAAACGGGGCGCAGTAAATGGTGGGAATGTATTTTGACCAACACTTGTTGTATCTTATCTAATCATCCCACTAGAGGGAGGATTCTGCGAACAAAGCCCCTTGAAAGTAGCATTACAAAGGGATGCATTTACTTAAATAGCCTCTTTCTGCAACAAAACCATTATAAAACTTTCCCATGATGTCTTCTTCAGCTTTCAATAAGGAGAGTGACAGATTATCAATTCTGCTGGGCTAAGAAAATATTGCTAGGGCTTTCATGGCAGTCAGTCAAGTACTGATTTCTCACTATCTTTAGCTAATCACAATCCAACAAATTCATTCCCACAGAACTCCTCTCTGTGTTTATTTCTTTTAGTTTTATCCTTTTTTATTTCACCCCTACATTTACAACTCGATTTTTAACGGGAAAAAAAGGGCAAGAGAGACATTTAGAGATGAGTTCAGACGAGCTAAAGAACGAGAAAAAGAAGTTGCTTAGATGGGTAGAAAGTGCTCAGTTCCTTGCTGCAAATCAAATTATGATGATGACGCTAAATATGTACCGTGCTTTATGTTTCCAAAAGAGGTTGACAGGAGACGTGAATTGATACACAATATAAACCGTCTGAATTTTGAGCCAAGTCCGTGCTCAACAGTTTGTATACATCATTTTGAAGAAAGATTTATAATAAGAGAGGACAGAGATGATGTGTCACTTTTCTTGCTCATGAGCAAAATGTATGTGTGTAATGTCATCGTTTTAGTTTCATTGAAATGTATGCATGAGTATTACTGATCCTTTTAGCTATTGTATATTTTAGTATCGTTTTTAACTAGTTTTCGTTGTATCAGCGGTATTTGCTTGTCAGCGGTTACCGTGCCACCCTATTCAGAGAATAATCGGTATAATTTACTGTATACATATTTAGTTTCAAACTACGATCATTCTTTTATTAACGACTTTCTTATATGTTCTTTCTTTATTGATAATAGAAATTGCAAAACCATAAATGGGTTAAATGATTGAAAAAATGAAAGAAAAATTTTCACAATGTATTTACTATATGTTGTACCTATTGTAAGTCATTTTAGTCGACAAATCTACTTGATTGCTATTTTTTGAATTCATCCATTATTATTGCCACTCTAAATGATTAGGAGTACTTATTCTTTACCTACTGCAAAAATAGTTAACGCAGGAGTAATTATGTCACTGATGCAGTAATAAATTTTAATTTAAAAATGTGTGATGGGTTTGTTTCGTCCATTATTTTCATATCTCCTCTGTTCAAGTTGCAAAAAGCTTAATACAGAACTTTACTATGAAAATATGCTGTAGCAGGAGGATATTAACTATTAACTATTATCATATTAACTAAGGGTTTATTCATTCCTAATATTATTTATTTGATATTTAGTTGTTTCAAAAATCTTATGACTAAAAATTTTACTTCGGATTGGGTAGGGAAAAAAACATGTGTTTCTGACTATTGCTTTTATTTGCTATAAATAAGTTTTCAAAAAAAAAAAAAAACATGATTTGGAAAGAGCAAAACTTGCAAACTTTATATTTTAAGTATTTTTATTATTATTATTATTTTTCAATGTCATAATTATTATTCATTCACATTCATTGGGCTAATATATAAACCAGCAAAAAATATACACAAAAATATTTGTGTTTAAACCCGTGTATTGTACAATACATTCTCATTTTTAAGCGAAAACTAGGATGAAACCGTGCTTTCGATCTGGCGCGGAGCGCGGAGGAAGGACTCAATGTGTGACGTCACTAAAGCCAGTGTGCGGCCCGGGGAAAGAAGAAGTTACTATGATTCGCGACGGCCCCGCTCCATGTCCGAAATATTTAGGAGCCATTATTTTGAAAATCGAACAAAAAAGGGAAATTTTGGCAGTGACCATTTTTGATTTTCCTCATTTTTTTATATGTCAAAGTAGGTCATGAGAAATGAACATTCTGAAGTTTGCAGCCCCCCAAAAAATTTTGTTCGCTCGGTAAAAATTCCCAAAGTTAGATGTTATGCAGCGCTTTTTTGGTAAAACGGCTGAAAGACGCATTTCAGTGTGCTGTAGTGTTTTACAGAAACGCCACCCCATGGTTATGTTTACATTTATTGATTGTACAATGTGTAGTTATGAGGACCCCATAGTTATTTGGGTTGGGGTGTGTTTCTTTCTTCAGTTAAGGGGCCGCAAAGTATGGTTTTTAGACCATTTTCGCTCGACTTTGAACTGCGTTATTTCCCCCCTAAAAGCAACCCCCCGAAATTTTTTTAACATATACTGAAAATTTATACTATGAAGAGAATATGTGGTACGAGAATTGTTTATTATTTCATTGCTTTAAAGAGAAAAAGACTTAGACATTTTTCAAATTTTCAAAATTTGCGGTTTTTTGATCGCATTTAACTCAAAACAGCAACTCTAGGAAGAAAAAGCTTTTATGGATTATGGAACCTACAGATGTGTAGAATAACGTAAAAAAGAAAGTTGCGTGGGGTCTCGTCTCGTTTTCAAGAAAATAATTTTTTTTGTAGCTCATTTTAATGCTTTTTTCTCATAGTAAAATGTGTTCATCAAGTAGGTCAAATCTGCTGAAACTCTAAGTATATAGTAATGATATATTTAAATTTGTATAGGGAAAGAGAAAAAGGCTAAAAACACTTAATTTTGTCTAATTTTTTTTTAATTTTTAGTTTTTTAATTGCGATTAACTCAAAAAAGGTGAAATCCTGAGACTATTATTGAATGCACATATTACTAGCTTTGAAATATTGGAAAAAGTAAATTCGGTGAGGTCTCTTCAGATGTATTCTAGTGGGAGGTCACAGTGACTTCCCGAAAAATTTCATGATCGAAAAATTTTGCTGACGATTCGGCAAATTTGGAAACTATTGCAACATTGAGATTTTTTAATGATACATATTTGTCACGTGTGCTTGATCGTATTCTGTAAAAATTTAAGTTCCAGTACCCATGAGTATCTTATACTTCTCAAGAAGATGTTCTTAATTTGCCAAAGGAATTTCCCAATTTTTCCTAATGATAAAATACGATCAAGCCCACATGTAAAAAATAAATAAATAAATAGAAAATTTCTATGTTGCAGTATTGTTTCTAAAGTTGTCGAATCTTCATAAAAATTTTCCGAATATGAAATTTTTCTGGAGGTCACAGTGACCTCCTTTGACTTCCCATTGGGGAGCCTCTAAAAATACCTCACAGTATTTACTTTCTCGAATATTTCCAGTCATTGCCAGTTAGTAATATGTAAATTCAATAATTCCCTCAGTAACGATTTATCGTTTTTAAATATAATTGCAATAAGAAGCTAAAAGTTATAAAAATTTAGACACAATTAAGGGCTGTGATTCTTTTTCATTATTACTATACACTCAAATATAAAACACACATATATAAATTATCATCATGTATTTTAAATTTTAGCAGTTCTGACCTACATACTGGACACATTTTACTACGGGAGAACGCATTAAAATCTGCTACATTTTTTTTTCTGTAAAACTAGAAGAGAACCCTGGCCGATTTATTTTGTACGTCGTTTTACACATATGTAGGTATCATATAATATAAAAAAATAATCATAACATGTAAAAAATAAATAAATAGAAAAGTTCAATGTTGCAGAATTGTTTCCAACTTTGCCGAATCATCAGCAAAATTTTTCGATCATGAAATTTTTCGGGAGGTCATTGTGACCTCCCACTAGAATACATCTGAAGATACCTCACCGAATTTACTTTTTCCAATATTTCAAAGCTAGTAATTTGTGCATTCATTAATAGTCTCAGGATATCACGTTTTTTGAGTTAATTGCAATTAAAAAACTAAAAATTATAAAAAAAATTGACAAAATTAAGTGTTTTTAGTCTTTTTCTCTTTCCTTATACAAATTTAAATATATCTTTACTATATACTTAGAGTTTCAGCAGATTTGACCTACTTGATGGACACATTTTACTATGAGAAAAAAGCATTAAAATGAGCTACAAAAAAATTATTTTCTTGAAAACGAGACGAGACCCCACGCAACTTTCTTTTTTACGTTATTCTACACATCTGTAGGTGCCATAATCCATAAAAGCTTTTTCTTCCTAGAGTTGCTGTTTTGAGTTAAATGCGATCAAAAAACCGCAAATTTTGAAAATTTGAAAAATGTCTAAGTCTTTTTCTCTTTAAAGCAATGAAATAATAAACAATTTTTGTACCACATATTCTCTTCATAGTATAAATTTTCAGTATATGTTAAAAAAATTTCGGGGGGTTGCTTTTAGGGGGGAAATAACGCAGTTCAAAGTCGAGCGAAAATGGTCTAAAAACCATACTTTGCGGCCCCTTAACTGAAGAAAGAAACACACCCCAACCCAAATAACTATGGGGTCCTCATAACTACACATTGTACAATCAATAAATGTAAACATAACCATGAGGTGGCGTTTCTGTAAAAAACTACAGCGCACTGAAATGCGTCTTTCAGCCGTTTTACCAAAAAAGCGCTGCATAACATAAAACTTTGGGAATTTTTACCGAGGGAACAAAATTTTTTGGGGGGCTGCAAACTTCAGAATGTTCATTTCTCATGACCTACTGTGACATATAAAAAAATGAGGAAAATCAAAAATGGTCACTGCCACACCTTGTCTGGATTTCAAAATAATGGCTCTTAGAGTCTGTTTCCTCAACCAAAGATAGATGTTCTTCTGCCATCCTAGAGCAGATACGCTAGCGGAGTTGTACTTCGTTTACCATCACGGGGGCCCCGATAGAACGCGGGCACTGTGTGACGAGGGGCTTAGATTCCGTTTATAGTTTGTGTTAATTACTTTTTACTCCACATAAATCACAGATGAATCCCAGTTTCAAGTGTTAATTCAGTTAGATTCCATTCATAAACAAGTTTCTAACCAAGCCGCATGGCCTTGTAAAATGCTAGTTTTGGTGAAAATTACGTAAGTTCAGAATAAATGTGGGAGATTTAAATGTTGTTTAATATACTTTTTTTCAAACCCAATTTTGTCCTCCGACTTTGCGGTACACAGTTTTTACTTGAATTATTTTTAACATTTATTCTTAATATTTAAAAAAAATTTAAAAAAAAATCATATTTTTGAAGAAATTCACAAACCTCAGGCCTCGTGCGGAACACCTGAACAATTTCTGATTAGACTGAAATTTTTTGTGGAATATGTGGGTAGGTAGGGGCAACTTTTTATCAACTTAGTAAATTGAATTTCGAAAAAAAGTTTTTTTCGATACACCCTACTGCACAGGTGCTAAAACACAAAATTTAATCCTATTACCATAACACTTGGGCTTGTCGACTATTCAAAGGAGTACAGGACTACAGTTTTGTTCATTCATTATTACCGTTTATTACCGTTTAATTTTATTCAGGTTTTTCATTTATAAACACGTTTATGTTGATTTTAATTTTTAAAACTATGGTCTTAAAAGAGAAGAAAATGAATAACAATTGATAACGACCACACTAGTAGTGAAAAAGTAATACAATGAAGTTTAATTTGATGAAAAAAAATCACGAAATTGATTCTAATAGGGGTATACAGAAAATAAAAACTTATAAGCTGCATTTTGAAGATTGCAAAACTGCGTTTATTGTATGGAGTTTGCTTAGGTTTTTTCATTAAATCATGCTGTGTTTACGATGGATATGGATTGTCCTACCTTTCTAGATCTAGATAGTCGGTAAATTAAAGCGTGTGAATGTGTAAAAAAATATTTATAAAAATGAGTAAGGTTTTTTTTTTTTTTTTTTTGTAACTTATTATTAATTTAACTTTTATAACGCGTTTCTCTTACTGGCCATAGAAAAAATATTTTTCTTTTCACATTACTTTTTATTAGTACAATATATTTTCATATTCATTTATTTAATATAGTGTAAAAACATGTGCAGGGATTTATTAAGGAAATAATATTTTATTTCCTTAATAAAAACTAATTTGCATGTCTTGTTTACACCCAGACAAAAGTTCATAATAATTAATTTTAAAAGCTAATATGAGCGTATATGTTACCTAATTTTTTAAGAATAAAATTAAGTTTTTTTTTCTCAAATATTTTTTTATTCATATGTTCATTTGTTTGTTATTATTGTTATTATTATTAGTATTCTTTCTACCTTCGCAACATTAATATTTTGAGTCATTATGAACCAACTTGTACTTTATTACATACAGTTAATATTTTTGACAACTTTTGTGAAAAATATCGCACAAATGAGAGATTCCGGATTTTCAGATTGCAGAAACACCGAAGTCTGCGAGTTAAAGCGTCATCAAATGGCAATGAAATATCGTTGTCATTTCTCAGCTAATCATTCTGCAGATTTATTTACTTCCCGTGATTATGTAGCATCGTGAATGTTAATTGAATCGTTTATTTCAAAACCAATCAAACGACAAAATTTCTAACTTTAAGAAAACATTTACATCATTCAATCGGGAATAAAACATTTTTTATTGAAAGAAATATATCTATATGATGTATGAACTTTGGTTTAAAATATTGTAATCCCTGACAAAAAAAAATAAATAAATAAATGAACTAAAAGAAATAAATAAAATTAAATTAAATAAACGAAAAACAAATAAATATAAATAAATAAAATGAAATTCAAGTAAAATTGCTTTGCAATGCAGTTTACTTTTGGAAGAGAGGGGGCAGTCGTATAGGGGGCAAGGGGGGCCCTTGCCCCCTATACGAACCGCCAATGCTATACTATTCAGGTTTTCTTTTTAATCTAATTTTTGACTGATATTCCTCAGTTTTCAACAAATTTAATTTTTGAAATTCCATATTAGTTTTCAAAAAACTCTAAAAAAAGGACCCGGACAAAAAATCCTGACTTAACCCCTGATATAGTTCGTACGTATCTAGTATGTACTGGGTCTACAAAACTACATTATTGCATTCACTTGCCTTTAGTTGAAACAGAATGTAAGGAACATCTAAATGGCTGTCCGCTGTCCGGATTAAACGAAGTCCAGTTTATTAGGTTCCGGATTAATGACTGTTTACTGTATTTGGTATTATCATTATGGCAATTTAAGAAATAAGCAATGAAGATTAATGGCTTTCGAATCACCGTGAATGGATATTTTGTGTCAAAATACTTGACGGTAAATCTTGTCAAATCCTATTTTCCTTCAATGAACGTAAATTATAGTTGATTTAAGTAAGAGTTACTGTTATTATCCTACGCTTCTTGCATGTAAGCCAAAAAACAAATATCTTATCCTAAGCTTATTTGTTCAGTTCACTGGCTCTGGCAGTGCAATTTCATTTGCCAAATCATGCCTGCAAAATCTCAGTGCAATTATTTATGATCGGAAACTGCACTTCTGTTTTTCTTTCTTCTTTTTTTATTTATTAAATTTTATTTCACTATTTTAAAAATATAATGAAGTCTTTAAGAATAATAATTTCAAGAAACATTCAAAACCGATTATCTGTCAAATATTTTTTCGATTGACTGAGTAAAATTTTCAGGAGAAAAAGTATTTCATAGCTTTTTGCAGGTATTTTTGCGGAAATTGAATGAGACTTCTTGAAATAAACTGAAATTTTTTAATTTCACGGGAAATTCTTCAGAATAACACATTTTTTAGTATTAAAGGAATAAAGGAATACTGCCTATACCTGCCTTCCCCTATAAGCTCACTTCTTTTTCACTGGAAAAGAAGTTTCTTATAACCGGAAACACGTGTTTTCAGTTCAATACAAATTTTTGTATTTTAGCATTGTACTATTATATTTTGTTTCGTGATTCCGTACTCTCAAACTTATAAACAATGCATAGTGACTTATAATTGAAGGGGCAAGTGGATAAAGGTGATATGTGACAACTTTTGAAAAATTTGCTTTTCACCATGGATGAAGGTGATAAGGTAATAATTTTTTTCTTGAAAGCTTTTTCTAGAAATTTAACAAATTGTCACGTATCACCTTTATTCACTTGCCTCTTCAATTGTGTTTTTGAGTTAACACAATTGAACACACACCAATTTGAATTTGTAAATCGGTGAAATTCAAATGTCATATCCTTTCATTTCCCTTTATCCACTTTCCCCTTAAATTGAAAATTAAAGCACTTTTCACTTTTTATCTACGTTTTGTGCAGACCTAAATATAATACTGTTCTATCATTTACTTTAACATACCTTAGGCAAGAATTTTTTTCTTTTCATTTTTCCCTAAAATATCTCAAGGAGAAAACTGGTTGCTCTAGTGATCCCGTGGCATTAATCCATAAAAGAGGCAATTTAGTTTTTATTTGAATGTTGTTTCTTTTTCCCCATTCTCTATTATAAAACAATTTTTATTCTCTTCTCTGAAACTTTAAATGGTCTCAAAATACAGTTATCTTTACTTTTATTTTTTGCTATGATTGAGCTATCAAAAGTGCTTATTGTTTTCGCTGCACCCTAGCTTACGTTTGCTTTTTTTTTTTTTTCAAAAATTGTTCTTTGAATAAGCAAATGAGCGCATGTTTGATGTTTGTATGATCCGGGGGTTGCGGGTCAAGCCATGCATACAACAAATTCCGGATTTTCTAAGTAACATGCAAATGTTAGTTTTCCTTATTTCACTACTGCTTTCCATTCTTTATTTTCTTCAAAAAAAAAAAAAAAAAAAACGATAAATATTCTCTCAAACATATTTTACGGACGTTATATCAAAATTTACAGACGATCGAAAACAGCGCTAGTTTATAGTTTTCAGTTAATAAATTATTTGAATATTGTATGTGTACACATTTTACTTTTTACCGAAAATGAGTAACGGCATCAGAAACATTGCTTCAGGGCAATATGCAAGAGAAATTTCGACACACGTGTTTCGAAATTTTAGCAGCCCTCTTTTCAGTTCAAAGAAATGCAGCTGTGAAAAGAGTACGCGAAAAAAAATACGAAGTAAAAAACACACGAAATTTCTTATTATTCGAGCTAGTTAGTTTTAATCATGTACCCCTCAATGTAAATCTTTGGAAGGAATATGTTTTTTATTTATTGATTTATTTTCTGTTTATTTGTTTCTAAGAACAACCGTCTCCGAGACGGGTAAGCATTTTCTTTGCAATTGCTCTGATTTTTTTATTAGTTTTGTTTTGATCAATTCAAAACAGGTAAAAAAACAAAAGAATTCATTTTTGTTATTTTGACAATGTGCTCTAAGTACTCCGGCCGACTAATCCTTTACGCACAGCGCCACATATAAAAGCCTGAATCTTATCCCCCCCCCCCTCTGCGGACTTATTCATCTGCCGGCCATCTCGAGCCTCCGTCAAGCACCCCACCTCCGAGAGTGAAGCCCTCTTTTTGGTTGAAGGTAACTTTGCCAGGCGAATCGGCTAGTTAATAAAAATCAAACAGCAGCCTTGCAAACCATTACTCAGCCCATCTCTTTACCCTATGAATTAAAATTTACTTCATTTTTATCACGTATACATCATTTTTACATGACTGCTGCTTCGGAGCGGTTTAGGACCGACTCCGGGTTCTGCAACTTTAGAGCCTCCAATTCTGACTCATACTCTGTTACCCCAAAATCAGTCTAGCTCTGACTCCATGGCATCGATTCTTACTTCGCAGCCCTCTGACAAAGTTAAGAACTCGAATAAAAAATTAACACCTTCGACTATGACTGCAGACTGCAGGAATTTTAAAGCTTTCGACTTCCGACTCCAACACCACAAAATCAGTCTGACTCTGACTCTCCGACTCCTACGCATACGCAACCCTCGCATTTTTATCACATTGATGCACGTATGTACGAGGGGAAAACTTCAATGGGATTTTTTGATGCACAGAAAAAGCATAAAAACAAGATAATCTTTATTGGTCTCCTCCGATGTAATCCTTTTAAACTCTGAAACGGATTTCTTCTTTTGCAGTTTACTTTCAGGCTCTCTTGCTGCATAATAAACAGCATACAACATCATTAACGCTTCGACAAATAATTAGAAAAATTCGGAAGATTAGATGTCAAGAACTCTTCCTCGAACCATTACTCCGAAAGTAACAGACTCGTGAGTCTCATTTCCACTTCACCTTGAAATCTCTGTCGGAAATGTTCAAGGGCAACGTTCGCCACTCGAAACGAAACATTGCTGAATATATTGGGCGCTGTTCTAATACTCATAACCGCTGCCAAAAGGGATTTGTTGTAGTCGATTAAATTACCTTTACCTCCAGGACACACAGGCTGCAATAGCTCTATTTCAAGGTCAAAGAGAGCGGCTATCATTTTTCACTGGGGCCCGGGGGCACGAACAGCTTAAAACGCGGTTGTTCCACTTTTTTGTCGAACAGCCAGGCGTCATCGCTCGGAAGATATTTAACATCACTTTAATAGATCAATGCTTCTTGTTTCGAAAAGTGGCCTCGCCCCGATGACGCAGGCGAAATCAGAGCGCCCGACTCATTCGATGATATAATTCTGTAGGGTGAAGGAGATGCGCTGCCCCGCAGATGTACTTTTACGGTCTGAAAATTTAGATTTCATACTTGCCGCCAGCCACAAATTCCTTCTGAGGATAGAAAGTTTTTAAAAAATGTGTGAAATCATTCGATTACAAATGTAATCTGAAGAGAATAATCTTTTACTCTTTTTTTCCTCTTTTCAAATGATAATTACCCATCAAAAAACAATTTAAAAACCAGATCTATTCAGACAATACAGGACTTCCTTGTAAGCCTATGAAATACGTGATATGTGTATTTTTGAATAGCCAATTCAAATGGATCTGGGAGCGAAAGCATGTTAATTGACGTTTGATTAATGTCTTTGCTAACTGAAGTCCCAGAAAGAGGAGACCGGGTGAACTGGGTTCCTCATGAAATTTTGAATTTTTTGATACCTGAAGGGGCACCTCTATGGGAGGTCACTGTGACCTCCCAAAATTCCTTATTCGGCAAATTTGGGGACATAATTGCAATTATTGTCGTTTGAAAATGCCCGAATGTCTCTTTTCATTAAATATACTTTCGTATGTGTACCAGTATTTTATTATTCGTCAAAATTTGGAGTTCCACTCAGCGAATTGAGAATATCCCCGCCCTTTCGAATATTTAAATTCGGAGCGCCCCCCCCCCCCCCCCCCCAGGATACTTGGCTAGATACTTATCTTCCAGCCGCTCTGGAGGAGTTGGCAGTCATACACACAGACATGCGCAATTTAGAAAAGGAACAAATGAGTAAACTGAAGAAAGATTTGACATTTCTCTAGATATGCTCTCTGATAGTATTGTCCAGCATACAGTCTGCGGACCATATGAATAGACCCTGACCTGATTGACGCACGATCCCATACGTCCGTGGACCTGGCACCATAATTTCACGGATGGCAAAAGAGTGCACATTTCTTTGTTTGCTCTCCTTTTTTCTGAGGCACATCTCACATATTATAGCAATTTTTGTAGAATTAGTATCTGATACATAGGTATGATTTTGGTTTTCTAGTAAGAAACTATTCTGAAAATTAAATTGGTTGCGTATTTTGAGGTTGGGGGGGGGGGCACTAACTCTTACCAGGATTTAGGCATTACTTTGGTTTTATCGAACTCTGCGCCCCTGCTTATGGGGCCCATCAAGCCATAAGGGCCGTTGTTATTGTATATTCACTGCTGTGAATTTCTCTCCTTTTCCCGTGTTTTTCCTTGGAAAAAACTAAATAAATATATTTGAATTTTATGTGCGTTCTTGCTCTCGAGATTCATTTTAGTATGAGGTCTTCTGGTAAAAAAAGGTGGAGCACCGCTGCTCTAAAACAATTAAATCGTACTATAGTAATTGATGTTTAGAGCTTTAAATTGCAGAAATTATACACATATTTCAGATTTTCACTACATCATGTTCGTGCGTTATTACTGTTACTACTATCATTCGACATTCAAACAATAGTTTTAATTTTACTTTTCCCTCATATTCGTACATTTTTATGACTTCTTCTTCTTCTTCATCATCTTTTCTTTTCTTCCGTTTTCTATTTTTTAACTCTCAAAATCTCGAATCACAGTGTTTATTTTGCTGAATACTTTTAGCTCTGCTATAGTGGGAATTGCTGGTCTACGTGAGAGTGCGTCAAAAGTCATGGCTGCATTTTCCTGTACTAGACAGCTTTAGTGAAATTTTATACAATCAGATGTTGGCTTTGATTTTGGAATAGACTTTTTTGTACCCCAAAATTTATAGAATCTAAAGCTCCATAGCAAACTAACGGAAAATTACTAAACCAAAACGAGGGTTTGCAGAAAAACGAAGCAAAATTATAGGATCCAAGCAGATATCATTAGTTTGATTATTCCTTGTTTCACGAAATTAAATTAGTGAGGAAGAGAAAATTTCTTTTCACATCATTGGTTCAAATTTCTTCAAGATATTGTAAACGTACGTTTATATTTAATATGCATTCATATCCCCATTTTCTCTCCCGTTTCCATTTTACTCTACCACTCTCATTGAATAAATCATTTCTCATAAACAGTATAGCGACATAAATTACTGTATATCAGTATAATTACCTCCTTCAACACAAATGTTTACCCTGAGAGATAGATTATTATATATAACCTTGGAATGTTTTTTTGTGTGTTCAGATAGGATGAGAAAAGAATCTCCATTAATCTATTAGTTATTCAGTTACCACTTGTAGCATCTCCAAATCTACCAAGACAATATGAATGATTTCATTTGAAGAAAATGCGAAAATTCACGCACAACAAGATGATTAAAAGGGACGAACGAGAAATATCTAAAATCGTTATTCGTCTACCCATCAAACACTGCGAAATTTGAATAATTGAAGGTGATTAAATCGGTCGTCTGGAGCTCATTCTTGCATGAAACGACCTACCAATCTACTCATTTATTCACACGCAATATGTGTACTTCAAACGACGGTCGTATCTCCAACACAGCTGCTTATTTTGTCTTTGCTTATTCCTTCGAACAATTTAATGTTACTTTTTGTTTTTGCAATGCGGTCTGTTTTCAATCGAATTATAGGCTGAAGGTACGGTATTTAGTTTAAGAGTATGGCTTAGGTAGGAGCAAATACCCTTCCCACTTGCTTTTTAGAATTAAAAATATAGGGGTAAGTGGTGTACCTCGGACATATGTGTACCTCGGACCTAGGCTGATTACAGCTCTGCTTATTAAAATATTTGAATAGCAACATATGTAGTTGAAATATGTGCCTCTAGAGGTCTCACTGCATACCTTTCTCTTTTGTGGAAAGCTCATATGATTAAAGTATTATTAAAAAAAGAAATCCACCATTCAAAAGTAAGTTTTTCCGGTTACTTTTAGGTATTTTTATTCTGAAACATATATTATTTATTCCGAAATGAGGGTCATGCATTATACAGTCATGTTCTAGCTATAACACCGTGTGCTTAAAATAAAGTTAATCCTAACTGTAACACAGTGGTCAGCTACTTTGTTTTTTATAACCAAGTGGTGTACCTCGAACCCAATACAAGTGGTGTACCTTGGACTGGTCCAAGGTACACACTTCTGCAGTGCATAACTATTATAACTCCTAAAATTTCATGTTCTTTAGTTTTTTGAAATGCCTTTTAAAATTCAAGTGAAATGTTTCCTTCCAAAACTAAAAATTTTAACTTAATTTATAAACTTAAGTTTTTATGCAGTTTTGCAACTGCATAATAATGATTTATGGTAAAGCTAATGATGAATTCTTAACTACATTTATATGTGCAATACACCGCCAACTCGGTTATTCCATCCAGGGACTGCAGTCCTTGGACGGTGAATGAAAATATTTTTTGAAGATTTTGATTTCCTCCCGTCAAATGTCAATGATTGCTCAGTGCAAAAGTAAGAAGAAAATAACACACAAAATTATTTTACTGGTGCGTCAACATCTGAAGCTAGTACTTCTTTGCCAAGCGTTGTCACTCCCCTGAAGAAATAAGGCCATATCCGAAAGCACTACCGAAAAAATGACCCCATAGGGGGAAGACCTAAAAGAACGTCTTGTATTTTGACCGATACATCCCGGAAAGAACGTCTTGAAATAGAAAAGGCTAATAGGGGGTAATGAAAAAAGTAAAGTAAACTAAGACAGTAAAACCCCCTACCGAACCAGCTATGAGATAACTTCATTATTCTTCAGAGTCTGAACTTGAGAATATTGAAGATTTTTATGAGGAATCCAATATTTCAGAGGAAGATTTTAATGAGCTAGAAGAAGCACATAACATTAATATTTAGATTGTCGATTTTGTTTTGGTGAAATTTGCTGGCAAGAAAGCTATCAAATATTTTCTTGCAGAGATTATTTCTATTGCTAATGATAGAATATGCAGTTAAATTTCTGAAAAAAGATTCAAACTGTAAGAAGTTCACAAGAGAAGATCCTACCATTTATGAAGTCGAAAAAATGGATATATTCAAGCTACCACACCCAATACTATCTAGTGGATCAGAAAGGTAGCTCGAGAAGTTAACATTTGGAATAGACTTATCCAATTACAATCTTGGTTGGAAATAATTGCAGCTTAAAAAATAATGCCTAGCATGGTTTTCAGAACCTAAAGCAGTGGTGGCCAACCCGCGGCACGCGTGCCACAATGTGGCACGGCAAACCAGTAACAGTGGCACGCGAAGACATTTTGAAAAAAATCCAAAATTGAGGAAAAAATGTCGATCACAAAAATAGATAAAAACTAAAACCCTTAAACTGATAAATGTCATGATATTGAGACAATCAAGTGTCAGGAGGCTGGCTTAAAAATTGTCTGAACTACAATATTGCAAAGTACTTAGAGTTAGCTTCGGACATCCAACGGAAGCTGTGACGTTACAGACAATGCTTTGTAAAGCATATTTGTGCTTGACACGAATGAAACTTTCGACGCTGCAGAATGGATTCTTGATCTGCAATAGTTTCAGCTATGGGTGATGAAATTGAAAAAAAAAAAAAAAACTCTGCAACTAAAATTAAGAAACTAGATTGGAGAAAATTTGGCATGGTTGCACAAAAGAAGACCCTTAAATTGTTTTTGTTACATTACTAAATAATTTGGGAAAAAAACTTCAAAAGTGTCATCGAATTATCTATCACAATTTCCTTGCCAAGGAATGAGACTTTTTCTCTGTTGGTGACCCTGCAAAGTTAACTGTATTAACAAACTACGAATTAGATCTCTGAATGTTTTGTGAACTTTTCCCAGGAGAAAGAGGAGAGTATGGCAAGTTACTCCTTCATTAAAATGTGCAATAGCTATCCAAAGGAAAAATAGTCATAAGATTTTAGACTTTTAGGGAGTGTTTTCAAAATATCTGGAAAGAAAGCAATGAGGACTTGCTACTTAGAAATGGAGAATAGCGAACTAATTCAGCAATACCATCTCTTAATATCCTGCGTTTAAGTAATTTAAATTTAAGATTGTACAGAAAAAAAGGTTTCCTAAACCAGTAGAGGCCATCTACATTCTTTTATGAGGAAACTTCAGTTTCTTTCTCTCTACTTTGGAGAAAAAAGAATAAAACATTAAAAGTTAATACTGAAAGTATCAACCGAAATTTAATAATTTTCCAATGGTATATGGAGAAAATTTTACACCGATTTTAAGTATTCATTCAGTGTTAGGTTTGATGATTTTCAGGAATAAAAAAAAACGCTGATATTTATTTTGAAATTCTTTGTTTATTTCTCTGCAAGACACTACTTGTTACCCTTCTGAAATCCAAATCGTAATTACTGACCTTTTGCATTGGTAATCAAATATAAGAGCTTACTTCAACAGAAAGTCACCCACGTTGTATAGAAATTTGGAAATTTGTAATAAATAAATTTTTTTTTCACATTTACACACTTTAGCCGTCTGATGCTGCTGTAGATTTCGCTAAAAATACGCTTCTAAGCAAATATTTTTTGTTATGAATGCAGAAAAATCGAAATACCGTTGAATATTAATTGATTGCACTTAAAACAGTTAAATTTATTAGAGTTCTCAAGAACTAAACCTAAAATTAAAGATTGGGAGAAAAGATGCAGACTCATAAACCACAATAAGTACAGACTGTTTAATTTTTAGAATAGAATGTTTGATGTTATTTGTTTCTATTTTAAGCATAAGCCAACTGACAGAATCTATAAAAATGTTTACTAACGATAACTCTTAAGTTCGGACTTGTTTTACCTTTATTATCATTTAGATTTAAATTACTCAGATTTACAAGAAAAAATGTTTCATTTGAGTAAGAATTACATAATCAGTCAGCATAAAATCTATTTTTAACTTTAAAAAAAATCAATTTGTTGGAAAAATACAATGTGGCACGCTGAGTTTTTTCTCTCCAGATAGTGGCACTCTCCCTAAAAAGGTTGGCCACCCCTGACCTAAAGCATCTTGGTATTTTTTATAAAGGGAAACGTGAAAAGATAATAAGATCTGAATTTTTATTTATCTTTGAAACAAATAAAAATGTATTTCTAAATTTATGTGTGGTTTACTGATTGATAAATAGTGATTTTCTTCCTGAAAATCATGTTTTTCTTACCTGTTAATCATTGGTCCAAGGTACACCATCCCAAAACCCAAGGTACACCACCGGTGGTGTACCTCGGTTCTATGTACATTATTATGTTTATTACAAAAAATGTAATTGAAATAAGTTAAATACATTTTTCAGATAATTCTATGTAGTGTAAAAAATCATAAAGTTTCAACTTATGGTATTTGTATTTAGATTTGGCAAATAATTATGAAATTAAAAATTGAAAAGCGAAAATAAGTCCGAGGTACCCCATCTTCCCCTATATAATATTTTAGAAACTTATACACTCATCTGAAAAACAAGAAGTTCTGTCAAGAACTAAACGAGCCTACTTTCCCGTACATCGACATCGGCATTCTCGCATCTGATCATTATTCTCTTGATTATCTGAGACTGAAAATTATGTCAAACATACCTTTTTAGCACTTAGAGCTGATTTCGAAAAGCAAAATATGCCCCTCTCATCAGATGAAATAGACACGTAAAAAGTAATTAACGAATAAATAAAGTTTTGTCACACCTTTTAAAGAATATAACTGTTACAGTTCCTCCGTAGAAAAAATCCTCCATCGTTTTCAAAAAAAAAAAAAAAATAATAATAATAATAATTAAAAAAAAATAAATAAAAGTACAAAGATCATCAAAACACATTTTATCAAAGAAAGAAAAAAAAAAGAAAAAGAAAAAAAAATCGTCCGTTAATAAAATGTCCGGAATTTCACTTTTAATTCGTTGCCAGTTGTTAAATATAAATAAAAAATAAAATGTTCTCGTGAATGAAAAATTTTTGTTACAAAAAAAATCGTCTGCAAAAAAAAAAAAAAAATAATAATAAATAAATAAAATAAAACAAATGAATAAATAAACAAAAAATCGTTTGCACGTTCAGTCATTTTTTTCTGAGCCTGCATTTCCGCCATGCTCGCGGAGTCGGAATCAGAGTCCTCACAGAAGATTACTTAGAAAATTACTTTACAAACATTATTTATCAAAACCATTTTCTTACAAAGTTAGTTTGAAGGAAATCCGACTTTAAGTTCAGGATCAACATTCAACTTAAATTCCCCGTAGACGCTAATGTAAATTTTTTTTTCTGAACGGTTCACTATTGAACGGAAAATGGTTTGAATCAAAAAGCGAAATATGGGAATGTATGCAAAAATCTCTCCGAGATCTTTCAAACAAAAAAAAGTTTATTCCATTCGGACGGTTCACACAAAAGTTATTAGGTGGGGAAAGGTTGCTTAAAAGGTTCAATGTTGAACGAAAAATTGTTCAAATCGGAAATATAGATACGGGAATGAAGTATTCTTGATGAGATATTTCGAACGAAAAAAAGTTTGTTCAAATCGGATTGTTCACTCAAAAGTTAGCATCGCGGGATAGGTTGTTTGAACGGTTCAAAGTTGAACCAAAAATCGTTCAAATCGAAAAATCAAATATGGGAATGAGCTGTACTCGCAGAGATCTTTCGAACAAAAAGAAGTTTATTCAATTCGGACGGTTCACTCAAAAGTTATTAGTGGGGAAAGGTTGCCTGAACGGTTCAATGTTGAACCAAAAACGTTCAAATTGAAAATTTAAATACGGTAATAAAGTATCCTTGCCGAGATGCTTCGAACAAAAAAAAGTTTGTTTAAATCGGACTGTTCACTCAAAAGTTATAAGGGGTGACAGCTTGTTTGAACGGTTCAATGTTGAACGAAACATTGTTCAAATCGAAAATGTAGATACGGAAATGAAGTATCCTTGAAAAGATCTTTCGAACAAAAAAAAGTTTGTTCAAATCGGACTGTTCATTCAAAAGTTAGCATCGCGGGACAGGTTGTTTGAACGGTTCAAAGTTGAACCAAAAATTGTTCAAATCGAAAAATCAAATATGGGAATGAGCTGTACTCGCCGAGATCTTTCCAACAAAAAAATGTTTGTCCAAATCGGAATGTTCATTCAAAAGTTATTAGGGGGGGACAGACAGACCGACCGACAGACCGACCGACGCACAAATTCCCCATCTCAATACCCTACTTTCAAATTTTTAATTTTTCGATATTCATTTTACCTTTTTATTTTTTTAACTTGGCGATATTTTTCGGACTTGGAGATATTTTTTTTAACTTGGCGATATTTTTTGGACTTGGCGATACTTTTAACTTTGAATGCTCTCTTGCTGCGAATATTCGTAAAATTATAAAAAATATCTTAAAAGGACAAATTGGAGCAAAAATATAAAAAAGACAGACAATTCTTAATAATATCAAATGTTAAAATGAACATATTTATTAATCTCACATCTTTTCGAATTTTTTCGATCAATCCTCAAACGGTGTACGCTTCTTATTCATTTATTTTTTTAAAAGTAGCGAAGTAGAAACTGCATTTCAAAAGTAGTTTGTAGCTGCTACATTAAAGAAAAGTAGTTGCAGATATAGAACTATATTTTTTACAAAATTGTTGTAGTTCGCTACAAAAGAAATGTAATTTTTCCAACTACTGGTTGGGACACACCTAACCTGGCAGTATTAAGAAGGCTACGCAGATCCTATACACAGCATTGTGAGAATGCCAGGTTAGGTTTTCCCCAACTATAGACCCAAGAGTCTTGAGGCTTCAAAGTTGCAAGAGTCGGAGTCGGTCATTTTCCCTGCGAATGCGCAACTCTAGCAGAGCTGCGAAGTCTTGGAGTCGGACTGATTTTGGAGGTGAGAGTCAGAGTTAGAGTTCAGGGAATTAGAGCCGGAGTTAGTCAAGTTTTCTCCGATTTCTCAGCACTGTGTATCCCCTAAAGATGCCACTATAAAATGAACGTCATTCGCTCAGTAAATCAGTTTCAAAAGTGGCAGAAAATCATTTGTAAACATAAGTAAGGATCAAATAAGTTTTGAGATTGCTAACACTTGTTGCTTTAGTTCTTGCAATGAAACTTCGTGTAGGAGTTCAGACTGAAACAACATTCCTGGTATGAAAGTAGGTATGGTTCTGAGAACTTTGAGGAAACACGAACTCACATACTAAAAATTAATTAAATACCCTCTATCAAAATCGTGAATGCATGAATAATAACCTCCGCCGCCGGAATTAAGAGCAAAAACGCATGAAAAACTAAGTTGCTATGATTTAACTTTGAATCTTAAGCTAGTTCCGAATTATGTTTATTTCACTTCACTTCGTGACAATAACTGCGACAGCAGATGTAGGAAATCATTTCAAAAAATGCAGTTATGAAATTGCACCAATTTTACAATAAACCCTCATTTGAATTTTATTTGTACCACAGTGTGTTCAAATGTTGCAAAACTTGGAGTTTTCGTTGCGTGAAACAAAATTCCTTTCCATGCACAAGGAACTTTCGTGTATACCAGCCGAAGACATTACTTCTTGTTTGCAAATGTGAATCTGATTTGTTATGCTTATGTCTTTTTCGTGAACAGCTTTCAAAATAATATTGACCTTCTCATCCATGAATGATTTTCCCCACTTGACCAATGTTAACGATATTTGATTTTCAAAATTTGTTGTCATTTCCTTAAAAATATAGTCATTTTGTGCAACTTTGAGTCATCTCAAATAACTTTGCACGACAGAAATCTTTTTAGTAAGTCCGACTTTAAAAAGTAACTAGAAGGCCGAGTGATGTACTTTCCTGGTAAGGTTAGAAAATAAGATTTCTGTTTTCTATTTTACAAAAAAATAAAAAAATGCAATGTTTTACACACTTCATTGAATCATTCAATAGTTCTGAAGTTATTCTTTCGAAGTTTCTTTTGAAGTTGTAGAATAGTTGAATGTGCTTTTCCTACATTGAAATATTTTATGCATCATTATAAATGATAGAAATCTTGTGAGATTGAGTAGTACAAAGGAGGTTTTTTTTTAAACATTTCGAAATTTTATTGTGCTGCGTTCAAGCTGCAGTACTTTTATTAAAACAATTAATTTTGCATCAAGTTTCTGACGTAGCTCTAAGTTATCTAAATTTCAGGATAGCATTAACCCAGAATATCATTTTAAATTTAACTAATAATTATTATTTCTTAATTTTGGATAAATCTTTTGGTTTAAGAGTGTTTCTTCCGTTTTACACAAACAAATACAGTAAAACTATTAAAATATTAGCGGGGCCATGGGAAACAGAGAAACCGTGACTCAAAGGTACGAATGATTGTGCTGTTAAGTTCAAAAGTATTGCGTATTATTTTGTTGTTGATTTCATTGCAAGGGTTTAGCAGAAATTTCCCGATTGGGAAATTAATGCAAAAGTGAATTTACTTTCAGTCAAATTCACAATAAAATTGCAATGAAATATGCGCAACATAAACGAAAAGACTCATATATGTATTATTTTGACAAAATTTTTGCATAAAAAGTCTAGAAGCAATAAATCAAAATAAAAAAAAAGTAGTGACGAAGTTGGAAAAAATAAATAAAGTTTACTATTGATGAAAATTTCTCAAAAATTTTGAAGTCAAATCATTCATTGATCAACATTGCCACTAAAATATAATTCTCGTGTCAGGAATTAACTTAGTTTCTTATAATTTAAAACGGCTGAAGCGTAAAGAAAAAATAAAATCAATTCTCAATTATTTTCTAAGAATTTTAATGCTGGAATGAGTTTATTAAAACGAAGTTTATTAAAGAAAAGTGCAAATATGAAATACATTACATACACAAATTGTAGTAAAGTTCCTAAGATACGAAACAAACTGGCTATCGCATGTCAATAACTAAAATCGTGCTTTTTATGGGCAGGTAAAATCTATTTTAAGACAAGCTTTATTAGGCCTTATCTTCAGTTTACTCATTTGCTTCATTAATTAAAAATACATGCTGTCTTGAAAACTAACACCTTTAGATTACGTTGGCGGAACTGCGTGTGAAAACTCGCTCATTTGCGGAAATGAGGAAAGTTATGTAAATGTGTTTTTGCTGCTGAAGAACCGTATGCGCAGGGAAGTGCGTTAGTTAAATGGAAGGAGTACTGGTTTATTGCATAAATAAAATATTTTAATATTCGTTAGAAATTGTATTAAAGGATAACCTGGTGCTTTTCACTAGTTATTCAGGGGGGAAAGTTTAAAGAATATGTTAAACTTTTATAGCCTGCTCTTAGGTACATGATATAATAAAATTATAGTAATTGATAAAGTTGTTATTTATCAAATGAGGAAAATAGTTAAGAGCGGTCTTTATCAGACATTGAATAATTTATTTTCAAATTTAATTATCTTATTAAGAGATCTCAAATAATTGAGGAAATAATTAATTGAATACACTTTTCCTCAATTTTTGTACATGCAAAAAAAAAAAAAAAAAGCTTTCAAAAATTGCTTAGTAACGATCCTAAAATATTTTCCCTCATGAGAAATAGAAGTTTTCTTTCAAGTTTTCCCTACTCTGTAATTAAAATTGAAATTGAAACAACTGAAACTTGTAGAAAAAAGCTAAAGTGTTTGGTTAAGCTGTTATACATGTGTTTTTAAAGCCTTGTGTTCGTTATTACTGTAAACCGCAGGGATATAAATAATATTTAAAAAAGTCCAACAACATTTAGAGCCATTCTTTTAAATGGTACTTTAGAGTCTTCTTCAATAACAATGGAAATAATATAACATTTGAACCATAGATAATTTTCTGATTTACACAATACATTTTTTGTGCGGGTATGATGAAAATTACACAGGCCAACGATGAAAAAACTTTTTTTAATGAAAATACCTTATTCTTATGTTGTTTAGGTTGCTGAATCCAAATATGATGCTTAAAAAGTTGTATCACCCACCATTTATTCACATTTTATAGTTACATTCATGAAATAAAGAAACATTTTTAGAATTTAACAGCTTTTTCATAGTTAAGATAACATAAAAAAATAGGTCTAATGAACAAAGATGATGTTGGCAGCACTGCTGAAACACATGCTACAACATGATGGGGGATTACTGTTGGTCACTTCACCGGGAAGTTCAGCAAGCTATTCATCGCAGGAAAAGCTACACAAGAAGCTTCAAGGAAAAAAGGGAAAGAAAATATAAAGCAATTCCAGTTGACAAGTGAACCTTGTATCATCACATAAAATTACTATTCCAAGTATTTTACTGTAAATACAAACCATTTTTACGATTCTACAGTGTTTCATTGATTTCCCTATATACTGTAAATGGGTATTAGACTATATAATAAAATACATTTTGCTTGGAAACTAAGGGTGATACATAAAAACTACAAGCAGATTTGGATTCAGCACATAAAAATCTATCAAGATCAGCTATTAAAATTAAAAAAGTTTTCAAAAAGGTTTTTTTTTGTTGGCCTGTGTTATTTATAATTTTCTGCATGAATAGAAAATCTAGACTGATAATGATTTTTATGTACAAAAAATTGTACAAATATTTTTTTCTCTAAAATAGAATAGGGTTCATTAGATTTTGGCCCCAATTCTTCCAAAAGAAGCGGTGCAATCGAACGATTTCTCCACTCTGGGTGAAATATTTCAATAAGAATCAGGCAGAATCAAACAAAAATTGGTCCATCGGTAGATACTACAGAGTGCAGGTGCTAATTTAATTTTGGTGTTAATATCTCAAACGGGGGTTGAGCAACCGAAAGTTTTTTTTTATTTGTGTCTTCATTATTTGTTATATCTTAAGTAGTAATAAACGGAAGCATTAGAATAAAAATGAGCTTCATTGAAACAAGCCTCGATTCGATTTTGATGCCGATCTCTCCAATGCGGGCTGGTTTTTGAGATCTTTTCCACTTAATTAAATCAACAATATAAAAGATAAATCCCATCAGTTTTGATCAGTGGACAGTTTTCGTGAGCTCCTTGCGGGCAATGTATTTTAATATTTTTCGACCATTTAATATACTTAATGCAGGAACTAAAGAGCAACAAAAATTCATGATTAACTCAATTTGCAAAATTATTGACCTGCGCCGGTACTATTCTAATAAATCGTTCAGTGTCTACTCAATGAAATGAATTATGGAAAAAACATTTGACTCGTCATCAATGATTTACCTTTTTGACTGATTCTTTATTGCTTCTCTTAATGCGTCATATTTCCCCAACGCTTTTCTCGTTTGCAAAGCTAAAAGGCGATTCGTCAGGCTCCGTCGCCTCCGGTAAGATTAGTTTTCCATGTTAGTATGTTATTAAAGTGTAAGGGCTTTATTTGTGAGACAATTGTAGGCAGTGGTGTACGAAGAGAAGATGGAGGGGGGCAGCATCAATCAAAAAATTTCCCTCCGGGGGGGGGGAGCAATATTTTTAGGTTTCTACCCATGCGTTTATCTATTTTTTCTCCATTTATATATATTTGTCTTTTTCTTTTTATATTTATGTATTTTCATCTACCTATCTATCTACTTATTTATATTTATAGATGCATTTGTCTATTTATATATCTTTCTGTCTATATTTATCTGGGTTAAGGTAAAAACAAATGAAAACCCATTTCAAGTTAAATTTCTCGCTACACCACAGATTGAAGGTTTGTGAGTAGTAAATTATTAATCACATGTAAACGTATGAGGGTTAACAGAGATACCGCAGTACCCCATTAAATCAAAAAGAAAAAAAACGAACAAGATTAAAAGTACAAAGAAACGAGTGTTGAAGTGGTTAAACTACAAGGCGCAAAATTCCTTTGGTTAATAACTAATCCTAGGTTAATAATTTCTAGGTAAATAATTAGTTGAAAAACTTTTTGAGCTTTATATTTCTGGATTTCATACCCGACTGGCTAAAAAAATATTTCTTTCATACTTATTTCTTCTAACTTTTCCTTGGCGAAGTAAATGAAACTCTCCATCCTCCAATCTCCTCTAGCCAAGATCCCTAGATTCCGTCTTAGGCTCTATTAACGAAACTCTGCGCACGCTTATGGCATCAATGTTACTTTCACTGAAAAATTCGAGTACGTTTTTGAAGTTACAGACAACTTCATCGTGAGCGCTTGAAATTTGGTCGGTGGTCAAAAAAAGTTTTTTTTTTTTTTTTTGCACATTTCTTCATTTTTGCAAATTGAAGTAAAGGTTGCCTCGATCTATGAAGCATTGCTTGTTAATGTTTGAATTAATTTCTAGATTACTATGTTGCTGAAGTCTCATATTTTAAGAGGATGCGACGTTTGATCAGCTACATTAGCATTGGCTGCTCTCTAGTGCATATGTTCCAGACATCCTGTGACGTCAGTTGACAATCTGTGTCGCTTAGATCGAGTTTGGCGTTCTCTTAAAATTTGAACTCAAAGTATTCACCTTTGATCTATCCCTTTTATCTATGTTCAGTTATAATTGAATTTATTATTATTATTTTTTTTTTCATTTAAAGAAAATTTGAATTGTATAATTTTTCCTCCCTTTAGCTACGGTTCTCATCACTTCCTCTAGCTCCCTCGAATCATATTTGATTTCCTTTTTAATGTATTATTAATGTGTTAAATTCTAACGCTTTCTACTCAGTTAAGAATGATTTGAATTTCATAATTTGCAAGCTCAATCAGCTACGACGTGCAGTCTATCATAATCGCTCTTGGGGCGTCCAGGCAGGAGAAATCGCCCGCTCCCTTCGACCTTTAGCAAAACATGTGGACTAAATTTTTCTTACGTTTTTATGTAGATACAAATTAAAAAGGACAAAACGTTAAAAAGTAGTTGACCTATTGAAAATATTTTACATGTCTGATTTGTGAAGAGAGAACTATTTTTTTAAATATCTTTTTAAATGTTATTTTTTAAATAAAACTTACCTGTCATGTGCAAGACAAAGTTTTGATTTTAAAGCTCTAAATTGTAGAAATATATCCTTAGAATCTATTATTGCAACTTTAAAAAAATATATATTTCGTTTTCCTACTAATTGTCTTTTAGTGTTAGTTTCAAAAAGAAAAAAACATTAGGTCATTCCTAGACAGTCAAATATTTTGCCCCACCCACTCATGACAGCTCTGTATTTCGTTCAAAAACTGTTTAAAAAATGTGATGGACAAACATTTTTTACCTAAAAAATTACATACGTTCTTAGGCAAAATTTTTTTGTTTATTAGATATTTGAATGAATATAAAATTTTCACGTGCGAGACAAAGTGTCTGCTTTTTCATGGAATCGCCCAGTACAATGCATTTTAAGAAAAGTAAGATATTCATAATGCTCTACTCATAAACATAGAGAGAATATGTGTGTATGTGAGTGTGTGTTGCATCCCCGTTTCTCGGAGAAGTTGAAATATAGCATGTAGCATTACTTTAAGAGTGAGCGCTCTTTTACTTCAACAACATTCTTGAGACAAATGTCTTTTCAGTTAACGCCAGGAGAAAGTTAAGTGGAACTCAAACTCGCCTCTGCTTTCTCTCATTCTCCGAGAGCTGGCAGGAATAAAATATAAAATAGTTGAGTCGTTTGCCAACTAAAAGGGAGTGCTGTGTGTGAAACTTGGCGCGTGACGTCACAACAATTGGCTGAGGAGAAGGTTACCCGAGGTCAACCAACCCAGGTGGTTGCTGATGTGACAGAGGCCATTGGCCACCTAATGGCACCTGCCGAATTCGAGAGGGCTACATTTGGCGCCGGAGCGCTCCTCTTCTGAGCAGCATCAGGAAAAGGAAACGGAGAAATGAATTTACGGAGGAGTTAATGGGCTCGTGTGATTCTCTTACCTCTTCGATACAGGGGAAAGCGGGGAAAGCTACTCCCACGATATTTGAATGTTTTGATTGGTAACTTCCGTGTACTTAGCTGTTAATAGAATTTTTTTTTTTCTTTCTCATTGCTGATGTTTTCTTTTTTGAAAAAGTTCATCGTGTCTCAAATCAAAGATAGGAAAAAAAAAAAAAGTTTTATTACGTTTTTCTCGCATGCTGGGATTACTAATTAGGCATGACATAGTCATGAATCGTGGGCAGTCATCAGCGGTTAAGCGGTAACAGTTTATTCAACTGATTAATGTCGAGTTGATTTCGGTGGGTAAGAACGTAACATCTGTGTGATTCGGTTTTGATTTCAATAAACATCCTATTAGAACGAGAGGATTTTGCTTCCGCCTTCCTTTGTTTCTTTGGGAAAGTTAATGGGCGTAAAGATTGTAAGAAATCGTTAAAGTCGAATAAAATCTGTGACCGTTTCATCCATTCAATTAAGGGGTAGTTTACCAGAATTCATATGGATAATTGCCCCAGTTTTTTTTCTGAATTTATTTTAGCCCCTCTCTCCCTTTTGGTAATTACCTATCATCAAAGGACCGACTATCGCATGTGGAATAGACCCTGGTTATTAACCCTTTAAGTGTCAAGTTATTTTGATGATTTGGACGCACAAATTGTCAAATTTTTTTATTGCAAAAATCAAATGTTTAGTACAAAATAAAATTTTCTTAGCAGCTAAAAATTGATATTTTGAAGCATCACATGGGTAAAATATTTAAAGTTTTGTAGCCACTGCATATTTGCTTAAGGTGGCTGCCACTCAACATAGCAGTTGTAAAGTTAGATTCTAGTGGAGCATTATTTTCTAAAAATGAAAATGAAAAAAAAAATTAATTATTTTCTAAAAAATAAATAAATGAAAAAATAAGTAAATAAAAGTGAATACCTTTCAGTAATTCAGTTTTGTGTGGTATAACTGGAAACACTTTTCCAAGCACAAACCCGAGAAACAGTCGGATTGACAAAGAGATGAAGCCGAAATAAACGTCTCCCAATATATATTCGGGTATAACAATACGATGCACTCAAAAAAAAAAAAAATTACCCCGAGTAATACTCGGGCGTGACATTTTCGAACACCAGTGCTGTGCCCGAGATTATCTTGGGCATGACAGTTAAAAGGTTAAATCTGAAGAGGATCCGGTGAAAATAACTCTCAGTAAAATTAACAGTATATTTATTTTTTGCAACGTCATTGTTTTATGTTTGTGCAACTACTAATCACGAGCGTCACGGCCTATGGGGATTCGGGGACGCGTCCCCCCCCCAATAATTTTGAAGAGGGGACAGTCCCTCCCAATATTTTTTCACAAAAGTTTCACTTAAAATTTTTAAAATTCAGGAATAAGAGGACACACGTTACAAACTGATACATTGATTTCTGAAAAAAGAAAGTTTTTCGTATGAAGACATTTTAAAGAATAAAATAAAGTAAGCTATTTAATTTTATGTCGCTTCCCATCTGCTACTAGATAAGTGGGGATCGAAGATCACTTCCCCGGCAAAAGGTTTCCATCCATCTAATATTTTTTCACACGTTTCACTTAAAAATTCAGAAATAAGAGGACACACGTTACAATAAATCAATAATCAAGTGAGATACATTGATTTCAGAAATAAAAAAGGTTTTTATGTAGAGTAGACAATAACCGAACAAAGTAAAGTTAGTTATTTAATTTTGGCGCAAATCCCCTCCCTTGAAAATTTTTCTTCCCAACTCTCTAATTTTACATATTTTTTCAATTTTTATTAATATTTTAGCTGTTTGAAATTTGTATGATCAATCAAACCTTTATTTCATACTGTATTGCAAATTTCATTCTTTTTTTTCTATGTTTGCAAAAAGTTATGAAACCTAAACTTTAGAATCTTTACTAAACTCTGAATTTTTAAACTTTTAAGTTTAAGTGGTTTTCTGAGATATTTCTACGACGTCTTTCTTTTATTAAAATGGTCGCTTTTAGTTACTTAAAAATGATCCATTTTTCATTACAAGAAAAGACATCAAGAAAGCGTTTTGTTACCAACTGTGCTTTTAATAGCCGTTCTTTCTTTCCGTGATAGCGCAGTTGACTGTCGACTGTTAAAAGAAGAAAGATGGATAGGTAATCGCGGACTTAATTCGCGGATAGGTAATAAGGGGTCGCAATGTCTCTCAGTCAGACTTGAAGAAAACGGGGTTCCCAACGAATACCACATAAGCTGTACAGACGACACTTTTATTACTAATCTCTTTCCTTCGGGCAAAAAACGGCTCCTTTTCGTATTGGGACAAATTATTAACGAGCATATTCAAGCTGTTTTCCATTTTTTGACTGGAATAGGAGTGATTAGCAAATAAGTGAAGTATCTCTTCTTTCGACTTCCATTGTGCTGCTTTCTATAGTAATCAACAAAATACAGATGACCCTCGACCCTGGTGTTCTGTTCGGGCCCTTGTCTGATGTCCCAAAACGAAATTATTGAGCTTGTTGGGCATGTAGTAACCTTACAACTTGTTGAACGTATAAAGAATACTTCCCCTTTCATTTCTTCCGTTATTTGAGACGGTACCAGAGAGATATCTGGACACGAGCAAGAAAGTATTTGTGTTAGGTGGTGTGACCAAGATTTGGAGCCATACGAAAGTTTCCTCGGATTCTATGAAGCTAAATCGGTTACGGGAAAAGCTGTAGCAGAGCTGATATCTGACGCGCTGTTTAGGATTCAACTTCCGATAGAAAATTTGCGAGGTCAAACTAACGATGGAACGGAAACATGAGCGGGCCCATTAAAGCAGTGGCGGATCCAGAGGCTCGATTAGGGGGGGGGGGCGATTTTATCCGTGGGCGGTTGGTGCAATAAAAAGTGGGAGGTCAGAAAACGCACGGTGGGGGGGGGGATGATAACATGAAAAAATTAATAAATTAAGCACGCTTTATTAAGTCGATTCTTTCTTTGAACGCATGAATCGATCAGTACCTGCATTTTTGATTCGATCGATAATTTTTGAAAATTTAGAAAAGTCCAATTCCCCTTTCCTCTTGGGAAGTCGCCTGTCTTGCCTTCCCTCCCCCTCCCCCCCGCCCACATAATACGAGCCGTGTATGGCTGTATCCTTTCTCTCAGACGCTCAAACGTGCCAGACGCATGGAAGCTGTTTCGATGAGAAGATTCCATCATCCTTTTTTTTTTTAACTTTTTTCCCGTTTCTGTCATGGAATTAAAAAGAAATATTATTTCGTTGCAATGTGGAACATTATCAGAACCTAATATGATGTGGTTTTATGGTGCATTTCTCTGAATCTTCTTGTTACTTATATTTTTAAGTAAGAATAATGTCGAGGCTTGCAGAAAGAATAAAAACCCATTTTTGAAGCATTTAATTAAGCACATATATTCAGAAATTATGCATGTTTTTAAGCTCGGAAAAATAACTTTAATTGTAAGTACCAAATTTTAAGAAAAAATTTTGCTCTCAAATATGAAAAATTTTGAAATAATGAAAATTGAACTTAAGACTGAATGTGGAGAAGAATTTAATTATCATAAAATGCAAATCTTTTAAAATATACAATATGAACTGATTTTAAGATTTCGCATGCTTACTAATACAGACATGAATAAGTCACAATATTATGTACATATTTCCAAAACTGAAATAACTGAAACAAAAATAAAATTTAAACAGTAATACAGCATTAAACGTTTATACATTTAAAGCTCTTTTTGACCCTAGAATTTCGTTCAAAACATTTTATTTATGATTTTTACGAAAATCAAAGGGGTTTTTGTTTCATCAAAAATTCCTATTCTCATACTGATGCAAAAATATTGCAGTTTTCAAAATGATAACATAAAGTCACAAGATCTTGCCGAAGAGTATCCAGAACTTGACGCATTGGTGAACAGAACTTCTTCTTTTCAAAACAAAATTCAAAAATATGACATGCTTAGAAGACATTAGAAAAGAACTAACACAAATGGAAATAGGTGTTAGAAACTTGTTTTCAAACATCGAAAATCTTGTTCGGCTTTTGCTTGTTTCTCCACTTGGGGAGGGGGGGGGGATAGCCGCCTTCCCTCTGGCTACCCAAATTAGATCTTTTTCGTACCGCACGATGAAATTTTTGATGCCAAAATGAGATCAAAGTTCGTCCCCCCCCCCCCCCCCCAATAATAAGACCTCGGTGACGCCTATGCTACTATAATTGCTATCAAAATTCATTCAATGTGTGTGATAATAAAATTATGACTAAAGTAATTAATGTACAACAAAAGTCTTGTGCACGTTGGGGGGGGGGGGGGAGAGAGATCTCTTTATCTCCACTCTTTTTCAATGAACACGAAGCTTTAGGGGTTTTTTATTGTTCACGAGTGAGGTGGTGAAATCCCTCCAATGCCATCCCTACGCTGGATATCGAGCCCGTGTTTTCTTGGTGAAAGCCAATCTTGGTAAAAGTTGGTATACGCCCAAAATGTCGCGGCCGAAATGTCGTGGGCCAAAATGTCGCGGCCAAAATGTCGCTGGGAAAAAATGTTGCGGGCCAAAATGTCGCGGGTCAAAATGTCGCCGGTCCAAAATGTCGCCGGGCCAAAATGTCGCGGTCTAAAATGTCGCTGGTCAAAATGTCGCCGGTCCAAAATGTCGCCGGGCCAAAATGTCGCGGTCTGAAATGTCGCTGGTCAAAATGTCGCCGGTCCAAAATGTCGCGGTCCAAAATGTCGCGAGCAAAAATGTCGAAGGTCCAAAATGTCGTGGGCCAAAATGTCGCCGGTCCAAAATGTCGTGTGTCCGAAATGTCGCCGGTCCAAAATGTCGCGTGTCCGAAATGTCGCCGGTCAAAAATGTCGCGTGTCCAAAATGTCGCCGGTCAAAAATGTCGCGTGTCCAAAATGTCGCCGGTCAAAAATGTCGCGTGTTCAAAATGTGGCCGGTCAAAAATGTCGCGTGTTCAAAATGTCGTCGGTCAAAATTGTCGCGTGTCCAAAGTGTCGCCTGTCCAAAATGTCGCCTGTCCAAAATGTCGCCAGTTCAAATGTCGTCAGACAAAAATGTAGAAGATCCGACATTGATAGTACCAAAAATTAAATTATATGAAAAGGCTTTTTTACATCAAATTAGCAAAAGATTGCTAATTGCTGTTGATGAACGTGTGCGTTAATGATAGAATGGACTAAAATTTTTGAAAAATACTAAAAAAAAAATTACCCTTTCGGCTTGTAACCGTTTCGAGCGTTTTCCAAGAAACAAATAGTTATCAAACAAGCGTCCGTTATTTATTTACAATAGCTTATTTCACCGTGACTCGCTATCTACCAACTTAAAAACGAATAGATTAGCAGCTCAAGCCAAGTTTAATTGATATCGAAAGGAAAATTTATGTGTTAAAAAAGAAGTTGAAGAAATGTGAAATGAATAAGACAGATATACAATGTTTGACATTTGTTTTTGTTAAAATTTCTTACATGATCGAAAGCAAGTCTATATAATTTAAGTGATAGAGGTGTTTTTATTTTCTTCTTCATAAAATGTGTAAAAGAAAGTATTGGATCAGTGAAAAATTGTCAATTTGGAAGAATTTACACGTTCTGATGTGTGCTGAATTCAATTTTATCGTTTATTTTTTTGGGGCGACTCTACCACAAAACTTACTGCTTAAATTGGAATGAAATTCGGTACATACATATACCAACGAATATGTGGTTCAGTGCTGATTGGTTTTTGCCGCTACTTCTTCCAAGTTTTTACATGCAAGAATGTAATGGAACGTTTTCAGCATAGCGTGATTACTATGTCTGAAGAAGGTTCAGACGAAATCAAATAAAAATTGGCCCATAAGAAGCCTTCAGAAGATACGCCACATCATCGAGGAAGCAGAGCAATTGAACTTTTTATTTTTCATTATTTGTGAGTGATGTATATCAAGAAGTAATGGAAGTATTCAGACAAAATTTTGTTTGTAGAAGAATCTTAAAGGTAGAGATGCTTATTCATTTCTGGCGTTAATCAGCTCAGACATAGTACTGTACCTTCGTTACAATCAGTATTTAAATGTGGAGTTGAATATAATACCATTTTTTCTCTTGAAATTTCACCTCCCCTTCCACCACTTAGTTGTTACAAAGAAAGCAATTATTACATGAACTAATTTGATTTCAAACGTCCCCAATAACTCTTAAAGAAAATGTTCTAGAAGAAAATTGCCGGCTACGCCGTGATTAAACGGTATTCCGTTTTTGCAAAAGGCAAAAAAAAGCCTTTACAGCAAATTTATTTGTTTAATTTCTTAGTGTGAAAAAAAGAAATAATCCTAAATATACTTAAAAAAAAACTAAAAAATACGCTTTTAGAGTAAATCAAATTCAAAAGAAGATTTTGAAAACTGTTGAATATCCGCTAAGTTTACTTGCACTTATAATATGCATTTTGTGGACGATCGATGCCCTACTCAGAACTAATGGCAAATGCACTTATTATGCATCAACATGCAATATAGTTTAGCCTTTAGTAATAATAATGGTTTTTAACATATTACTTTTACGTTTGTAAAGAACGTGAATTTTATCTTTGACTCACAAGGGGACCTTACAGGTTATCACTCACCGATTTTGATGAGTTTTATATATTATGTAGAGGGACCCACCCTAAGTATTTTAGCAAAAATATATTCCTCAATGCGCCTTAGTTTTTGAGATATAACGATCCAAAGTTCAGCTCGAAGTTGTTACAGAGGTACGGTTGAGCAGTGGGCACAACAGCGGCCGTAGCCCAGTGAGCAAGGTCCCCCACTCCGACCGCTGGAGGTCTGGGGATCGAGTCCCGTGAATTAACAATATTAAAAATTGAAAAAAAAAAATATTTTCTAAGTGAATAAATAAATAAAATAAAAATGAATAATTAAACGATTTTCCATTAACTATCGAATTTTTTTCGATATTAAAGAAAAAAAAAATACGCCACGGGACTCGATCCCCAGACCTCCAGCGGTCGAAGTGGGGGACCTTGCTCACTGGGCTACGGCCGCTGTTGTGACCACTGCTCAACCGTACCTCTATAATAACTTCGAGCTGAACTTTGGATCGTCGTTATATCTCGGAAACTAAGACGCATTGGGGCATATCCTTTTGCTAAAATACTTAGGGTGGGTCCCTCTACATAATATATAAAACTCATCAAAATCGGTGAGTGACAACCTGTAAGGTCCCCTTGTCAGAGTTACATACCTACAAACAAACAAACAAAAAACAAACAAACCCACATGTGAAACTAATAAAAGCGTATTAAAAAGGAAGAAATTTAGCGTCCCTGGGCCCTAGTACAGCCCTGAATAAACTATGGCATTATTTTGGTACTTAAATAATTTAAGCGTTAGAAGAAATCAATTCAGTTACATTTTTGTTAATAAATTAAGCTAATTTTCTAAACTGTTACGTTTAAAAAAAGTTACTAAACAGGTGTATTTATCATATCGTGATAAGCTTATTAGTAAAATTGAGCTACATAATTAAGCTGCATTGAATTTGTGAATTGCTGGAAACATTAAATCTGTACTATGCACTTAGTGTCATTTAGGAACGGCTATATTTTGGACTGGAAACATTTTGGACCGGCGGCCTTTCGGACCGGCGTTATTTTGGACCGGCGACATTTTGGCCCGGCGACCTTTTTGACCGGCGACATTTTGGACTGGCGACATTTTGGACCGGCGACATTCTGGCCCGGCGACATTTTTGACTGGCGACATTTTGGCCCGGCGACATTTTTGACCGGCGACATTTTGGCCCGGCGACATTTTTGACTGGCGACATTTTGGCCTGGCGACATTTTTGACCGGCGACATTCTGGCCCGGCGACATTTTGGCCCGCGACATTTTGGGCAGACGATATTTTGGACCGGCGACATTTTGGCCCGCGACATTTTAGCCCGCGACATTTCGGCTCGGCGACATTTTGGACCGGCGACATTTTGGCCCGCGACATTTTAGCCCGCGACATTTTGGCTCGGCGACATTTTGGACCGGCGACATTTTGGCCCGCGACATTTTAGCCCGCGACATTTTGGCTCGGCGACATTTTTGCCGCGACATTTTGGCCCGCGACATTTCGGCCGCGACATTTTGACCCCAAACCGTAAAAGTTTGGTGCAGCCCTATCCACTGGAGGCCAAGTATCAGCATGTGAACAGCAGATACGTTCATACTTCAAAACAAATTGTCACTGACTTGTAAAATAGGAAAGAAATGTAGCACAAAAAAATGCTTAAAGTAAAATCAATATTTAATTATATTCCTGTTTCATAATTTTCTCTTTTAACTATTGGATAAATAGTAATTCTTTTACTTACTGCAAATTATTAGAGGAGAAAACCAGAAAGTTATATCATGTCGAACAGTATTGAAGCTACGTTTATACAAAATTACTTGAAATTCACGTGAGTCCAAATCAAAACAGATGGTATTTTATGCCAGATTAAAATATTTGAGAAGCAAGTTCGTTGCCAGAAATTATGTAAAGGATTATTGCAAGGTCATTCAAAATTGCTTCTGAAACAACCATTGCAAAACAAAGTATTTATTTTTGTTAATATAAAGCATGGGAATCTCCTCAAGTTCACTCATTGCGAAACATTTTAAAACAACTGTTTAACACTTAAAGAAAAAAAATGAAATCTTATAATCATCAAATCTCATTATCGGATAAAACATGTAGAGTACATCCTCGAAGATTAAAATGTTTAATAGTAAGTAACTCATATCTAGAAAACGATGCAGCTATTTTTCTAAAAATCAATTTATTAATAGAAAAAGTATCAAACAAAAACTTAACTGGAGAATCAATCAAAAAAAGCCATAGAATCTTGCGTGAAATTCCTCGAACTGTCTTCAATAAATATAGATTTCAAACAAGCTTTATAATCAGAATACCTAGCTTCCGAATTTAATGAAAAACGCTGTAGGTCCGAGAACTGAAAATTTAATCGGAAATAAAAAAAACAACCAGGATATTTTATTGATTACATTCCCGAAATTCAATCTTTAAGTTGTATGAACACTTCGCACGCTAAGAAAAAGTAGTTTATTTTGATTGATTGAATACTAAATTTTCGTTTTACGAAACTTAATGGATTTTCTCTGCGATATTACTGCTATAAACAGAAAAGCGGCGGCTTGAATAGAAAATTACCTTAAATATAGATACGTGTGTTCAATATTTTATCCATTGTTTTTAAATCGATTCTTCTGAACATAAAATAAAGCAACAGGGAGCCGAAGAAGCTTAATTTATTTATTTTTTAACTTGTTTAGATTTTCTGAAACATATCAGTTTATTGATATTTATGCTTCTGAACTTTTTGTTCAGCATTGAAAGCGATCACATATTTTGTTAACACGTAAAAACAAACATTTAATTATTTTAAAAGCTTTTGAAGGCCATTATAAAATAATGCGTTCAATATTTCCTTGTGCAATTTTTTAACTCCATAAACGCACATAAAAAGAAGCAACTAAGAACTTCAGTATCAATTATTCGTTTGTAAAATGTGTTTTTGTATCTTTGTGTCAAAGCTTACTGTTGAAGTAATTAAAATCCAAACTAATATTTATAAGATATAGTTTAACATTTTGGGTGAAAACTTTTGAAGTTGTTTAATACGCAACGGTTGAATATATGTTTATTAAATAAAACAATTTGTAAGAACATTTAGTGATGATTGATTGCATATTCGGGATGCAATGGGGAAAAAACAAAACAAAATGTAACAGTGACTAAAAACTGTTCTGTATTAAATCAGATGCACACTAAAATTCAGAGTTTTCGGAAGGTTTGATATAGGACTAAAATATCACAGCATTTAAGAAAGAACACTTCATAATGTTTAACATTAATAATTTATCAATATTAATTCCATATAATTAGTTGTGCCTCCTGAGAACAAGTAGTGAGAAAAAGCTTGGGTTGTAGAGTTAGTTGAGATCTGGAAAAAATTTCGGAACTATCAAAAACTTTCTTGGAGATCCATCAAAATGCAAATAAATAATAATAAATAATTAATTAAATAATTGTATAAAATAAATATTGTATAAAATAATAGTGTATAAAATAAATAAATATTTAAGTAATAATAATAAAACTTGTTTTGGGGTTGCCAAATTCTGTCAAAAAAGCTGCTTTTTTTATTTATTTTTTAATACAAAATTTTATTTCAGACAGTTGTGCAATGATTGCTTCGGCACACTTTCTGATATGAAACATTAATGTTTAGGATATTTCGACAGTTGCTTATTTTTTTACTTATATTTCCACTCTTTCTCTCTTCCAGAGACACATTTCTCCTAGACATATTTTGACACCTTCTGCGATAAATCCATTGTATTCAAACCGTTCCGTAAAGTGCTGGAATATAATGACTTGCGGTAAAAGAATCGGTACACGTTCGCCTTTAGAAAAAATTTGCTTACAGCCTTTTACAGGGAATGCAGAACATCACGGGCTACAAATATGTGGAAAATTACGAGCAATTCTGGTCAGAACGTTTGACGAATTTACAACAACTAAGAGAAATGCATCATAATAACTTATCATAACAAACAGCATTGTGTGATTTGACTAACTGAACCTTCATGGTGAAAAAGTACTGTTTGGAAGATTTATTCTTGTGAATGCGAAATATTCCACGTGTAAAGTTTTGCATTTTAACGTGGGATACGCAAAAAAATATATATATATTGTTAGTTCTCAGAAGGCCATCTTTGAAGCATTTTGAAGTACAAGATTTTTGGAATACGAAGTGGCCCAGTGAGGGAGATTTTATTCTTGATCTTAAAGACTCATCAGGCACATGAAGGTACGTGCTCAGTTAATCCTAACCTGAAAGTCCTGTGGTAGGTCATAGCAGTTTACCACGGCTACACGAGGAAGCTCCCTCCCCTTCAGTCTCGTCTCTAACTTGTGAAGTGGATGTAGCTGGGCGCGTAATCTCTCGGTGGCTATGCCAGTTATTGACATTCTGTTCGTGACAATGATGGGCGTCCACTGCGTCGGTTGATCCATACATAAAGACAGATCATATTTTTTTTTTTAGAGGTGAATAAAAAATCCAGTCACAGAAAATTATTAGTGTTTTCGTAGTGCTTGTGGAGCGGTATGTTCTTCCCATAGCACAGTTAAAATAACAACTGTACAATGCTACTTACATGAAATGTGTAAAAATGGGAAAGAGAGAATCAATTTCAAAGAAAAGTGTACTAGAGGTGTGTTTAAAATCAGAGTAAATTGTAAATAGAAAAATTACGGCTGCTACTGCCATCCTTAGTCAAAATGAGTTACTTTTGTTGTTATTGGACAATGTTGCTATTTTTATGCTCAGATTACATGAACCTTTGCTCCAAATATGTAAAGTTTTTATGAAGGTAGCCATAGTTATTGTCAAGTAAAATACATTAAAATGTCATTACCGTTTATGTCACTGCCATTCGACGGATAAGATAAATATGTGAGTGGTGATGATAGACTAGGGATAAAATGGTACTAAACGCATTATTTTCAGTGTTTTAGAAATACTTTTTTTTTAGGGAAAGTTAATTTTTTTTAACTTCCTATAATTGCTTCCATAAGTTTACTGAAAACTTCCTAGAAAAATTAGTTGATGAGAATTTTGAAAATATTTCATTAATTTAAACAGTTTAGAGCACTGATTTTGATGTAAACGATGAATCTGATGAAGTATTAATTAATTAATAGATCCATTAATCAAAATTGAAGAAAACTAAAGGTGAAAATGCCTAATCGCACTTTTGTGAAACTTAAAAATTTAAACCTCAATTTTTTAAAACAAATGAAAACGTTTCATCAACTTTTGTAGTTCAACAAAAATAAATATCTAGTTTTTCTGAAAAATGCCTAACTACACCGCTTGTGAAAAGTCAAAAGTTTGGGAAGTTTTTCTCTCTTTCTAGAGCCCATGTACACGTTATTTGTGAACTAACGCTCCATCAAGAAAAAACTTTAACAGTTCCTTGGATTATGCTAAACATAAAAATCATGAATTTGCAACAGATGTAAATTTTTTGGAGCTTGATTGGCAAGGCCATTGCTTGCCAAGCCCAACAAGGTCCATCCCTGCTCCTTCCCTATCCCGTGGGTGGAAAGAAAACGACAACGCCTCCTCTGATTCAACAAGTTGCTCGGAATTCCTGTCATCATCGAGCAGGAACATCGAGGATCGGACAGCACACAGGAAGTGGGGAGAGCCCCTTCTTCGTGTTCTAAAGAAAGAGCGGTAACATACCAAAAAAAGAAAATGGGGGGAAAAAAAGAGGACACGGAAAACAATGAAAAGGTAGATTTAGGCTAATGTCGAGGGCACCGTTGGATCTTTTTCCTCATTCCGAAGTCTTTTTTTTTTTTTTTGCACATTATTCCTTCTTATCTAAATAGTGTGTTTGGCCCGTCAGTTATTTATTTCTCATTTTATCAGGTCGATGATACAAATGTGAGAACGTTTTAATATGTTAAATAATGTATTTGTTTTTTCTCGCTTCTTTGTAAACACTGTGGCATCTTTGTTTCGTATCATATGTGACGCAAAGCGAGAGGTAAAGGATTGCAAATACGAAAAAATATTTTGAATAAAACGCGTGCTTTATTGGAGTTGGATAGAAGCTTTAATTGAGTAGTTTTCTGAAACTGTTCTCGATAGCAACACAGACAGCAGCTACCATTAATATTTTTCTCCC
>JAXGGA010000743.1:0-192184 GCA_038373865.1 Uloborus plumipes
CAACTGGGATTTACCCCCCAAAGCCTTCATCCCAAAAAAAAAGCTTCTACGGCATATATTTTTTGAGTTATGCGACATGCATGCATACATACGTACATACAGACGTCACGAGAAAACTAGTCGTAACTAACTCAAGGGTGTTAGAAAATGATTTTCCAGCTGGTTATATGTTGGTACTTACATATGCAAGTGCTGACGGGTCAAAAAATTACTCAACATTCATTCGGGGGTGAGCAAAATCAAAATTTAGACCGAAATGTGAGGGAAATTGTTTTTCGTGCTCATAATACTTGCTTTACTACGTAAAAGAAAGTAAAAGTGAAGCACAAAAAGTTTGACATTAGTGCAAATAATATTCAAAGAGTTATGAAATGCAGCGTTTTGTGATTTTTCTTTTCATCTACTGCCAGTAAGACCGTTTGTTTGGGGGAGGGGGATATAGCGGCTAGCAATCATTAAAATAATATCAGTGCATAAAGTGTTCTTTTTAAAAATGTTCGAGCTTTTTTTGAGTGCTTTTTCAGATCATAACATAACATTTGCCTTTATTGTACAATAACAGTGCCAAATATAAATATGTATATGTTTCTTTTTACTTAGAAAACCTGCCCTTCTATTGAAAGAACGATATGTTCCGATTTCATTTTCTGCACTGGACTTTTTATGACAAACTATTTTTCAATTGCAATTGATTCCCGAAACGAAAAACGGGAGCTCCTGCTTTTGTGCGAATACTTTGCTTTGGACAGCAAAAATCAGCCTGGGTATCAAATTATGCGACCAAAAGTAGGGGCTCTCGGACGACCCCCCTGTTTTTTTCCCCTGTAATTGTTCTATGGTGACACCTATGTCATGTAAGTAAAAAAGAATAAATTATGCTTTAAAAAAATCTTGGTTTAATTTACTATTTTTTTTAAAAAAGAGAAAGGTTCTCAGTAATTCAAGCTAATAGTTCTAATTTAGCTTCATTACATTTATTTTTTGAGAGCTTAAAAAACTAATTTGATTAGTAAGATAATCGTTTTTTTTTCAGTTGAAACGTACAGATTATATACATTACTGAGGATAATAATTAAAAAAATATTTATGGCGTTAGAGAAAATCAATAATTCTACAGATTGTTACAGTTAGTGTCACGCTGGCGATAAGGACCTAAGTTTAACCAATAAGACATTTTTACACATTAACTTTTGTGTTTTTCAGCTAAATGAGCGTAATGTAATCTGGACGTCAAAAACAAGAAAACACTTTTCTTCCAATTTAAATACGAAAAATGCTTCTTCCCCATAGAGTTCCCCTCAAACCCCAATTCCCCAACCTTGCAACACTGAAGGAAAATTGGTATAACACTGACCAAGTACCGTAAAATGGGGTAAATTGGTACACTTTTCAGCTTAGATTGTAAAAAAAGGAGTTAAAAGATTTTTTTTTTAATTTGATTTTTTGGGTTAAAACTTCGGTCTTGCTTTGCTTTTGATATTCCAAACAAAGACAAAGCATTTTGAACAGTTATCTATAATAATAAAAGCAAGTGTAATGTGTCTGTCTGTCTGTCTGCCTGTCTGTCCATTTGTCTGACCGAGCTCTCCAGCCAAATCTATCTCAAGCAGGGACCTAGAATTTTTTACACGGAAGCACAAAGGGGCTGGCCACCAGACCTCGAAGCCCGATTTTCGATTTTTGAATTAGAAATTTTTTTAAAAATCTTTGTATATAAAGATGACGGTGTTTGTTCGTTTGTAACCGCTGGCCACCCCCACAGCACCTACAGACCTGAAACTTGGCTCAAAAATTCGAACGTACCCCGCCCTCGTGCACCTCGAAGGCCAAATTTTTAATTTCGAATTAGTTATTTTTAAATTAATTAATTAGTCTCATTTTTGGTGTATCCGCCATAATTGAGGGGAGAAAACCTTCCCACACCCCAAAACATTATATATCGTTGGAAAGGGGTTTTTTTTCTGAAAAAGAAAAGTTTTAGCACGTTTCTGTCCGTTAATTAGGACAGAAGATAGTAATTAATCAAATTTAATCAATTTTCAAGGCCTGTACGCAGAACTGAAACACTAGAGCCATTTTCCTGATCAGCTGCTCTTTTGTCCCTGAAGTTACTTTGTGATTTAAATTTGCGTATAGATTTAAGCCTTGAAAATTTATTCAATTTGATTAATTAATATCTCCCGTTACTTACTTAACTTTCTGTCTCTTATATTTATTTGGCGAATTGATTTAAACTTTAACATGACTTTAAGTGGAATTTAAAAGGTTGTGGAGCGCATTTGAACTAAAGAATATAATAATTTGTCTTCAGAGGGGTTAAAGTGAATTTAAATTTATTAAGTTGACTTCCTCAAAATTCGGTGTTACCGAAAATGTCACAATGGAACTATTATTGTTAAAAATTTAGGGATGGCTATTCAGTTCCTCTTCGCATTTGGCGTCGTAAAGTTTGGCGACAATCAGGAAATTTACCAAACCTCCCAGCCAGTGAAACACTACTTTCTCCAAATCAAAGAAAAAGAAAACTGTCTGGGAAGGAACAGTAGTTGTTTGCAGTCTAAAGAGTATTTTATTGCATGTTTAAAACATGTATTTAATGCCGCCATCACTAAATTTTTAATAATAATAGTTCCATTCTGACATTTTCTGTAACACCGCTATTCAGTTACTTTTCATATTTGGCGTCGTAAATTTTGGCAACAATCGGGAAATTTTCCAAACTTCCCAGCCAGTGAAATCTTGATTATTTGAGGGTCACTGTTAGATTGTAATCACTTCAAAGCGATGGTACGAAAGGCATTATATTTCTTTCCTTTTAATGTTCACATTAAAATCATGGAAGAATGGTTGTGGCTGATCTACCTGATACAATCGGTTCCCTATGTTAATAAATTTAGATTTGGCGACCAATTTTACATTGAAATTACGGTTAAATCGGTGAATTATATTAAATTTCAAATGCAATATTGCTGTGGTCGTTGAGAGTTTTCGAAAATCTTGGCTCTACAGTTGTGTCAAAAGTTCCATTGGAACGTAAAAATTTCGCAAAAAATAAATAAGTTCGTCACACACACACGAAAAGAAGAAAAAAGTCTTTAAAACTAAAATAATCCTCGCATTGAGCACTACAAACTGAAATGGCATTAAAAAAGTCATCAATATATTTTAAAAGGTCATGGTGCACATTTGAATTAAAGAATATAATAATTTTACTTAAGAGGGTGGAGTGAATTTAAATTTATTCAGTTGACTTTCTTTACATTTTTCGCACGGGCATCGCCGTGCGGGTACTGCTAGTTATTTATATATATAAGAATTTAAGGGTGTTCCGAATCACTCCGCTGATAGGGGTCAATCGGAACACATGTTAAAACTTTTATTTTTTTTTTTAATTTAACCTATAATAGGTCTCAAAAACATGAGTAATATTGATCTCCCCAAAAACAACAGTGTTGTAAAAAAATCCCCCGCCAAGAAAACCTTAAATACTCAGCCTTAAAAAGTTATGATATCGAGTTTTCCCGCCAAGTTTGTGCCAAACTACAACTAACCTGTATGTATAGTTCTTTTAAATTGTTTTCTGTCCTGCCAGGCGGGAAGCTTTGTCTTGTGAGGTGGTTGCTTAATGAGTAAAAACTTCCCGCCTGGCAGGACTGAAAACAATTTAAAAGAAATATACATACAGGTTAGTTGTAGTTTGGCACAAACTTGGCGGGAAAACTCGATATCATAACTTTTTAAGGCTGAGTATTTAAGGTTTTTTTGGCGGGGGATTTTTTTACAACACTGTTGTTTTTGGGGAGATCAATATTACTCATGTTTTTGAGACCTATTATAGGTTGATAGGGGAGAATACGAGCAGATAGTTACTGTCAAATAAAAGGTTTATCTTCTGTATCAGTAAACGTTTATGATTTGTCAAAATTCAAAATAATTTTGAACTTATGAAAAATTAAAATAAATTTTAAGAAATGCTTTTGAATTGAAATACAAAGCTTTAACATAAATTGAAGTCACTCATGTCGTCCACAAATATGTACTTGTCCTTAAAACTACCACTTAAGACTTGGCTTAAGATTTTTCATAACATCTTCTGGGATGAACGCTGCCTTTTCTTTGGTTTCTTGAAATCTCTGGGTTTCGGGGATTGTCCTGTAAGATTTTCCCACTTATTCATCAGTTTGTGCGCTGGACTTTTGCTACATAAAGTCTGTGTGACTTTTCCCATGTATTTTAAGTGAAAAAAAGTCCCCTGGAGCAAAAATCTTTTAAATTCTGCAATTTTCTGTCATTCTAAGATGCAGTTGCTCACGAGAAGGGATTAACAGTAATAAATACTTGTTCTTGTCTTGGCCCGAAGAATTGGGCTTTGAATCTTGATTTTCAAACATTTTCCTTTTAATAAGTTAGAATTGAAACATCAGAACAAAGTGTTCCGATTCACTCCGCAAATCTTTATCCTCTAGCATTATGAAGAATTTTTCATTTTTATGCTATAATTAAAATATGTTGTCTCTTCTAATGTGGCACTCTGTTGCTCAGATACATGTATAATTAGAAAATACTACTCTTAGATTTGAAGTATAAAGGGGTCTGCACTGACATTCAGAGTTTTGCAGACTATGAAAACTTGATGTTTTTTAGCATCCGGCTTGCAACCATGCACAGAAGCCAATAGTGTTGCCAGAACGACAAATATTTTTTTTCTCTATTTCTTTTAATGTTATCTTTCTAAAAAAAATAACTGCTAAAAACATCCGACGGTATAATTACGAAGAATTTCTTTGTATGATCAGGAAGTTTGGTTCCGAAAGACATCCCGCTGAGCTGATCCATTTTACGGTACACTCCATTTTACGGTAACATTTTATTCTATATTCCTTGAGAGGGTCTTCCTTGAATCTACCTACGAACACGGAATTTAACGCAATCATTATTTATTTGATTTCCATTATATATGAGTTGTTATTCATAAACGAGACTGGTAGGGTGCAGACTTGAACCAATTATTTAAAAAACAGATCATGTGCCAAACTCTAAAAGTTTTAAAAACCATTTTTCAATTTACTTTGCAATTTTTCAAAAAGGATTACACTACTTTAAACTTAGACGTAGACATATTTGGATATATCCAGAGATTACATATGCCCTTATTTGGTTCGCAGCCAAACTGGACTGACCATACTTGAGGGGAAGGGCGATGCACTTGCAAAGTTTGTTGTGGAAAAAAAAAATCATGACAGTGGAAAGTCGTGCAACTTGTATCAATTGAGAAAACTTTTTCATTGAGAATTGAAAGAAACCTGTGAAATCCCGGAATGTTACTTACAAATGACTTTCAATATTTTGGAATTTTGTAGCAATCCGAAGCAGCAAAAGAATAAAATCATCAGCTAACGACTCAAGTAAATAAAGCAAGATTTTTTTTTTTTTTTTGAAATACTTGCTTTACTTTTACATGGGATTTAAGTACTACTTTCAAATTAAGATCGAATCTATATATATATCTCATGGCCATGTGAACCAATCTGTTTCGAATAAGAGGATCATTAAGAGATGAAATACGATTAAAGGGCTCCAATGAAGGCAATTATTCCTGAAGATTCCTTAGGTGTTTTATTTAAACTCTCCTAGCTATTACTCCGAAAATGCAAAGAATTGCTTCATGAAGTTTTTCTCTATTTGTATCTTACAGATGAGCAAGTTACTTGTGATTTATTGTTTTATTTTACTGCTTGAAAATTTTTTGAGTTTTACGTATCAGTGCATATGATTCCTACGTTTACAGTGACAAAAACGATTATTTTAAGTAGTCAAATCAAGTTTATTTGGCTGTTCAAAAAATGTAATTGAGAAACTTAAAAACAGTAGCTGGAAGTAACGAACAACATTTTCATTGCTTGAAATCTTGTTTAACAATGTTTCTTTAATCTTATTTATATAGATACGATTTTACTTAGAAGTATAAACGGTAAGTATCTTTCTGATCAAGAGAGTTGATTTCTTAAACTATTTTATCTTAAACTTTCTATACACAGGGTGGTTATGAATTAACGTGAAGTGTTTGGAGACCTCTAGCGCGAAAAGTACAGGGCGAAATATTGCCAAATTTCATGGGTGTACAATGCACATATCAGATCATGGGATTTTGATTTCTGAAATTAGAAAAAAAAAAGTTTAAAAAATCTCCACCAAGGGAAAAGTTGGCGCTGTAATAGCGTATTACTCTGAATATCTCGAATTAAATTTTAAAAAAATGTTATACAAAACAATTTTGCAACGAAAAAAAAGATTGTCATTTGGAAATGAGGTTTAATATGATCGCCGTAGAATTTCCGGTATGGCCCCAAAGGTCGCCCGATCTCAATTCCTGTGATTTTTGATTATGGGGAAAGCTGAAAAGTGTTGTGTATCAAAAACATGTTTCTGATGTAGCAAGTTTAAGAGATATTGCAACTTTAAAAGTCAGAGAAGTCAATTCTGATAAGATGTGCGCTCATGAAATTTAACAATATTTCGCCCAGTACTTCGCGCTCTAGAGGGCTCCGAACACCTCACGTTAATTTATAACCACCCCGTGTATTTATTTTTTTGACTATTCATTGTTTTATCTTACCCATTAAGCATAGGGCGAAAGGGGGCATACGCAAACATAAATTCTTTTATTAAGATTATTTCAAGCCAAAATCTTCTCGAAATCGAAAAATTCTCGAGTAATGACGGATCTAATTGACCCATATTATGGGTTGGTCAACTTTTTTGTCTTAGCAGGTGTTTAACTTAATTTCATTGCCGTTTTTCCACTTTAAAATATATTGAGACGAGCTAATACACTAACATAAATTATTGCAAAACCCGTGTATGAACATTTAGGTAAATGTGTGACAATGTTTAACTTGTTCCCACATTCTCTGCATAACATTAGTTTTATTTTAAGATATTATAAGCTTCAAAAATATGTAAAAACATTTATATATAGCTATTTTGTTCTATAATCAATACATAAATTTTCTGATTTTATAATGTACAGGATCAGAAAAATTGATCAGAAATTTAGGGTTACAGAATTAACATGAAATATATTTATATTTGTTATATAAACTACTGCATTATAACACAAACTAAATTAGTTTAATTATACACTTTAAATTCAAATGATTTTAACTCGATTAACATACACTGTATGAAGCGCTAACTCAATATATAAGAAGAATTTGTATGTTACAAAATAATAGTACGATAGACCTGTGAACACTATGCTTGCGCTGCCTAAGGCTCCTATGAGAGGGGAGCTGACTCATCCGACATTTTGATTCCAAAACGGCGTGCGTGGAACCACTGGTATCTATACTCAAGTCGCAATGAGGAAAAGTGGAAGCTAAGCTTGAATTGTAGCTGCATGGATGATATTTGACTACTTTTGTCTATATGACAAAAACATTTCATAAAATCAGGCTTAAAACAAGTGCAATACGAAAATAGACCTAATTTCATGAAACTTTTCCCAGTAAACTGTTTTTAAATTCGAGAAAGAAGTTATCGTTTAAAATTTACCTAACATGGAGCTTTATCCAACTAATCATAAGTTATTTTACGCCAGCGCAACCAGGTATAATATTAATGTGTTTTAAATATGTGTAACAAGGCTGGATCCAAAAATGTCTCAGAACCAAAATATCGGCCAAGTCAGCCTGTCCTCTAAAAGGAGCTCTAGCGCTGCCTTAAGGTTCTCCCCCTTTTCACTCCATTCATATTGCAAAATATTTTCCATATTCTTATTTTTTTTTACATAATCCAGAGATCAGATCAAATTAAAAAACTTAAAAACCTGCCTATGAGCAGGGTTTATTATGCAGGGTTAACCATTATAAAAAAAAATTCTCATAGGACTGTCTGCAAATGAGTTAATTAGCTTCAGGGGGTAATAAAATTTATAAATTGTGACTAGAGGAAGAGACGATTGACATTGTACATATATATCGAGAATATGCTTATGAAAAATAACGTGACATGTGACAAAGTGAGGTTTGACACTGTGCAAAAAGGACGGGTAGGGTCGAAAATGTTTAAAAATAAAATTTGATTAATATTTGGATGAAAAAATAAACGAATGTGCTAGTCGTACCACGGGTTTAAAATTTCATTATTTCCAATTGAAGAAAATAAGCACAATGAATGAGCATAGAAATAAAAGAAAAATCGAATGTATAATACCTTAAGATTTAGCATTAAAAGTACTCTGCTTCATTGACAAAAAATTAATGATGAAAATATCTTGTGGGAACTGTTTACTGAAAATAGACCTCGGCACCTGTAGTGTACGGTGAAGCACAAATGACTCCACATTTTCAATGGGAATAAGAAAGCAATAATAAAAGCAAATTGCATGATGTGTCTTCCGTCTCTTTGATAACAATTGCGCTGTAATATGGTGGAAACGAAGTTTTGCATAACTCGCTGAAAATCCAAAGTTTCAATGCTTTTAATAACTGTCTGCATCGCAGTTTTCAGGTTTTCGATGTTGTTCGAGTAAGCTTAAACTCAGCCGCAAACTTTCTTTGAGTCACGATTGGGCTGTCGTTGTTTATGTTGGTATCTTCTTCCGGCCAGGCTGGCAGTTTGGAGTGCACTGCTTCACTCTTTTAACTGTGGAATTATGTGTGAAGTCTGCCTTTCCCAGTACACACCTACCGTAGGAGCGCGATCACAGGGTAGGATACCGTTCATAACACAATAACTCATTCACTCAAAGAAAGAATAGGAGAAAGGAAGTAGATCTTTGCCCGAGCCGGGATTTGAACCCGTGACCATTGCATCCGACTCAGACTTCTCTGACCTAGAGCTCCTTTAGAGGACAGGCTGACTTGTCCGACATTGTGGTTCCAAGACATTCTTGGATCCAACCTTGTTACTGGTATTTGAAACACATTAATATTATACCTGGTTGCTCTGGTGTAAAATAACTTATGATTAGTTGGATAAACATCATATTAGGCAAATTGAAAAAGATAACTTATTTCTCGAATTTAAAACCAGTTTATTGGGAAATGTTTCATGAAATTGGGTATATTTTCACATTGCAATTGTTTTAAGCCTGAGTTTATGAAATGTTTTTGTCATACAGACAAAAATAGTCAAATATCTTCTCTGCAGCTACAATTCAAACTTAGATTCCACTTCAATGCTACTTGAGTACAGATACCAGTGGTTCCACGCCCACCGTTTTGGAACCAAAATGTCGGATGAGTCAGCTCCCCTCTTTTAGGAGCCTTACTCTGACCACTAGACAAGACTTGAGCTGCTGTTGCTCGGACAATACGTTTGAACAACAAAATGCACTCATAAACGCCATGTATCGACATTTTCAGTAAAAAGTAATCAATGATAGCCAACGCAAAGACATTGCTCAAAAAGAAATCTGCTAATGCACCTAATGTGAAGATGCACCAAATGTAACAACCCCCAAGTATTGGCTTGAGACGCTAAATATTTTCTGAGAAATTAGCATTTCTTTTCAACGCGTTTCTTACTTTTTGTAAGCCCCTGCAGTTTATACTCTTCATTAAAGGCATGCAATGAAACCCGAATCTAACATACTGGAAGGCTTTGTAGGGTATTTTGTGCAAGAACGGGTACATCTGTTACTGTGAAATTGCATAAAAGCAACTTTCTACGAAGAGCAATATTTAATTAGACATCTTTTCTGAGTTTCAAGCTTAACAAATAATTTTGGGATTTTTCATTTAGTAAATTAAACACTCATTCAGTAGTTTTTACATTATATTAACAAAAGTATCTTTAAAAATTGAAGCGAATGATTGTACTGCACAAAGCTACATGAACATTTTTCTGCACCACGCAATTAACCCATTAATGTCTAGCCTCCCTTTTTAGTGACGGTACAAAAAAGGGTCTGAATTTCCCCAAAATGAACATTTCAACCAAATAATAGTGTTCAATTAGTACCTTGGTATTGTTTCAATTCGTTATTAACAGATTGCAGCACATAACCATTGTCAAGTGCGTTCCGTAGCAGTTTTAAAATGATCTTGATCAAAAATGACCAGCTTCTCCATTTATATAAATTGTTGATTTTATTTCTTCTTATAAAATGTCTTGTTAAATATTATAAAGTAGGCATAAATTTTTTTTAGTAAAAGTAATATGTATCCTCTGGGGTCTATCGTAACTTTTAAGGGACTTAAAAAAAATATTTTTACATAATATTTTTTTTTAAATTATTTTTTCTGCCCATTAAACACTGTTTGTAAGCAGTATACAAAATATCTTAGGAAAAAAAAATGTCAGGCAATAATGGGTTAATTAAGTTAGAAAAAACAAAACGAAACAAAATTTTAAAAAATAATTAATATTCCACTGTTAGGAGTGAAAACTCAATTTACTTGTAGAATAAATCAAAACACAATTCACTTTATAGCCGGAAAAGCAGAGAAAATCATGCACATAAATTACGGCCCATATAGAAAGAGTTGCACCATCTTTGCAAGAAACTCAGCCTTAAATCACTTTTAACAAGAACGGTTGGTAGTGGTAGTAATATATATTGTATGTTCCTAGTTTGACGCGTTATTATACGAAGCAATTTTGCGTCACTTGTGCGGTAGACTTCATTAACTTATATGTGTCTCAAATTTTAAGTACATGAACGTATCCGCTCGTAGATTACATTTAGATTTTTTATTATAATGGGATTATTATTTAGTCTGCATAAGAAAGAAAATAAAGTTTTAATCAAAAATTACTTAAGAGTAAGGGCAAAAAATACATAGAGTGCTTAATATGCTCGTCTGAACTTTAAAATTTATGTAAACTGGAATAAAATTCAAAATGAAAAACTGTTTACTTGGTGACCATTGATACAATTTGGCAATTTTAAACGAGGAAGATACACATTGAGAAGAAATAAAGGGGGATGGAGTGTATATTTCAATTCTTGAAACACAGATCTCAAGTTACATGGCACATTTTAAAGTAAAGAATTGAAAGAAATCACTTGCTTAAAGCAAAACGTGTCTCTTATTTGTCGAAGTTGAACCATGTTACTTGGGATCTTTGTTTCAGCTCTTTCTAAGCCAATAATTTTACTTGATCTCTACTTACAGTTCATCCCTACTTGCAGCCCTTTTTTTCAAATTTTCTCAAGTGCAGTTGCCAAAATATGCAATAAAACATAATACATCTATACATATAAAAATGGATGTGTGTTTGCTTGCATGTATGTTTGTTCCTCATACAAATCCTTTGTTCGTCGGATTTTCATCACACTTGGCACAGAGGTTCTTTGATGCACTAGAATTCACATAGGCAGGGTTTTAAAACTTAAAAAAAAAAAAATAATAAAAAGACCAAAATTCAATTATTTGTCTCACAAAGGCATTTTCTTTCAATTTTGAATAGATAGAGTAATAGAGATAAGCCTTTGAGAATACAAATTGATAAAATTTAACACATTTAAAAATGAGTATATTTTCCAACAAAGATTACGATTAGCAATGGATTATCAATTTAAGGCGCACCAATTTCATTGTGGTTAAGAAAAAATACCTTCTTGCATTTTGCATGTTTCATTTTAACCCGCGCAACGCCGGGCATATCCACTAGTTTCCAATGAATAGTGTAAGGTAGAGTTAATAATTTTAATAAATAACTCTTGGAAACATCTTTAAAAAATCACGCACAGTTTTAAGATTCTATTTATCAAATCGCATGTGAAGCCTTTCGTGAGTGTTTTATGGCTGTAAACACCTAGCAAAACCGCTTGTGTAAATTCGCCAGCTGCACGAATAGCTCATAACATCACGAACATGAACTTCAACCTTTCCTATGTTTATTTTATTTCTTTGTCAACATTAACTGTTCCTTTTTCCAGCACTTAAAAATATAAGATATGAAAGACGTGTGTTTTAGCTCTGATAATGCCCCTAGTAGTATGTTGACAGTTATAGAAAAAAATTAAAAAGAGAGAGAAACAGAAAAAAGGCGGAAACAACACAAGAAATATTTTTAAAGAACCTCAGTTATCTAAAATATTTATTTTATTTGCATGTTGAAGTATTGCGATAGTGTTGAGTAACTATTGAATTATCTCTGCAGGAATTTTAAATAGACTGACATTTATTTTCAATTCAAATTAATGCACATTCTGCACTTAAAGCTTTGAAAGGGCATTCTCATTCCATTTTATTAATTGTTCAAAAAGAAGTTGGCACTCGGCTCCGCTTTCGTCACGTGTTGTTCGAAGATTCTATTTCGCTGTTTTGGGAATGAGGTTTCTGAACAATGCTGAGAAAGGTTGCAGTTGGCTGTCACTATCACCCTGAATGAAGGCAAGTAATCCATAATAGGACTGCGCAGGCAATTGTTTCGCAAATTTAAATGCACGCCAAATATATTTTGCTTTATTTACAGGCACGGCAGACAATGCCGTGCCTGTAAAGTGCCCTCAAGTGCCTTGTCGTCTGCAACGGACTTTAGTTTTCCAATCATACTCGGGTGCAGTATTATAATACCATAAAATAAAGGAAACAACCTTATTATTATTATTTCTTAAACATAAATATTGTGACATTTATCTCGCATCAGCTTGCATTCAACAAAATTAGGGATTTTACTAGGTTGAACAAATTACGCTGCCAACTGGGCGAACTTATGGGGAAACTTACGACCATGAACTAAATAATGGGACGTGGGTTTAGATGAGAAAGTATATTGACTAATCCAGACTGCTAAGAGCATAATAAGGACGAAACTGTCGTCTGTGGGTGCAATGAATGGACTGTCCGTATATTTCATGTAATCATGGCAGATGTTAGTCATGAAGTTTCAAAGTTGTCTGCTTTTTAATACGGCATCATGCTGCACGAGGGTTACCGATGTTGATAATTCGAAGTTGAATATGGAAATAGACACAATGTGGAGATTATTTTTAAACTTATTTATGATAAAAGAGCTTTGTGTGGTTTTCCGTATTATTCGATTATTAAATTTAATATCTACAGGAATAATTAGGGACTATGCGAGCTGAGTGATTTCAGATAATTAGGCGCAAAAGCACAAATCATTCGTGCCATGTGAAATTTCTTTCTTTTTAAAAATAATTTTGCAGATATTAAAATGCTTATTGAAGGAATTTTTTTCTTTGATAGGTGTGAAAAATAAATGCTAAAGAAGAAAAAGTAGAGCATTTTTTTAATGCATTTTAGAATTTAGAAGACAAAGGAACGTAGGTAAAACTAAAATGTCAGCACATATTCTTACAAAAATTCTTTCGAAACATTCTACGATTCTTCGTTAGAACAGAACCACAGAATATCCAATTAAGGTTGTATCAAAATTCTAGAGAAAATATTTTTACTCCCAGTAATTTTTTTTTCGAATTACTTCAAAAGGACTAGGATGTGTATCTCGTTGTTATTCATAGAAACATTGAACCAAATTCTAACAAAGCACGATGTTTGAAAGGGAGATTAGGCGTTTTACTTTTTGAAGGAATCCACAATTTAATTGGAGGGCTCGTCAAAGGAAAACGACTTAATTTAATCTGTGCTTCTGACGATTAAGTAAAATTTCTATTAAGTTAGCATGTTTAGAAAAGAAACACAATTTAAAAAAATTTATTTTTAATATGAATGAAATACATTTTACTTCAGCGTAAAAATTTCCTTAAAATAACCAGTTTTTCGTATAGTTCTTTCACATTTAATTTTGCAGTTTTGATAAACGGTTTCAGATCAGTATGTGCTCAGTTTAAAGTATTAAAATTCTTCTTGCTTAACACTAAAGGCTTTAGGCATTTGAAACATGTTTGCCGATTTTTAACTTGACTTGTGCTTTCAGACGTTGCTTTTTGGTGTTTACTCATTTGCGCACAAAGTGAACTGTTTTTAATATTAAAATTCTGACGATTTATTTAAAATTTATTTTGCGCAGTATCATGTTTATATATTGTCAATTGAGATGTAGTATGCTATTTCTAACTACAGTACTTATGTAATTGCCGATGAGAGATAGAGAGAGAAACTTGGAACTAGTTTTTAGCTTTCTGTAATAAAAATAAAAAGAAATAATGTGTGTCAATATTCATTATTATTCTTACAAATATGTTTACTAATTTAGGAAAAGATAAAATCTCTCAGAAGCCATTATTTGTCATGACTTAGTTAATATTTACTTTTCACAGTATTGTTGAATGTAAATTAGGATGTAAATTAGGACATTTTATTTATTGTTGCCGTATTTACGTACTTTTCACAAAAAAAGAAAGATAGAAAGACGCGCGGCCTGATGTTTTGACTTTTCGTAATAATCTGAAGAAAATATTGTTTGCCAGTATAAAGTAGTATTCTTTCTATAACCTGCTAACCTGTATCAAAGAAGATATACAAGATTGATCATGTGCTTTAGCATGCTGTTTGACAGGTTGCAGTTAATTCTACAACGAAAGGTGTCACCTAAAAGAAGGTATTCATTATAAAAGTATGGCACATAAAGCGTATTTTTTTTCCAGAAACACCAAACGAACTGCTGATCTTTTTGATTTAAATGATTTTCTGTAGCTAAAATGCAAAATTTCATTCAAATGAATACAGCTATTCATGTAATTTGAAGTAGGAGTAACATTCTTGAATATTTTTCTCCAGATTTAAAAGTTAATTAGCTTATTATGCGTGACATTATTCAAAAAGACTTTTAACTTCAAAATTGTTCCTAAAATTTTTCAGAGGGCATATTTGTTGTTAACTGAAATTACCATAACCACATAATACGTACAAAATTTTCTAGAATTTCTACTAAAATTAACTCTGCTTTCTAGAAAGCGGAGCCAAGTGCCTTTTCGTCGTGAACGGATTTTATATTTCATGTAGTAATGGTGAATTTTAGTCATGAGGTTTTTAAAGTTGTCTGCTTTCAAAATACGGTATCTTGCTGCAAGAGTGTTACTGAGGTTAATATTTCAAAGGTAAATATGGAAGTCCCCACAATGAGAAGAATTTTAAACTTTGTGTCACATCCTTTTTTTTTGGTTGTTCATTTCCTATTTTCCAATTTAATTCAGTAAACTCTCGATTATCTGCAAGCGAATTATCCGCGGGGTTGATTATCCGCGAGGGTCTCGGAAAAAAAGCAAACACAATTAACTATTTTTTTTCGAAAAAGCACGAATTTAAATTTTGTTTTTTCTTTTCATTTGTTATCCAAGAGTGTGATGTTCTACATCCAACAAATTATTTTACCTGGGCGTTATCGTAAGTACAATTTCTTTATAGATTTTATGTGCTTGAGAACCTCAAATACACATTTTTTTTTATACCGTACCGTCACTGTGTGTACATTCCATGTTTTAAATGTAATGCAATTACTTTTTAGCAGAAGACATTTTTTATCTTCTTTGCCCCTTATTTTATGCTTTTTTCAGATTATCCGCGATTTTCGTTATTCTCGATACTCGTACCACCCAATTCGGCTAATCGAGAGTTTACTGTATCAGCATCAATAATTTGGGATTATGCGATTTGAATGAATTCAGACAACTAGACGCAAAATATCAAATCATCTTTATAATGTACAATTTTGTTCTTTCTAAAAATAAAAAATACTTAAATATTAAAATATTTATTATAGGCATTTTTTCTTTGATAGGTGCGAAAAAAAATTCCAAAAATAGAAAAAATTTCAGATTTTTCCAAAATGCATTTATGAATTTAGAAGACATAAGAATTAGGGAGAAACTAAAATTTCAGCATATACTCTTCCAAAAGTTCTTTCGAAAAATTCTGTGACTCTTTGTTAGGGAATAGAGATAGAAGATCCAATTAAGGTTGTATCAGAATTCTTGAGGAATATTTTTACTCCCAGTAAATTTATTTTTTGGATTGCTCCAAAAGAACTAGGATGTGTATCTCGTTATTATTCGTAGAGACGTTGAACTAAATTTAAACAAAGCACGATATTCGGAAGGAAGATTAGGAGTTTAACTTTTTAAAGAAGTCTTCAATTTAACTGGAGGACGCGTCAAAGATAAACGACTTAATTCAATCTTTGCTTTTAACGAGTATCTGAAATTAGAGCTCCTTTAAGAGGGACAGGCTGACTTATACGACATTTTGGTCCGAAGACGCTCTTGGATCCAGCCTTGTTACAGGTATTTGAAACACATTCATATTATACCTGGTTGCTCTGGCGTAAAGTAACTTATAATTAGTTGGATAAAGCACCAAATTAGGTAAATTTAAAAGATAACTTATTTCTCGAATTTAAAAACAGTTTATTGGGAAATGTTTCATGAAATTGGGTTTTTTTCCATATTGCACTTGTTTCAAGCCTGAGTTTGAAATATTTTTGTCATATAGACAAAAGTAGTCAAATATCATCTATGCAGCCACAATTCAAGCTTAGCTTCCACTTTTCTTCAATGCGACTTGAGTACAGATACCAGTGGCTCCACGCCCACCGTTTTGGAACCAAAATGTCGGATGAGTCAGCTCCCCTCTTATAGGAACCTTATCTGAAATTGCTATTAAATTAGAATGATCTAGAAGAAACAAATTTTTAAGAAAGCTTATTTTATCTTATAAATGAAATAGTTTTTACTTCACCTTGAACGATTTCTTAAAATAGCTAGTCTATGATATAGTGCTTTCAGATTTAATTTTATAATTTTAACAGAAGGGTTTAGCATCTGTACGTGCTCAGATTTGAAGTGTTAAAATTATTATGACTTATTTAAAATTTATTTTTCACATTATTTAGTTTATATTCAATTGAGATGTAGCATGCTATTTCTAACTATAGCACTTTTTTAACTGCCACGAGAGAGAGAGAGAGGAAGAAACTTGGAGTAACGTTTTAGCTTTCTGTAATAACCTGTAAAAATACAAATACTGTAGGTCAACATTAATTATTATGCTTTTTAATCTGCTATATCATATGTAACGAGAGGAGGAGACTCAAAGTAAAATCAATTTCCCACTCTCCACACTTTTTCAGTGATGGTTGCTGACAATTTTCCCCACTTAGCTTCTGCAACAATAGTTAAATGTAAACCAGGGGCGTCATTTCAAGTTTTTCCAGGGGGGGGGGGCAAAGGGTGAAAACTCAATGCAATTTCATCGGAAATCAGCAAAAACCACACCCACTTGTATGTAAATCCATTGATTTCTCAAAGGGGGGGGGGCAATTGACCCCCCCCTGCCCCCTCTAAATGACTGGCCTGATGTAAACGGTTAAAATTGATTTGTGTGTAAACTATTATTCAAATGAAAAATCAACGTTAATAAAGCACAGCATTTTCATAGAAAGTTTTGCTTCATTTTTGTATGACTGGATTAGTTAGAAAACGTTGAGAAATAACTGAGACATGGGGACATAAATATAAGCGTAAGCCTAATTCGATAAACATAAAATAAATGAAATGCCCCAACAGCAGTGCATAAAAAAAGAGTGGAGCTGTTATCTTTCATACGGTTTCCATGGAGACGACGGAAAATTTCTAATCTGATACACCTATTTTAAAGTAAAGGAATATGAACAATGTCAGGGTAAACAATTCGAGGCCATCATTTGTTATAATTCAGTTAACATTTATTTTTCACATTATTGTTCAAGTAAGTACCTGGGGACCGAGCCCACTCGGTTAAAAAAAAAAGCGATTTGTAAACTCGTGTTTTTTTTTTTCTAAAATGCGAAGTACTAATTAAGATAAACTTGAAAAGCATTTTTAAGCCTTTGGTTGCAATTACGCATTTAAAACAGCCGTAATTTGTTTTAAAAAACACAACCTTATTTAACATTTTGAAGCAAAAATGGGACACCGGTGTCCCACTGAACGAAACACCGATTTCCCATGAATATTTTACCTTTTACGCAGAAAGGGACACCACTGTTCTGTGCTGTATTACATAACCAGAAAATTATTAAAATGCTAAATATAATATTTTACTCTTATTTTACCGTAAATTAATGCAGAGTAATGAACAAAGTATGAAAAATACGTTGATAAAAATTCTGCGTCAAAGGGTTAATCCATGCCCACCGTAAAATCACACCCAATTTCATTTCATTTGGCGCCGAAGGCGCGGGAGGGGTTGATGAGAATATATGCAGAGTCCCTGTTCTCCAGTACGCATTTAGTCCAGTTGGTTTTGACTTTCACTTCACTTGACACTCCAAGGTTCCCCTCGTACATACCATAACTCATGGTTTAACCAGGATGGGGTCTTGAAGAACGCTCTGTTCATTTTTGAACAGACCCAAGGGCCGAGGAGACCCTTGGCCCAGCATCCCCCTGAGATATCGTTTCACTTGAAGGATTTTATGACCACGAACATTTTTAACGTCCCCCAGCCACCATTTATGAAGACTGTGGATCTTTGATCAGCTGGGCTTCCTCTATATGATCGGCCCGGGACCCTCCGGTTACGAGTCCGACGACTTACCGATCAGACTACAAAATCCAAAACTTTATCTAAATACAAAATTTTATCAAAATCGTTTGAGCCGTTTTCGAGATCCGAAATATATATATACAAGAATTGCTCGTCTAAAGATATTAGATGTAACTTAATATTTTAAGAATGAGTTTCATATTTATTGATTTTTTACCTGAAATATCTTACTAAACACTCTTGAGGAGGAAAAAAAGTATTTTAAAACTAACTATAACACTTTTATACTCAATTTTGAAATCGCACTTGAAAAGTAAAGTAATCTGATTTTTATATACTGTAAGTTACCATAAAATTCAATAGATGTCGGTGGACTATTACCACTGCTTTTATCCCAACAGCTTGTTATCTAGTGAAGCCTTGCTTTAACGTTTCAAAAACAATAACAATTTAACGTTGCCAAATACCATAATATGAACTTGCGCTGATGTGATTAAATGTGAAATCCAATTGTTATAACAAAACGTGGTCGCCACGGAAACAGTAACAATAAAGTAATCATAAAGAAAATGGCGCAATAAAAGCTTGTCAAACTTTCAATGAAGGCACAAAATAAAACGGGGTTTTTTGTGAAAACTCGCGTTTTTACAGAAAAAACGCCGACGTAGATGAACTCAGAAACCAAAACTCTATCTAAATACAAATTTTTATCGAAATCGTTAGAGCCGTTTTCGAGATCCGAAAAATAAATAAATATATATACAAGAATTGCTCGTTTAAAGGTATTAGATGAACAATGTCAGGGTAAACAATTCGAGGCCATCATTTGTTATGATTCAGTTAACATTTATTTTTCACATTATTGTTCAATGTATATTAGGATGTAGCATGCTGTTTATTACTGCAGTATTAATGTGATTGCCACAAAAAGAGAAAGAAACACTGACTTTATGCAATAATTTAAAGAAAACACTGCTTCTTGATATTTACTATTCTTTTTATACCTTGTTGCCAATACAAGAGAAATAATACAACAGCCGTCATTAGTACTTAAACATGTTGACTGACAGGTTGCCATTCATTCTACAATGAAAGATGTGTCCTAAAAGGAAATATTCGTTACAATAGCATGCATTATAAAATGTATGTTTTCAGCAGTTCCTAACGAATTACTAAATTTTTAATGCAAATGATTTCTTGTATCTGAATTGCAAAATTTCATTAAAAAAACCTATTGATTTAACTATAAATAAGAATAACCTTTTTTTGCCAGGCTAATATGGTTATTTGCTTATTATACGTGGAACATTATCAAGCAAAAAGCAATGAAATACACTTATTTAGCGCGTGACCGTTGGAAAAACGAATAGATATGCCTGTGATTTCTCGTGTTTATTCTTAACAAAAAGTACAGAAGTAAATGAAATTAGTAATAAAATGAAAATTTGCACATTTCATAATCGTTTTTTTCCAAACTCAGAATAAAACTAAATTGTTGCTTTTATTCAAAAAAAATATATTACTTTTTTCGGCCCATTAGTTTGATATGTTACGTAAGAACAGTAATGATAGAATCAGAGTTATTTATAAAAAATATAAATGATTAAACACATAAACATTATATGGTGATTTTTTACTCAACTTATTTGTGATTTAAATGCTGAACCAGATATCGCAATACATATTAAATACACGTACATTCTTCAGTATACGTAATTGGGCGATTCTCTGTAAACTGGTAATTGGCTGTCCGGACTGAGTATTTTAAAAATAATAAAGTGGAATAAAGTAGTTATCGCTCTTGATACAAGTAAAGCATTAATACTTTGTGGCCCAATTGTATTTGGAGTGATAACAATTTAATTTTTTTTTCTAGAAATTATATAAGCGCCAAAAATAGTCCCCTGGCTGTCCCAATTCCATAGTCTAACATTTAAAGATAGTATTTCAAAAAACCTATTAACACCACATAAATTTGGCAATTAATATCTAAAAATAGAATAATGAAGCTATATTTTTCTTATGAAATAAGGTATAATTACGTATTTCTTAAACATAAAATTGCCATGTAAATTCTGTCCGGAGTTTTTTCAAACAGTCCCCTGCAACAAATTCAAAGCTGTAATACGAAAAATCTATAATTTTTGCAAATTCCTTTTGGCATGAAGTTTAAAGTAGTGTGAATTTGCCGAAATCACCGAGAACGGTGTTGAAACGCTACTTTGCTTAGTTTGAGAGCCACATTTGTGATGAAAGTATGCATCAGGATCGTTGCGAAAACAGTCCTCTGGGAAGTGATTTTATTAATGTCAATTAATTAAATTATAAAACATATTAGTTATTATGTCTACGATTTGTGACTAAATTTATAGGTGGTCTCGTAACTAATTATGTTCCAATAGTTTTGCAGATATTACGCAACAAAGAGCAAAAACACAGTCACCTGGCACAGTCCCCTGCTTAGTTATACTAAGCGGGGGACTTAACCTCTATCATGATTTATCAGAAAAACACAAACTTCAATTGGCCCTCTTTCAATCTAAAGTAATAGATTCATTTTCTGAGCTATAGTATTATAATTATACGAACATTTCAAAAAACCGTGCCCAGACATATTTCGTGTGAAAAATGACGAGTTTACAGATACTCGCCCAATTATAGTTTTAAATTCTCAATAGTAATGCTGGTTTAAAAAAGCATACGATTTTCGAATTATATTTTTATGGCAATTGCTAGAGTACTTTATTTCTTCCAAAATTACATCCCTCATGTTTGACTACTGAAAACGCCTATCCAAATAACATTTATCTTTTTGTGTTTTTATTTCAAACAATACACATATAAATGCAGTGTATTTCCTTTAAAATGTAGTAACGTACTCTAGAAGGATTTTCAAAATTGTTTTTCAATTTATTTAAGTAGTAACCATAAAAATTCGTACGGTAAACTACCATTACATTTCAAACGTAGCGTTAAAACTACGTTTTTACATTAATGGATGGTTTAGCTGTTTATGGTAACTGTCTATTTTTTCTTTCATCATAATGTTTGAGGGAGCTATTTTCTTAGGGATTTATTTGCTCTAAAATTAAAAATGGGCATGACAATTTGAAGAAATGCAAAAAGGTTTCAGAAAAATTGCTTATATCGGGAAAGAATGTTTTTTTTTTACATCAAAACATACTGAGAGTATTTTTGGATATTAAGTTATAAACTGTCATGAGTTGGAAGGAAAAACACGGAAAATATACTGACATTAAATAATGTCTTTCATCGTTTATAGTAAAGTTCAAAACTTGGTTTGTTTTGTACGTGGTTGGGATTCAAAAGAAAATATAAATAAAATGCAACCTTTAGTTTGAATCGTCAGATTTTACCAAATTTAAAAAAAAATCAGAACAGTTTGACAAAACTAATTTTCTTTGCAAAATAAATGACTATGTTCGCCGAAACACTCTTAAAAATCCACAAATAACAATAAAAACCATAGACAAAGTGAAAAAAAATAAGTAAATAAATTATAGCAAGAAATTTTTCTACCATGCGTTTTCAGCAGCCTTTAGAATTTAATAAAATTCATTTTAATACTATCGCAGGCCATAATTTACCTTTTGATTGAGGTGTGTGGGGGACATTACATGCGTAAACTACATTATTAGGATTGGTAATATGCGTTAAAACTAACGCTCATGTGTGTGGGTGTGTTTATCCCTAAAATGCCCTTCCTATGTGCCCCTGCACATTATAATACTACATCAGAATGTTAGATAATGTAATATTCACATGCAAACAAACTGTTAAGATTTTCAAAGAGTTTAAGAGACATCTTTAAAAATTATTCAAGTAATATAAAACTGGTTTTTCTTGTTTTCTCTATCAAGCAAAGTATATATAACATTTAAATTTAGCGTATTTTCTTTCAAATATTATAATGCATTTTTATGACTTTTAAAATTTGTTTATCAATTCCCTGAAGTGAACCATAAAAGTTCATATATGAAACTACCATTCCTTTTCAAACGTTGCCTTAATGATATGTTTCAACGCAACAGTAATAGTAAATGCTTATGGTAAATATCTGTTCTTTAGACGACATTTTTACTAAAGATATTTTTCTGTGGGTTTGTTTATTCGGAAATAAAAATGGGGATGATAGTTTAAAGAAATGCATGAAGGAGGTTGGAAATTAGATTATCTAAGAAATGAAAAGCATTCACTCTTTTAATTTAAGATACTGATAGTTCTTTGGCATGGTTCAACTTTAAACTATCAGGAATTGAAAAAAAAGAAAAGAAAAAAATTGAAATATTTACTCTTTCGTAATTTTGTCTTTCATTGTTTATAATAGAGAAGAAGATCAGGTTTAGTTTGTATGTGGTTGGGATGCTATATCCTCCATTAAAGAAGTCATTTAATGCAACCCATCGTCTAAAGTTTAAGACAATCACATTTAATAAATTTATAAAAAAAGAAATCTGAAGAGTTAGACAATACTATTTTTTTCAGAAACTGAAAGGGTTATTTTTGTAGATACACTATCTCTTAAACATTTACAACGAATATAAATTTGCCTTACACATCTTAAGAAGTTTTCACTTAAAAAAAGTTAATAATAATAATAATTTGATTTTTGACGTCTTCAATTCAAATTATGTTTTTCTCAATATCAATCTGCGATTAGTGACACACATTTTTTTTCCCTTTTGACTCAACTTTTTAATAGAATTTACAGTTTATCATTCTGTTTTTTTTTTTTTTTTTTTTGCAGTATTTATTGATTAAAATCTTGATGAATATTATTAATTTCGGACTTGGAATATCAGTTTTAATTTCCACAATTTTGCATTTGAGATTAAATACAATCATTTATAACAGTTAAGTAAATGGAGAAAAACTGCGAGTTATTTTCATGTTCAAATAAAATGGAAAGAAAACACACAGCATTAATTCTAAAAGGTAGAAACGTCCTATATTTCTTACTTAATTTTACCATAAAAATAAATATTTTTTTTTTTTACTATCGAATGAAATGGATCGTAAAGTCAACACGTTTCAAATCAGGAAAAATCATCGTGGAGGAGACTCTTTAAAAGTTTCCCCTCCATCAATTTTCCTCGTTGCATTTTTAACCATTAACGATCCTCTTCGGTATTTTAATATTATTTAATGCACCGTAAGTACTTGGAGTATAAGAATTCATTTTGAAAAGGGTAGAATTTTTTGTGTTGTTTTATAAATATACAAGATAAAAAAAGTGGTATGCGTCCGGCCCGTCATTGGGGGGGGGGGGGTCAATTGCCCCTCTTGACTGTGGGAAGTCAAGGTATTTGCATATAAGTGGGCGTGGTGTTTTGTTGTTTTCCGGCGAAATTGCATTGTTTTTTCACCCTTGGACCCCCACCCCCCACCCCCCTTGGAAAACTTGAAATGACAGGCCTGATATGCGTGAAGAGTTTTCTGAATTGTTTCGTGTTGCATGAATACAAACTTCCAATTGTTGTGAAAAACATATTTAGCTGCCAGTTTTGTATTAAACAAAAATGTTTTATGTAGTATTTTGCTTTCTAACCGTTTACAGCGCAATCAGTTTGGTTTAGCTTCAGCAGATCTTCCGGCAGACAAAGTTCGCTATTTCCTTGCAATGTAGCATTAGCATTAGCATTAACGTTGGCCTTATTTCCTTATATGCTGTAGTACAATCTCTCTTATTAAATAAGTTCTTGCATTCCAAAAGCCTGACTTTTTTTTTACTAGGAAAGTTTACTGTTTCAAGGAGATGCAAGATTACCTTCAGGAAATATACTAGCTCTTGGTGGGAGAAACTCTCCTGCTTTTCACAGATATTTTACTAACAGAACTCAAGCACATTATCTGCCCATTTTTTTCACGAAGAATCTTTGAATTTTTGTACAGCTTGTGTGTTTGTTTGTGACAATGTTTAGGTATATGACGATGTTTTTTTTTTTTTAATTTTCTCTTCTTTGTGCCTAATATCCAGGAGGTGCCATTGCATCTACAGCTTTTTGAAACGTGATCTGAGTCATATAATTACTACTTTATAGAAAAGAGAATTAAAAAAAATATTCAAAGGATAAGACGTGTGCTGTTATAACACTGCTAAAAGTAATAGATTTCTTTTTCAGAATAATGTCCATATCGCTAGATGCGGACTACATACAGTAATAACTCGAAAATGTAGATATTCGGACTTACGTTAGTCCATCTCTGAGATACAAAATTTCAACTTAGTTCCTTTTTGAAAATAATTTTGAGCTAAAATTTCCCATATTTCACCTGATTGCGGGGTTAAAATTGGGTTCTTTAAATTAATTGTTCTTTAAATCAATATAAGTGAGTGCGCACGGTGTGTTTCACATTCTGTAGCGCAAGGCAAAAATAACCTAGCTAGTTATTGCATAGATACGCTTGTATTTTCGATATACCAAGATAAAAATTAATTTGCTGATCGTTGAAAAAATAAGAATTGATTCAACATGTTCAAGTGGCTTCTCAAAATAGTACTAAAATCCTAATAAATCTTTCAATGAAAACCTAAATAAAGTTTTCGTCAAAGGGAGGAATAATACGTTGAAAAGCGCAAATGCGCAGGAATACTGCAACCACGTGTTTCGGTGTTACAAGCAACACATTTTTCAATGCAAAAAATTAGAACTTAAGGATGCAAAGACATCTTTTATTCATTGAGGAAAGCGTTCTCTGCACCTCCAAAATGCTAGTCTACAGCACTCCTGCGCCTTTGTGATTTGCAACATTGTATTATTTTCTTTTATTTTTAAGCGCAAAGGTATTTATTTATTCCAAATTATTTGCATTCCCTAGTAAACACATGCATCAACTTAAAACAGCAAACTGCCGTACACAAAAATATTTTTAGCTCCAGATTACGGAGTTGGCGAAAGCGGTTTATCTATATCCGATATTTACCAGACATTCCACAGTTCCCCCTTCAGTCTGAAAGTAAATCCGTCTGAAAACTGCAAGTCTAAATAATAAATATCTCAAAGAGGATTTATCTGTTCTTAAAGACTCAATTTGGTAAAATGTATCTAGAGTTTTTAGATACATCGTCAGGAACTCTTTTCTGAAGTATCTTAAATAAGTTTAATGCACCTAAAAAATATAAAAGCACCTATTGATCTTTAATCAAATAAACCCAGTAAATATCATTTCATATAAAGCTTATCTTTTCTTTCGATTATCCTTACAAGTAAACCCAGAGGCATTTTACTTTTGTTAAATGAGTTTGTTTAAATCGGTTTTCTTCACGAAATGAGTATAGAAATCAATGTTATTGCGAACCATAAGGTTTTGAAAGGTTAATGTTATTATTTCCCTTACAAGGTTATACCATTTAACAGAGATTACGAAAGAAATAAATTTTAAAAGATATCTTATCTTTTAAGTTCCAGCTCTGTCATTTACGATAGCTTATTACCCAATGCCCAGCATTGCATTATGTTTAAATTTCATGCTTAAATGAATGAGGTGCGCCTTAAATTGATAATTCCTTGTTAATCGTAATCTTTGTTGGAAAATACTCATATTTAAAGTTGTTAAATTTTATCAATGTGTACGTTTAAAGGCTTATCTCTATTACTCTCTATATTTAAAATTGAAAGAAAATGGCCATTTTGAGACAACAAATTTTAATTTTGAGCTTTTTGGATTTTTTTAAAAATTTTAAAACCCTGCCTATGTGAATTCTAGTGCATCAAGGAACTTCTGTACAAAGTTTGATGAAAATCCGACGAAAATTGTGGCTTTGTATAAGGAACAAACATACGAAAAAAATATATACATTAGGGTGTCCCAAAAAAATCGAAAGTCGGAATTTTGAAAAGCATACCCTCTTATTTTTTTCCTTTTACATCAAAACAATTGTAAAAAGAGTTTCATGCAATTTGAACAAAACGAAAGTGGGAATTAGCACTTTTTCACTGGGCCAAATCGAAAAAAAATTTTTTTGGAAATTCAAAATTTCATGTTGATAAAACACTTCTACTAGATCCCAACATGTCCCAAAAAATCATTTATCCAAATTAAAAAATATTTAGGCACCCCACACGAGGCTTAAAATTCATAATTTTCTTCAAAAAATAGCTTTTTTCTATGTATTTTGTAAAAAATGAAAGAAATTTTAAGAAATGATCAAGATGAAAAATATGAAGCACAAAGTATATAAGTAGAGCTAAATGTAAGTTTTTTCTCTCATTTTATTTTTAATTCTCCCGCAACTTACTCAAATTACGGTTTTTTTTTCAAGTTTTAAGTAAAATTTTTCCATTTTAAATATATTTTTTTTAATTATTCATCTGCAAATGCTGATTTGAGAATATGTTCTTAGTGATTTTGGAACTTGCTATTTTCTTTCAGTGTATCTGCAATTTAAAGTTCATAAATGATGCAATTAATAAATAGAAAAAATAATTTCTTAAAAAAATTATGACAACAATTTATTTACAACATATATTTACAACTATTTACAACATATATTTACAACTATTTACAACATACATTTACAACAATATTGCAGTACAATAAACATTACTTAACGTACTTTCGTTTTAATGTTTGTTTATTGCAGTCAGGGTATATCTTTCGGTGCTCTTGAACGCAGCGTAACAAAAATTGTTTTTGCTCCTCTTCAGCTGTGAACAAACCATGAAAGTCCTGCATAATTTTTACCGCTCTTTCAGCTGTATCATTTACTGCTCTAAGCGCTGAGACCGTCTTTTTCCCTTCAAGGAATGAAATGTTATTCGCCCATAAAGAAGGACTCTCATTTAGAAAACTATCATCAATTTTGAGTCTAGTAAACAAGGACTGGCTTTTAATTGATACGAAATTATCAATTGTTTTCTCTGCAAAATAATAAAATAGCAGATAACAAATACGCGATATGAGGAAGTAACTAGTTAAATAATTATAAAATCAATATACGAAACTTACCATACAGTGGACCACAGAGCTCTTCCTTCGATGGTATGTATCTTTTCCCATACGACGAGAAATTTTCTCTGCTTAAATTTGACACCATTTTGGATTTCGTTTCATCTTCCACCTCATCATCAAAAAGAGCTAAGACTGCTATTTCGTCGGACAAATACCATAAATGCTGAATAAATTTTTGTACAGCAGCTTTAGAAATAATTGGGTCTACACTTTCATAAGCTTTCAAAGATTTTACAAAGCCCAAATCTAGATTGGGTGCTTTTACTGCTAAAGTGCAATGAAGCCACGGTTTAACGTAGATAGTCACTATAAATAGGCAAACATCTAACAATGCTTCATTATCCTTCGTACTTAATTTCAGCTGGGAACTAAACAGTAATAGTTTTAGGGAATAAATAGCTCGAGCCATCCATTGAGCTCGGTGCATGGCTCCCGGTGGTCTTATTTTAAATTTTTTTTTCTGTGTCTCCACCTAAAAAAACGATCGACAGTTCGATCAATTCTCGATAATCATCCCTAACCATAACATTCGTAAGTTCAGCACGATAAAAGTCAAGCAAATTTTCAAGTTCGGGTACAGTTTGTAACACCTCTGCAGCTTCTCTATAGCACTGAATTTTAGTAGAATCAATATTTTTCCAAGAATCCTTGAGAAGTTGGAACAGCGGGATATCAGGGCTCGTTGTGACATGCTTAATTTTCACTTCGAATACTGTCTTTAATACTAGTTCGTATACATGATGACTGCAAGCAAAAAAAAGTATTTCTCTGTCAAATTTTTGCTCAAGGCGGGTGCAAGCACCCTTAAAACGACCTGTGTTGGAAGCTGTAGTATCGCAACAGGCAATTTGAACTTTGTCTTCGAGATTCCAATCTGAGATTGCCTTCCAGATAGCCTGTGCCTGTTCTTTGCCTGTAGAATCTTCGAGTTTCGGCACAGCAATGAGTTGTTCCTTACGTCCATATGAAATTACTATTGGCAAGCGCTCTTCTTTTGATTTTTGCGTACTTAAAGCAGGCAACAGTTTGCCGTCCCAATGCAAAGTCACTACATCCGGTACCTCGTTCTGAAAATCAACTTTTATGCTTTCCGCTCGCTCCTTCCTCTTTTGGGTTCGAATTCTTTGAATTGAAGATTTACTTATCGGGAATTCATCAATGTTGCGCCCAAGTGCGTCAATAGTTGCTTCAAGAATAAACACAGAATCTCGTATACTTAACTGACATCTATCCAATGCAGCGACTAACTTTGGGGTAATAAAATCGTTTCTTATTGCTGATTTACTTGTTCCAAGTTCTGATTTACTACTTGCTCCCGGTACTGATTCAGGGAAATCTTCTGAATACATATTTTCACTAGAGCTCGAAGCAGAATCTTCTTGCACTGTTTCATTTAATTCCCAGGATAATGAAGCGGAATCTTGCTTGATTCTCCGATTTTCTTCTTCGACTGCCCTAAGTCGAGCCCTTTCTTCTTTGTCGGCCAGTTTTTTATCAACTCTATCTAAGTGGCCGGGTCGGCCGGGTTCTCTTTGTAGCTGTAAAAATATTCTATCTTCTTCTATTCTAATTAACTGAAGTGCATCAGCATGTGCAATATCAAATAGATTGTCTAAATTACTTACAAATTCTTGATGACGCTGCTTAAATGCGTCTTTTGGTTTCTTTGCATTTTTTTGTAAGTCTCTCCAACTTTCATATAGATTCATAAGTTTCTTCACACAATTTAGCAAAGATTTGGTGGGAATGCGTGCCTTTTCCCAGAAGATGATACATTCTCGAATAGCAAGATTTGCACTTTCCCTAGTAGTTAATTTGACTTCTCTAATGTTATAAAATAAAACAGAGAGAACTTGCCCGTTAGAGGGAAGTTTCGTTCCCATTATTTGATGTTTTACATCTCCAATTAGAAATATCGTTTTTTTCGTACTACGCAATTCCACTGCCATCTTTCGTTTCTTGTAGAAGTACCATACTGAATCTGACCGGTGTGAATTCATACTGACGCTTCGTTTGACAATTCAAACATTGCTACGGATAAGATCCCAGCCATCTGTTTTTCTGTTTTGATTTGTTTTGTCTGTACCATTTACAGCTGTTTTGAGCTGCGCAACAGTCATTCGACAGCACTTACTTGCTTAATATACAAGTTACTCGTGCTACTCACATGTTTACGCGCAAGTCGACACGGGTTACCGAAGTTCAAATTGCATGAAACTTATTTGCAAAGATTTTAATATTAAAGCGAAAAAATAACAGGCAATGCGTTAGAAAAAAAAAAGCAACGCTGTATTTTTTTTCTGAGACTTATGAACTTTAAATTTCGAATACCTTCCTCCTCCCCTTTTTCTCGATTCGGCTCAATTCACAAGTACTAGTTTACACTTTCAAGCACAAGTCGGTATAATTTGTAATTTTTGAAATTACAATAAACACTTTCGACAATCATATTGATATTAAACAAACATTTATTCAAATTTTTTAAAGAAATTAGGTCCCCAGCACGACGCTTAAAATTTTTATATTTCTTTCAAAATTTTAATTTTTTTTATTTATTAATTGCATCATTTATGAACTTTAAATTGCAGATACACTGAAAGAAAATAGCAAGTTCCAAAATCACTAAGAACATATTCTCAAATTAGCATTTGCAGATGAATAATTAAAAAAAATGTATTTAAAATGGAAAAATTTTACTTAAAACTTGAAAAAAAAAACCGTAATTTTGAGTAAGTTGCGGGAGAATTAAATATAAAATGAGAGATAAAACTTACATTTAGCTCTACTTATATACTTTGTGCTTCATATTTTTCATCTTGATCATTTCTTAAAATTTCTTTCTTTTTTTACAAAATACATAGAAAAAAAGCTATTTTTTGAAGAAAATTATGAATTTTAAGCCTCGTGTGGGGTGCCTAAATATTTTTTAATTTGGACAAATGATTTTTTGGGATATGTTGGGATCTAGTAGAAGTGTTTTATGAACATGAAATTTTGAATTTCCAAAAAAATTTTTTTTCGATTTGGCCCAATGAAAAAGTGCTAATTCCGACTTTCGGACGCAAGTCGGCACGGGTTACCGTTGTTCAAATTGCATGACACTTTTTTTACAATTGTTTTGATGTAAAAGGAAAAAAATAAGAGGGTATGCTTTTCAAAATTCCGACTTTCGATTTTTTTGGGACACCCTAATATACATACATTCATTTATATATATATATATATATATATATATATATATATATAGAGAGAGAGAGAGAGAGAGAGAGAGAGAGAGAGATAAAACGATAAGCAAGCGCATTTATTTGAAGAAAGAATACCACGCTGTTCTTTCTCTTGACACCTCTCGTGCAATAAAATAAAATATATTTCATTGTTTCTTACAAAAGGCGAAGGATTTCGTTTTTAAGCCAGCAAGAACTTCAATTGCATCATGGCGAATGAATCATGAGTTACATTTTAACGCCTGGAATCTCGCCGTGACATTCTATTTATTTACTACATGGCGCAGTGATTGAGTTACAATTGAAATTGTTGTAATGGTCTTAAATTTTTTGCTATTGTCTTTAGTGTCCAATATTTCTGCAAGGTATTATCAGCTCTTTGATCTCTTTGATTTATTTTGACGAAGTTATCATAAACTGTAAAGTTTACATTATTTCTTGAAAGCATTCATGAAAACTGATGGTACACTGTGAAAAATGAATGTTGCTTTTACAGTATAATACAGCTAATTTTACAGTAATAAACTGTAAAAATTGCTAGTTTTGCAGTAGAAAATTGTAAAATTTGTACTTTTACACTACTAAACTGTAAAATTGCTAATTTTACAGTAATAAGTTGCAAAATTGCTAATGTAGCATTTTACAAGCTTGCATTTTACAGATTCCAACTGGAACCTCTGCTGTTAGTATTATACTGTATAGTACAATACAGCTAAATTTTACGGCAATTAACTGTAAAATTTACAACTTTACAGTAAGAAACTGAAATTGCTAGTTTTACAGTTTATTACTGTGTATTTTACAGTTTTAAATTGGAACCTCGGTTGCCCAGTATTATACTGTAAAAGCAACAGTTAATTTTTTGCAGTGTTTGCCTCGATCAGTATAATAAAGCAATTTAACAATGGATTAATCCAGTGGTCTTCAACCTAAATTGACAGAAGTTCTAATTTCCAAGTTTAATGAGGACACAAGATCTACTTGAAGGCGGGGAGGGGGAGGGGAGGCGTAAAACATACACTATAGACTTTAATGAATGTGTGGCATATAAAGGGTTACGTTGAGACTATGCTGACCTCAAAATGAGGGTTAACACTTATTTAAAAAAAAGCCTTAAAAAAGTTATTGCAGCAGTTAAAAATTTGCAACAGAATTGTTCCATTGAATTTACCACGGCTACATATATTTCGTATAAAAGTAAGCATAATATAAATGTGGCTGAAGTAGAAAATAGATGAGATGTCTGCAACGAAGTTGCATACAACTATTTCGTAATTACAACGTGGACTTTCTTCCGTAAAGAAAAATATCACATTTATATTAATAATGAACATGGCTTCAGATAATGATCTATGAATAAAAAAGTTATATTTCTTCTATTGTTTCCGTACATATTACAAGTTTTTAATGCGTTAAATGAAACTCTCATAGAAATGTAGATTTTTTTTACACTTTTATGATGGAACTAGCTGTCGTGTAACACAAAATAGTAATAAAACTGATGCTCCCAGACTCGGCCATTGAACATTCGAAGCGAAATACATAAATATCAATAATACTAGATTTTTGTTATCTGGTCAAATATGCAACAACACTTTTTGATTAAATTTACCAGGGCTGCATGTCTTTCGTATGTAAGCAAGTATAACATATTTGTCTGAGGCGAAAAATTAATGAGATGTCTGTAACGAAGTTGCATACAGCCATTTCGTAGTTGTAAGGAGGACTCTCTCTAGTAGAAATAAATAGTTCTACATATCCTATTAGTGAACAATGCTTTGGATACTGATCTACGAGAATTAGTAATTTTAGTATATCTATTGTCATCGTTCATATCATGCATTTTTAACTACTTAAGATGAAATTTTCACGCAAATGTAAAATTATTTACAATCATAAAAACATGTGGGTTGCGCTTTTATTTTGCAGTAGGAATTATTCTCTAACGCAATAACTGGAAACCTTTTATGAGAGTAGAACAAAAAGCTAACTTTTGCTAACAGATCCGAATAACATAAGGATACAGTTGCCATTCCATTCCAACTAAAGTTATAATACAAAAATCTATCGCGTACATGCTTGTTCGAATAGGGTCGCCACAAACACAAAATACGCATAACGCAAAATTGTAACAACAATGAATGCTAGGGCAGGGATTCAAGTGAAACAGCACTGCGATCGCTTCGAATTGCAATTGCTACTGGAAGTGAATTACATTATCATCAACTTAAATTGGCATGACGTCACTACGGGTGGAGCCAATAAGAGCTCACAAGCACTCAGCGATCTCCTCTTATTCGCCAAGTAGGCTGTGACGTTTTATCTAGCTCGCTTTTCATAGGCAAACGTCACAATGTTTTTATCAAGAAACGTTTTAATGTAATTCATTTCCAGTCGCGATTGTAATTTGCGATTGCCTGTTTCACTTGAATCCCTGCCTAACACTATTATTAATAGGATATTCGAAGCGCGCGAGCGAAGTAGCTAAATATTTTTTATCTGGGGAAATATGCAACACCGAACCATGACTACATACATTTAGTATAAATGCAAGCATAATATAAATTCATCTGAAGGGGGAAATAAATGAGATGTCTGTGAAAGAAACTGCATACAAACATTTTGTAGTTGCAAAGAGCCTTTTCTTTCAGTCGAAAAAAAATGCACTATCTTATTATTGAACACGGCTTCAGCTAATGATCCATTACAAGTATTAGTTGTATTAGACATGTTGTTTTTGTTCGTATAATACATTTCTTAACTACGTAAGAGGAAATTTTCATGCAAATATAGAATTATTTACAATCTTATAAACAAAATATTGCACAGCGAAACATCGTCAAAAATGAATACCAACAGGATCATTCATTGAATATTCGAACTGAAATACATCTCTATATTTTTTGCATATTCGTAGCGAAATAAAAAAATCTTTTTTATCTAGTGAAATATGCAACAGCACTGCATGATTGAATTTACCACGGCAACACATCTTTCGCATAAAAGCAAGTATAATATAAATGCGTCTGAAGGGGGAAATAAATGAGATTTAATGCAATGTGTCTCGTTAGAGGTTCACAAGTTTGCGCCCTCGCTGATCTAAAGGCCAGCTGTTTTTTTTTCTATCCCATAAAAATAGCCTCAAAAAATCGTCTGACGACTCTCAGGGGTGTCGCTGGAGTTCTTCGCTACCCCATTCCTCATTCGGGCTGGGGCTCCCTTTTCTTTCTCTCGCTCAGCATGCAGTGCCCTTTCCGGACTCCCCTGCGCATGCTCCGTGGATGGTGCTGGAAGTAGGGCAATAGCATCCCGATTCATCAGTTCATTTCAACAGTTCCTCTCCATCCTCTTTCTCACTTTTTCCTCCTCTCTCGTCCCGCGAAGAGAACTGGGGGATTCGGGATGTTTTGGCTGTTTCTCCGACTTTTCCCGATTTCTCAAATGTCGCATTTTGGACTCTATTTGATGGGTTTTCTCGGCGATTGCTGAATAAATTGCTGGCGGTACTTTATCGGGTTTTTTTTTTCTTTTTCGTGGCTGTGAATTGCTTTTTTAGTGCAATGGACTCTTGGAATTTTGAAGGCAAAAATGAAACTTTCAGGTATGTGTTTTATTTTTGCATAACAGTTAATTTGTAATATGCAAACTAAATTTTGAAAATGTATTTTTAATGCTTATTTCAATAATATAATGTCACAATTTTTGTGTACGTTTTTCTTACCTTCCATCAATCATATTCAAAATTTTAGGCTTTAGAAATAGTAGCAAGGTATATTATTTTTTTTAAATTTATTACGCATAAAATAGTTTGGATTTGACTTCAATTTATGAAATAAAATTGGATACTTTTATGACGGCGGCATAGCTCAACAGCCATGCAGACACGTTTTTCTTCTTTGATCGCTTTTAAAAACAAAAATTTGTTGACGAAAAACTAACCTGTGTAATGGATTTATATACTATATCAATTCAGATAATAAGAAATATACTTCATAAATAACAACAATAATAATAACAACAAACCCAGCAATTTTAAGAAAAACAAAGAAGTTAAGAAACAGCTGTGAAACAAAAATCGGGTCCCTAAATCAAATATCACGATTTCATTAGAAAAAATGGGACTATACTTCAGTAAATCTCGGTACGTGGTAAAACGTAAATCGCGGTACATGGTCTCTAAAAATTTCTAAATATGTATGCACCATCTTTTCCTTTACGAAAAAATAGCCTTTTCCTTTCTGCAGTAAAACTGTAGTACGGAATCTTGAAACAATGTCCCACACACTTGCAACAAGGCTTGAGTTAGATCATCTTAGCGATACTAGTTTGTAAAATGTACCGTCTTATTTAGAAACCATTCAAGCATTGAATTTGCAGTATGAGCTGGAGCATTGACCTGTTGCAGCTTAAATCGTGAGCATCCACTATTCTTGAACTTTGAAGGAAAATCATTAGCAGCTCTTAGTGCTTTTGAGCGTTAATAATAGTGTAAAACTGCTCTTCACTATTTTTTTTTTTTCAAAACTATCTGCGAAATGCTGAAATTTTGACAGTAAAATTGCTAGGTGCCAGGCCCGGCAAACTTTTTTTTTAACACTGAACAGTACTCAATGCTACATTTTCTCCAGAACATCACTACTTGTACAAATTTCAATCATTTTTGTTTGTTCTTTTTAGTTAGTTTCAGAGACCATTTCACCTTCAAGTAAAATAAATTGTCTGACCGTCATTATGGACTGCTTTTTTGGATATTAGAGGGATGGGATAAGAGGGAGGGACATTAATAAATGAATGATTAAGTAAACAAAATAGCACTTAGCCCCGTGTGCACTTGACAAATTACATTGAACATTTAAAATAAAAAAATGCCTAATATAAACTAAATAAGTACTGCACTGGGCATCAGTAAATTTCAATTAATAGTTTAAATGATAATTACAAACATTTTATCATTTCATAATAATGAGGAATATTTTTGAAAAAACACGAATATTACAATAAAGGTATCAATTTTGAAAATTACTTTTTTGTTTTTTTCGTTCATCTTTGCGGCTACTTATTTTTTGACAGGAATCAAAATGTGTCATATGTCTCGGAACTTATTAAACTTATTTTAAATATTGATAAATAGGTGGAGCTGCATACTTTGAAAATATTTGCCATTTCACTTTGCCCCACATTCCCCTATATATGTTCCACATATGTATGAATACATTTTGAATGGTAAGTCTAGAGCAATTTATTGGTTTGAACTATCTTTTTTTTTTTTTTTTTTTCAAAATCAGCTACAAACAAAGTAAGTAATTACTTTACGTTGTTTCTAATGTTGCTCTAATATTTACATACCATAAATTAGACACTTTTACTAACATTTATGATTAATTTTTATCATATAGTTTGCTTGACAAGCAACGCTAAAAAGACTTTTGAATATTTCAGAATGTTTTTCTATGAACACTGAAAAATTCTCTAATAATCAGTTAAAGCAAGTGCTTCCGATTAAACAAACGATTTGAATACGTTACCTTTCGGAAAATAGTTGACATACACCGAAATATTTTCTGCCTAACTAATTAATAAAAACAAAGGTTGAAAAAAATTGCAATGCATAACACTAATCAGTTAAGTAAAAGAGAACATACGACTAGTTAGAAAACACTGATGTGTTCTTTAAGTTTTAAAGAACAAATAACACAGATCAAACATTACACATCAATGTTGGACAAATTTGTAGCTAAGAAATGGTAGGCTTACAATTTCAAAGAAGTATTTATTTGTTTCTCTTCATTTATTTCTTCTTCCCCAATCCAAATTGTAACAAAGACATTCTCAATTTAGACTGTCGAAGGGAAAGAAAATACAATTTAATTCCATTGGTGAACAAAAGGAGTACTTTTGAACTGTAATGTATAGTTACTATCACCCTTAGTTGAAGTAAACCTAAACTGATTTTTGAAATTGTAGAAAAACGTTTATATATAAATGTAACTTAATGTATTTGAAGAATGATACAACCAAATCTGTAAATTGTCAGTAATTATTGTTGTTTTGAAAAACAAAGTTTTTCAAAAACGAGTTTAAACGCTACTCACAATTCTGTAAGTTTTTTCTTCAAACAAATGCGAGCTTTATTTTAATTTTTTTTCTGGTCGATGAATAGGTATTAAGCAAATCAGAAAACTACTGCACAGCAATCATTTATTTTATGCTAAACAAATTACTTATGCGCGAAGCAAGTAAGTTGCTATATTAGTAAATTTGCTGTTTTCAACAAGTAACATATGTAAAACCTCCAGTGATAATCAACCTCAGTTTGTGCGATTAGTTGACTCTAAAATTTCCCCATCGTCAAATCGTGAGTTAACTTTATTTATTTCGTATATTTATCAATCAAACTGAACTACTTGGTTAATTAAAAAGTTGTTAAGCGCTGCGAAGGTTAATTGCTTTGAATTTGCTTTTGCACCTGGTGCATATGTACACTGAAGTCATAAAAGTCGCGGATTACCTCCTATAATTATGTCGGACCTTGTTTTGCACTGCAAAGCAACAAATTGACGCGCAAGGGCTCATTAAGTGGTAGGAACCCCATTCAGAAATCTTGTCCATGCTGCATATATTGATGCTAACAGTTGCGAAAGATTTTGCCGCTTCTGGATTTTCTGCAGGAACTAATTTCTAGATTGCATCTTATAAAGGATTAAGGGAAATCATGGCATTTGATCTAGGTTGGAAGGAATTGCTATTTTTGCAACTATGTAATATGGGCGCATTAAAATCTCTTACTCATCGAATGTCTTTTGGGTATGGGTCATTTCAGCGAAAATGGTACAAATCATGTCTGAAACTCTTTACTGAAGATTATCAATTTAAATAATTTCCACCCAACTAATGATATTTTTTTATTGAGTTTCTATTTATTTGTGTATAATAAAGTATAAATAAGTAGTACATGACTCATTTAGAAAAGGATTTTAAATATTTTGATCACTTTGTGTAACAGAGTGGACAAATAAGCCTTTAAAAATATTTTTATAATCACAAAGAAAAGTTAGAATCACAGAACAAGCATAAAGTGAAATAAACAGCATAAAATTGTAAGTCTGTCTGCAATTTCAAGAAAAAAAATCTATTTTTTTCATCATGAAATCGACTGTAACAGAGTGGACATCCAACAGTTCAAATTAACTACCAAAAGAAAAGAATTAGGCTCACCCTGGATGTTGACTACATAATTCAATGTAGCAAGCTAATCACGGCAGTTATACTACTTTTATTTAAAAGAATATATATCAGATTGAATGCAATTGTTTATTTTATTTCTAAAAGGCTTGTAACAGAGTGGACAATTCGAAACATAGAAAATCTAGGGACATGGATAAATAATAGTGTTTCTTGGGGAATATTTTTTATTTGCGTAATAAACTGCAGAAATGGTGTCAGAAGCATCTTTTGTGCAGTGCAGTGTAATTTATTTTGTTGTTACATTTCAGTTTAATTTTAAATCACATTAAAGACTCTAGCGATTTGAAGCTGGGACACGTCATTTTCTCCTTCTTCTGACAAAGATAATTTTCTTTGTGTACTTTCTAAATGGATTATACCTAATCAATTGATACTTGATGGCACAAAATTAAATGGAAAACCAATAAAAAAAATACACCTAATGGATGGTAGTAATTAAAATTAATTAAAAAAAAAATCCAAAGTCTCGGACATGATTTGTATCATTTTCGTTGGAATGACCCGTATATGACGTCCATAAATGACTGAAAATTCTCTTAAATAGCCTGCAATATATTTTTACGTCAGTCAGGGACTTAGTTGGACTAGAGCACTCAGTCATTTAAAACAAACACATACTGTATAATAATTCAGACATATTTCTAGAAAATAATGGGCAGCTGACGGGCCTAATTTCTCTCAGTAACATTTCTCGAGAAAACCTGCGAGGTTTACCTCTTAAGGCTAGTAACCTTCTCAACAAAAGTCTTTTTCAAAGCCATCTTAGCAATTACCATCTCCTGAAAGCTAGACTATAAACACATTCATGCCCGAACCCGAATTCGAAGCCGGAAAATCCCCACCTGGTCAGAATTCTCTGATCACTATACAAGATGGCCGGCAAGTAAAGTTTTGCTATTCTATTACAACAACTAACGAGCATGTGTGTTTAAACTAGTAAATAATCCCCTCCCCCAAGCAAGGGTTAAGGCAGAAACAAACAATACACTACCAACTCGTTCATTTCGATCCATGGACAACAATTTCGAGATTAATGTGCTGTTACGGGCATGGAATTCGAAAGTAGAGTTGGAGGCAAAAATCATCTTATAAAGCAAAGAGAGCCGAAAAAAACTGGTAGCTAATGTGAAATTAGAATTAATGAGCACGATTTTTTTTTTGGTTATTTCACTCAGATTTATTAGTTTGATAACCCTGACAGTTTTAAGCATACGTTGCTAGTCTTTGGTATAACATGAGGGTGGTGTGTCACTGCGTGGTCCATAGTAGAATGTAGTGCCTCAATTAAGGTATCTTCGACACTTTGTTAGCATTGAGAATCTTAGGTTTTTAATTATTGAACGCGTTTCAAACTGGAATATTGCACACATCTAAATCCGTTGGTGGTGTATTGCATGTTTCTTGCTTAACTCTGGCTTAGGGGCGGTTACTTACTGCTTCATACCCGAGCTTTGCCTCAAAATTTGCCAGTTAAACCGCACCGTGTGCGGTCGCTCGCATGTGTTCTTATTTAAAATTAGCTACCAGGTTTTTTTTTTTTTTTTTTTTTTGAGCTACCTTTGCTCTATAAGATGTTTTTTTTTTTGCCTCCAGCGCGTTTAATTCCTTCTTCATTCTGACGAGTGCCATAAAGCACGAAACTGCAGTTCTTGGGTGGAATAAACAAGTTATTAGTGTATTGCATGTTTCTGCCTCAGCCCTGACTTAGGGGCGGTTACTTACTGCTCTATACCATGCTGGGTTCGAGGTTTGTTAGCTCCCGTTGTGTGGTCGTTATCGTGTTGGAAACTTTACCACGTGAATCAATTGAATATCAATGAAATCTGTATCTACCAACTGCTCATTTATACATTATGTACGTGATGCAGTTACCATCTCTATGTTTGCTTATTTTCATCCTACCTTGTGTCACCTTAGTGTAAACTAAAAAAATCATGGGAACAATAAAAATTTACATTTTCCACTACTAAAGTCTCAAACACTGAAAAAAAAATTGCAAAGATTTTCTTCACCCCTTTAAAGTGCACAAGGTTCTTGACTGGTCAAAACTACGATTCATAAGCAAGGTATATAAGTTTTATTACTGCGAAGAAAGATGTCATTAAAAACTTCTAGTCTAGTTTTCTTTCAACTAAAACTGATAGTATCTCCCTTGATATTACTTTGAACTATTGAGTTACTAGCATTTTGTTACCTTGGACAATATTTTCCGATTTCCTATATAGTTTTTTTGGAAGTGCTAAACAGTTTAAGACAGCGAAGCAGAAACCAATAATACCTAATAACACATATTCTCAAATAAACAGCAAAAATATAATAAATAAATTATCTAACCTTTTCCAAAAGTATTTGCAATTCCCGCCGACACAACTAGTACCATAAACTGCAATTATATTCTCCTGAATTTACTATAGTAGTTAATGTAGGAGCAAAAAAAAAAAAAAAAAAAGTAAGAAAAATGAATAATTTAATTAATCTTCGTAAAAAGAAGATACAACTATTCTTTATAGAAGTAAACTAACTAAACAAACTAGTATCTTAAATAGAGAGAAAATTGTTGGCGTTATTTTCCTGGTGTGACGTGATTAACTGCTTTGAATGGATTGTTATGAGCTTTGCAGTTACTCTGATGAAAACTGATTTATCCGTCTGCAACTAATCAAGTAAGATTAGAGTTATGTTTGAATAGTTAACATACAACTATAATCGCTTATTATTTTTCGTTCAGTAATGACTAAATATCTCGTTAAATTGTAAATCCGGGCCTTTCAACCGAAAATTGAACACAACACATTAATCGAACAAATCAATTATTCCGCAAATAAATACTTGTTTTTAAGAAAGGGCTCAAAATTTTCCGTGACTTTACGCGGTTTGCTATAAAATCAAACACATTGCTTAAAAGCTACAATAGTGTCACATCTCAACAGTTTGCTAAAACGTCATAATTATTCATTTAAAACAAAAATTGTTTAAAACAAAAATTGTTGCCACAATAATAGCACAACGTTTATATAAACGGTATGCGGTATGGAATAAACGCTGCCGTGAGTGGTAACAAATTAAAATTGCTGAATTTAGAGCAATATTATTAGCAAACTTGACCCACACACTATTTCGATTACAGAAAAACCTAGCATCGTATAACGTTAGAAATGGTTTGCACATGTTGTATTACTGTGAAAAAATAGTTTAAAGTATTATTGTGCAAAACTTAAATGTGTTTCACAATATTGTTTTTTTTTTTTTTTCCATTATTGGACAATAGTAAATACCCTAGCAGCATCATATCATCGGCCATTCATCGAAACCCGATGAAATTCTCATCGGCCGATGATCCAATATGTCTCATCGGTCGAGCAAAATCCGAGCAGCAAAATCCGATGAGAATACGATGAGATTTGGAGCAATTCACGAGCAGAACAGTCCCTTGCCGAGGAATTTCATCGGGAAAGTTGATCGGAAGGATATCGATTTCCGATGAAAAGTAGCTCATCAAAAACCGTGCTCGGATACTGATCGGAACGATGTCATCGTGCGTTACAGGATCAATTTACGAGGAGTTTGTTGATCGGCCGAGCAAAATCCGATGAGTTGATGCTACTTGGGTATATAAGATTCGGTAGAGAAAAATACAACGTTAAGGAGGCACAAATAAGCAGGGATACTGCAGACACGTGTTTCGGCGACAAAGCTTTTGTCGGATGTGTGTGCATCCATAAGCTCAAAATTTTTTTGCATTGAAAAAGGCGTTCCTTGTAACACCGGAACACGTGTCTGCAGTATCCCTGTTTTTTTTTGCCTCCTTAACGTTGTATTTTTCTCTACATCAATAGCACAAAGGTAAACTTTATATAAGATTCGTTTTAGCTTTAACAGTAGAAAGTATTCTTTTCTGCTCTGCAAAAAATGAATGTTGCTTTTACAGTAAAATGCAGCTCTTTTCATTTTAATAAACTAAATTCGGTGAATTTTACAGTAATAAACTGCAAACTTGCTATTTTTAGTTTATTACCATGCATGTTATAATTTTAAACTGGAATTATATAGCTGTTTGTACAGTATAATACAGTTAAATTTTACGGCAATAAACTAAAATTGCTAACTTTACAGAAAGAAACTGTAAAATTGCTAGTTTTACAGTATATTACTGTACATTTTACAGTTTTAAATTGGAACTTTGGCTGCCAGTATTATACTGTAAAAATAACAGTTCATTTTCTGCAGCATGCTCTCTTCGTCATAGTACCATGAATGCTATCCTCTTTACATTAGTCTAACTCACAATGAATATGTAAACTCTTTTGAAGCGAAAATGTCTATTCACTCGCTACTTAGAGTGATAGCCGGTCAACTTTTCGATTGTTACAAAATAGCATCCGATTTCAATAGCTGATAAAGGCGAGAATAATAAAGCACCCGTAATGGTTGAAGCGTATTTGTCTTTCGGTATTTGTTTTGCATGTCATATCACTGGACTAGTGTATGTGCTTACGTGCGTTTGTCAAGATTTGGTGTTATGTGAAGTTTTAAATTAGTGTAGATTGAAAACGTATTTAACTATATATTCACCACAGATAAATTGCGGAATATTGTTTATTGCTGACATTTTCTTAACTGAATTGGAAATTTAAATGGATCCGCTCATTTTGTAATAAGTAAGATCAGCATGAACGCGCAAGTGGTAAAATTTTTACTGCGCGTGTGATCTCGCTGGCCTTACCAAAACAAAATGAAGTTGTTTGGGTCCACTTCCAGTAAACGCCATCTGTCCGTGGTCAATCGTAGGGACAGTGATCCAAATGCAAGGTGGGAAACCCGGAAAGCAATATAAAAATGCTATGTGGAACATAAAAATATGAGTTCTAAGGAATACATGTAAAGTTTTATATAAAAGGTTTTAAAAATAATGCCTGCCGCAGAGAGCACAGACGGGGTGGTTATTAGTTTGGCAGATAAACCACTTCCTTCTATAAACTTTTGAAACATTCTACAGTGCAGTCCCGATAATTCTCGGAATTGGGTGGTATGTGTATTGCGGATAATCCGATGAAAAAAATTGCGGATAATTCGAAAAAATCATAAAATAAGGGGTAAAGAAGATCAAAAATGTCTTCGGCTTAAAAATATTTGCATTACACCTAAAACGTGATATGTACAGTCATAGAAAAAAAAACGAAACACTCTGAATTATTCGGCTGCTATACTTGCCAGAAACAAAAGAAAGGTGTCTTCTGACATGGATTAAAATCTTCTTTAAAACTATGTGAGTAAAATTTTGATAAGGGGCTATATACAAAGTGAAATGAACGCAAAATCACTTCAAATAGGAACCCTTACATTTGGTTACATAATTAAGTACGGAGGGCCAAAAGTACGCTGGGTACCAAGCGGCATCACTTTAGGACCAGTAGAATAAAAGTTATGACCGACCAAAGATTTAGGGACCTCCACAACATTAAAAATGCTACTTCCAAGGTCGAAATTTACAAAGAGTAGACAAATCATATTTTTTCGATTAAATTACCTAAATCTACTCGCAATAATGCGTTTGCTTTCCGGAATTAATTGAAAATTATCGGATTTTGTTAAAGTTATAACATTTTTTGAAATTTGGAAGAGAAAACCCTACTGTGTAGAGTTCAAGGGAAAAACGCGACATTCTATCTTTTTGATTCAACAAAGATAGATGCATACTTTTAGCTACGCACGAACCCATGCAGCACACACCTTCTGGAGAGAGGTTACAACTTAAAAGTGACCTCTTGTATTTATATAAACTACTGTATTAGGATTGGCAAAAATGTTAAAACCGTGGCTCAGAATTTAAAAAGCGTCTAATCGTCACAAATTAGTCCAAATAACCTTCCGAGATACTACAGTTTTCCATGAAAATCCAGTTTCCACGTAAAAAGTTTTCTGAATTGCTACATTTTGCAAGAATGCAAACTTCTCACTAATGTACAAAAAAATTGGATGGTCTACCAGTTTTAAAAGAAACTCAGCAGTTTTATTAATCGTTTCGCTTTCACCATGTTATAACTGTTATTGTTGGGTTGGTTCATACTTTGATATAAAAATCCAAACTTTTGCCGTACCTATCGTGGTTTAGGTATTATATGCCCAAGTATTAAAAATATTTTTAGCATTACGGGACGGTTTTTTCTCAGTTCAATTGTGAAGCAACGGCTGAAGCAAATTTAAAATAATTTGGTATACAAAGTTAAATGATGTTGCTGATTACAAATATGCGATAAAAAATAGGGTTTTCATAGAAAATTTTAAAGTTGATGCCGATTTTTATATGCAGACGACCCTTAACAACAATTTACTAATAGAAATGTGTAGAGCACAATTTTCCTGAAAAAATTACATATTACACGTGTCTCTAGTGTTAATACTCTTCGAATACGAGCGAGTGTTTCGTTTTTTTTTCCATGACTGTACAAACTGTGACGACAGGTACAGCATAAAAAAATATTGGTATTTGAGGTTCTCATATATATAAAATCTATAAAGAAGTGGTACAGTCACAGAAAAAAAAAAACGAAACACTCTGAATTATTCGGCTGCTATACATGCCAAGAACAAAAGAAAGGTGTCTTCTGACATGGATTTAAATCTTCTTTAAAACTATGTGTGTAAAACTTTGATAAAGGGCTATATACAAAGTGAAATGAACTCAAAGTCTGAATTTTCAAATGGGAACCCCTACATTTGGTTACATAATTAGATGCGGAGGGCCAAAAGTATGCTGGGTACCAAGCGGCATCACTTTAGAACTAGTAGAACAAAAGTTATGACCAACCAAAGATTTAGGGACCACCACCACATTTAAAATGCTACTTTCAAGGTCGAAATTTACAAAGAGTAGACAAATCATATTTTTTCGATTAAATTACCTAAAGCTACTCGCAATAATACGTTTGCTTTTCACAATCATTCAAAAATTCTCGGGTTTTGTTAAAGTTATAATATTTTTTGAAATTTGGAAGCGAATACCATACTGTGTAGAGTTCAAGGGAAAAACGCAACATTCTATCTTTTTGATTAAACAAAGATGGATGCATACTTTTAGCTACGCTCTAACCGTTGCAGCACACACCTTTTGGAGAGAGGTTACAACTTAAAAGTAACCTCTTGTATTTATATAAACTACTCTATTAGGATTGTCAAAAATGTTAAAACTGTGACTCAGAATTTAAAAAAAAAAATGTCTAATTGTCACAAATTATTCCTAATATCCTTCCGAGACACCACAGTTTTCCATGAAAATCAAGTGTCCACGTAAGAAGTTTTCTGAATTGCTACATATTGCATGAATGCAGACTTCTCATTAATGGACAAAAAATTGGATTGTCTACCAGTTTTAAAATATAATCAGCAGTTTTATTAGGATTCGCTTTCAACATATTATAACTGTTGAAAACTAAATACTATATAAAAACGCTGAGCACGTTCTGCAACTGGTGAATAAGCGTATTCCTCTTTCTTTGCATAGAAATTCCCTGCTATTGTTTCAGTTTGCACAGTTGTATATGGTCCCTAAAAATGGTTCTTTTAGCATATCTCAAAAACTACTGGATATTTTGAGCTCCCATTTTGGATTCTCATTTGAAACCCCTTCTAGATTGTTTCTCCGTCAAAATATTATATGGTTCCAGATCATCATTTTTTCAAATATTAATTTCAAAATTCATAAAAAATTCAAAATTTTATCTTAGAGGAAGTCAATGACGTTTTTCTTGCTGGGTTGGTTTATACTTTGATATAAAAAAACAAACTTTGCCGTACCTATCGTGGTTTAGATATTATATGCCCAAGTATCAAAAATATTTTTAACATTACGGGACGGTTTTTTCTCCGTTCAATTGTGAAGCAACGGCTGGAGCAAATTTTAAGCAATTTGGTATTCGAAGTTAAATGATGTTGCTGATCACAAATATGCGATAAAAAAGGGGGGTTTTATAGAAAATTTTAAAGTTGATGCCGATTTTTATATGAAGACGACCCCTTAACATTAATTTACCAATAGAAATTTATAGAGCACATTAATCCTGAAAAAATAACATATTACACGTGTCTCTAGTGTTAATAGTCTTCGAATACGAGCGAGTGTTTCGTTTTTTTTTCTATGACTGTACGTACGATAACTCCAAGGTAAACAAATTTATTTGATGAAGTACACCGCACTGTTGGTTAATAAATGTTAAGAAAAACAAAATTCAAATTCGTGCTTTTTCGAAAAAATCAACTTATTGTTTTTGTTTCTTTCCCGAGACCATCGTGGATAATCGAGAGCTTACTGTACTTGGCGCCGAGAGAGGCCGCCGCACTTTAGAGTAAAATGTTATGGTTCAGACTGATAGGAAACGCAAATATGAAGAAAGCATACATTAAAAGGAGAATGCAATACACACACACCAAGACAAGCTCAGAGCCAGCAATTGAAGAATCGGGACAGCAATTATTGATGACTCAAAAAAGTACGCCAAAAAAAAAAAAAATAAATAAATAAATAAAAATAAAATAAAATATACCGGGAAGATCAATACTTATTGCGTCTAAGCATTGCATTAAAAGTACTGATAATCATAATACATGTTAATAAGAAACTCCTGTTATTCGTTTGTTCAGAAGTTCTCAGCAAAATCTGTGATACCTTAAATACGGCTTTTTGCCATTTTTGAAATATTTTTGAAAGAGGTTTTCTGGGTCAAATTAAAAGGGACAACTATACATACATTTCTATTGCGTTATTTCATTTATTTATTTTTTAATATTATGATTACTGTTCAAATTAATATTTTGTGTGATTCTTCTTTTGAAAAATGCATTTAATAACTGTCGAGCCCGCTTATTAGAATATCGGTTAACGGAACATCCTGCTTAATATACTACATTTTCAATGTACAGTCATAGAAAAAAAAACGAAACACTCGCTCGTATTCGAAGACTATTAACACTAGAGACACGTGTAATATGTTATTTTTTCAGGATTAATGTGCTCTATAAATTTCTATTGGTAAATTAATGTTAAGGGGTCGTCTTCATATAAAAATCGGCATCAACTTTAAAATTTTCTATGAAAACCCCCCTTTTTTATCGCATATTTGTGATCAGCAACATCATTTAACTTTGTATACCAAATCGTTTTAAATTTGCTCCAGCCGTTGCTTCACAATTGAACTGAGAAAAAACCGTCCCGTAATGTTAAAAATATTTTTGATACTTGGGCATATAATACCTAAACCACGATAGGTACGGCAAAGTTTGTTTTTTTATATCAAAGTATGAACCAACCCAACAATAAAAACGTCATTGACTTCCTCTCAGATAAAATTTTGAATTTTTTATGAATTTTGAAATTAATATTTGAAAAAATGATGATCTGGAACCATATAATATTTTGATGGAGAAACAATCTAGAAGGGGTTTCAAAGGAGAATCCAAAATGGGAGCTCAAAATATCCAGTAGTTTTTGAGATATGCTAAAAGAACCATTTTTAGGGACCATATACAACTGTGCAAACTGAAACAATAGCAGGGAATTTCTATGCAAAGAAAGAGGAATATGCTTATCCACCAGTTGCAGAACATGCTCAGCGTTTTTATATAGTATTTAGTTTTCAACAGTTATAATATGTTGAAAGCGAAACGCTAATAAAACTGCTGAGTATATTTTAAAACTGGTAGACAATCCATATTTTTTGTCCATTAGTCAGAAGTCTGCATTCATGCAACATGTAGCAATTCAGAAAACTTTTTACGTGGACACTTGATTTTCATGGAAAACTGTGGTGTCTCGGAAGGTTATTTGGAATAATTTGTAACGATTAGACGTTTTTTTAAATTCTGAGCCACGGTTTTAACATTTTTGCCAATCCTAATACAGTAGTTTATATAAATACAAGAGGTTACTTTTAAGTTGTAACCTCTCTCCAAAAGGTGTGTGCTGCAACGGTTAGTGCGTAGCTAAAAATATGCATCCATCTTTGTTTAATCAAAAAGATAGAATGTTGCGTTTTTCCCTTGAACTCTACACAGTAGGGTTTTCTCTTCCAAATTTCAAAAAAATATTATAACTTTAACAAAACCCGAGAATTTTTAATTAATTACGAAAAGCAAACGTATTATTGCGAGTAGCTTTAGGTAATTTAATCGAAAAAATATGATTTGTCTACTCTTTGTAAATTTCGACCTTGAAAGTAGCCCTTTAAATGTGGTGGTGGTCCCTAAATCTTTGGTCGGTCATAACTTTTGTTCTACTGGTCCTAAAGTGATGCCGCTTGGTACACAGCGTACTTTTGGCCCTCCGCACCTAATTATGTAACCAAATGTAGGGGTTCCCATTTGAAAATTCAGACTTTGAGTTCATTTCACTTTGTATATAGCCCCTTATCAAAATTTTACTCACATAGTTTTAAAGAAGACTTTAATCCATGTCAGAAGACACCTTTCTTTTGTGTTTGGCAAGTATAGCAGCCGAATAATTCAGAGTGTTTCGTTTTTTTTTTCTATGACTGTACCAAACTACTGAAGTATATTATTTGGGTTCCGAATACTGAAATATCCGGATTACTATAAGATTTTTATGATAAAATGGCTATTCCATTAAGCGGGTTGATTGTATTACAATTTTTTAATTATTTCTCTTCTATAGCCTTTCTTCGAGAAAGAAAGTAATTTCATTAAATATGTCGGCCAATCGATCCCTTAAAGCATATTTTTCTTTTATGTGTTTGTAAGTTCCAGTTGAGGAGAACTTCAACACTTAAAGCCATACAAAGAACATGCCTTCTTCGGTGCATTTAATTAACAAAGTAATGAGAACGCTTCAAAATTTGCATTTTTATTGTTTTAAATGGATTATTTTTTAACCAAGGAGTCCCTGAAGAAAAGCAAACTACTTATGTTTGTGCTTATAACGACGTTATACTATATTCAATCAAAATAATAATGATATAATACACATTGTACAGTGTAACTTCAGATATACATATGAAGCAGTATAATAAAGCATCAAAACAATATGAAGTATGTTTTTTACATTTGTTTTCATACTCAAGAACACTTTATAAGTTTGGGTACTTTTAGTTTATGTCTTAATATATTTAATTTGTTTCATTCCGTAAGTATTAGTAGCATACATTAAACATCTACTTGTGAACAACTTGATTCAAATTGTATTTGTCTTAATTAGAAAAATGAAAAGTAATAGGGACAAGCTTTTTATGCTTTATGTTAAGGTAGCTTTTCGAAAAAAACAATTCGATGGAAACCGCTGAATAAGAAATGACATAATTGTAGTACTGTAACACAAGGTATACCTAAGACATAAAATGATGCAATAAATTTGCAGTCATCGTGTTTATGCCACTAAATAAAGTGAATGCCTTATTTTTAATGACTTTTATTATTCTACTTTTTACTAGTTGAATTACCTTGAATTATTTACACGATTTGAAGTTCTGAAATATTTGGAATTAATCTTTAATTTTGCTCATTTATCGTGAGTGAAAGAATGCATTGTAATAACTCTTGAAAGACAAGAAATACCTTTCAACATCATGAATAATCCATTTTATATCTTGTTTGACTGAAGCGTTTCTTAAATAATAAATACTTTCAAAGTGCTCACACTTTTAGTGACTTCCGAAGTACACCGAGAAAATGTCAATATGGACGTCAGTCATACCAAGTAAAAACCAAAAATTCTTAATGCCATAATGGAGCCCCAAGGCTTTGGTCTTGCAAGTTTTTTTCTCCATGTTAGAATATGAGATAAGGATATTCTTTTTCTACAAGAACAAAAAACACCTTCTTTCTTCTTGCTCCTAATGTCATTTTCTCTGAACATATCCACTGACTTGCATAAAATATTAGGAAGAAAATAAGGATTTTTATTGCAATTAAGAAATATCCTCGGGGACACGTCGAGTTATTAGGCTATTTTAAATGTGGATGCCAAATTGCAATATGGTTTCTAAAAGGATTATAATATTTTATGTGGTTTCTTACGTTAAAATTAAGGCTTAGATATATAAACTCTTTAAATACTTATTGGCGTCTACACTGTAAAAGCATTTCAAAAAATCACTGATTATTTCCAAGTAACTTACCGTTATTTTACTGGTCTACACCATTGCGAAACAGTTTCCTGAGTTACTGCATGTTACATGAATGCTGTTTTAAATGCGGATGCCAAATTGTGGTATGATTTCTAAAAGGATTATAAAACTTTGTATGGTTTCTTATCTTAACATTAAGGCTTGATATATAAACTGTTTAAATACTTATAGGTGTAACAACATTTTAAATATCACTGATTATTTCCAAGTAATGTTCCTATGTTATACTGGTTTCCACCATTTTCCAGTCAAATATAAATATTTTTGTGAAACAGTTTCCTGAATTACTGCATGCTATATGAATGTAGATTTTTCTCATCGTTTTCATTCCGCCTTTAGTGCAATTACGGCCCTTTCAGATTGGCTGAACCGCTAGCGGAGACAACTTGCTATCTCTGGACACTAGTTTTACAAGAATTGTTGGAAAATAAGTCAACCGCGATTTACTTGTAATTATGCTTTAGCTTGGGCCCTATTTTCGGAAATGCTTTAGCAGTTTGCCCTGTAGGTCAGGACGGTGCTGAGCCCTTACAAAAAGCATATCAAAGTTGACTAAAGATATTGCTGATTCATTCTAAAAACGAGACTCGTTTTTATTAGCAAGTTTCTGAATTCTTAGGGCTGATTTCAGGTTAATTTCGAATGAATACTGACTTTCTGAGGGAACTTTCATATGGGTTGACATACATGGGTTTGTTACTGACACAATTTAGGTACATTAGACCGCAAAAAGTGAATGCTGTTTCTACGGTACAATACAGGCAGTTTTATAGTAATTTTACAATAATGAACTGTAAAATTACTAGTTTTACATTTTATTACTGTACATTTTACAGTTTTAAACTTAAATCTCTGCTGCCAGTATTATACTGTTGTTTTTACAGTATGATACAAATAATTTTACGATAATAAACGGTATAATTTCTAATTCTACAGTAATAAGCTGTAAAATAGCTAGTGTTACTGCGCATTTTACAGTTTGAAACTGAAGCCTCGCTGCTAGCATTATACTGTAAAAACAACAAGTTATTTTTTGCAATGTAGCTGCAGATTATTTTTCGGAAGATCTATGATTTTTTTTAACAGTGTGGTAATGATTTTGTGATTTGCTCTTTTGAAAGTTTGAGATTATACCTTAAGGTATACATGACATACTGCTAAGCACAGTTATAAACAATTTCATAACGCAGTTAAAAATAATTTCTTGAACTGAAGCTACAATGTAACACAAAATTCTAAACATATTTCTTAGTTCACCAATTTTTCGTTCTTCTACTCTTTTATAAAAAGCGCGCTTACGAAAACAATTAAGTGCTAATAACGTCGAAAGCGTTCTGTTTAAAACCATTATTAAAATTCGTGAATACAGCGAGGATAATAGCACAGCAAATTTGAAGCTAAATGGGGGGGGGGGCTCTCATTCACAGCTTTGCAGCATTTCTATTGGTTACTGAGCGTGGGCTGATAAAGAGGTAAAATTATAACACTGAAATAGCTATGTACTGTAATCACTATTCAATGCAATGCTTATTCACTTTATTCAAACACAGTGATCGTCAAACAATAACTTATCTATACATTTGCTGGGAAACCTGCAGACATTGTACAAACAAACCTGTCTATCTCGAATTTCACGGGACAGAAGAAAAATTCGAGATACGGAGGTTTCGAGATACAGAAGTTGCGATAAAATTTACAAAAATAAGCAATTGGGAAAAGTCAACTACTTAATAGATTGTTTTGCAATGATATCTTTGAATATTTTACTGTACGACATTTGTGAGTCCACGTTTTACTAATTGTGATGACTAGATCGATTGGAAATTAATGCATACCTTTAAGCACGAACATAGTCTTTGAATGATTGTGCAAAAGATGATTTTTGTCTCCAAGTTATACCGTTTATAAAGGTGGCTGGAGATGAAATTCAAAACTGAGAGTCGTCGAAATTCGAGATATAGCGGTTTTCGAAACACATTATTCGAGATAAACATGAGAAAAAACATTAAATTTATGCTGTAAAAGCAGGGAATTTGAAAAACTTCGACATAGAGAGGTTTTCGAGATAGGCAGGTTTGAGATAGACAGGCTCGACTGTATTATTATTTGTTGATTATTTTGTGGCATGTTATTGTTTTTGTCATGCCATCAAGGAATTAAAAGAGCAACAAATAGTTTGTTACTTTTGGTCTAATAAGCTGAACTTCTCTGAACGAGGTATGAAACTGTTTTAAAACCCTTTGAGCGGCCGTGACGTAAAATTCCGCTGTCAGATAAATTACATAGGGAATTTACCGTACAGAATTTTGGGAAAAAATAACAATGGCATTAGGAACTTATTATTCAATTCAAGTCGATTTTAAAAATATCTGATTTGGTTTCTTGGAGAGAGAAAAAATATTCAGGGGCTCCTAAATTGGAAGATAATAGGTTAATAGTTAATATAGAGATAAAAAATGTATACTACACTGCAAAGTTTCTTGACAAAAACATCGTGAAGTTTGCGTGACGTTATCCTATGATAAACGAGCTAGATAAAACGTCACAGCCTACTTGGCGAATTAGAGGAGATCGCTGACTGCTTATGAGCTCTTATTGGCTCCGCCCATAGTGACGTTCAGTGTCAACTTAAGTTGCTGTTTAGTATAAGTTGTCTTAGTCAATGAAGTACTGCAATGACTATAAGCCTTATGCTATCCATGGGCAAAGACAGAAATAAAGCTTTTGAATTGAAACAATTGATATTTGATTACTAACAGTAATTTTCATCAAATTAATGTGTAAATAAACGAATAAATTAATTAACACTGACAACTGAACGAATAAATAGATAAAGTTATTAGAGAATTAATGAACAGAGGATGAAAAACAGACGAGTGAATTAAATGCAGAATGATAAAGAAAAAAAAGTAATATTGGATTATATCAATAAGTGCTTTAATACGTAACAAAATATAAATAAATTAATAAGGTAGAAATACGTATGTGATTTAATAAATTAATGAATAAGTAAACGAAATGATATTTTGCCTCATCCACTTTGCCCCGCGTGTACTTGGCAAACTACATTGAACCTTTAAAAACGAAAATGCTTAATATTAACTAATAAAGTACTGCATTGGATATGAGTAGGTCTCAATTAAAAACCTAAAATGATCATTACAAGAATTTAACATTTTATAATAACAAAAATGTTTTTGTAAATCCACGAATATTACGAAAGGGGTATCAAATTTTGAAAACAACTTGAATTATTGTGCAATGAGTTACCGCCCTTACGCCAGGGCTGAGGCAGAACTGTAGCAAATGCACCCACAGCTCGATCATAGCATCCTAAGACTGCAGTTTCGCCCTTATTATGGGCTCCTCAGTTAGGAATAGCCAATGATCGAGCCGGAGGCAAAAATCCTCTTATTGTAGCCAAGATAGCCAACAAACTGGTAGATAAAGTGAATTTATCTTACCAGCGAGCGTCCGCAAACTATGGTGCGGCTCAACTCGAAATTTGAAGGATAAAGCTGGGTAATGTGCAATGAGTTACCGCCCGTAAGCCAGGGCTGAGGCAGAACTGTAGCAATCACTTTATCTACCAGTTTGTTGGCTATCTTAGCTACAATAAGAGGATTTTTGCCTCCGGCTCGATCATTGGCTATTCTCTAACTGAGGAGCCAATAATAAAAGCGAAACTGCAGTCTTAGGATGCTATGATCGAGCTGTGGGTGCATTTGCTACAGTTCTGCCTCAGCCCTGGCTTACGGGCGGTAACTCATTGCACATTACCCAGCTTTAGCCTTCAAATTTCGAGTTGAGCCGCACCATAGTTTGCGGACGCTCGCTGGTAAGATAAATTCACTTTATCTACCAGTTTGTTGGCTATCTTAGCTACAATAAGAGGATTTTTGCCTCCGGCTCGACCATTGGCTATTCCTAACTGAGGAGCCCATAATAAGGGCGAAACTGCAGTCTTAGGATGCTATGATCGATCTGTGGGTGCATTTGCTACAACTTGAATTATTGTTTACGTTGAGTTTCTGAGCTGTTATATATATATATTTTTCAATGGAATCAACAAAATGTTCAAAAACTCAGTAAAATGCTGCTCGATAGGTGGCGCTGCAAATTGTGAAAATATTTTACCACTTCACTTTTCTTCCGCAATTCCACTTTGCCTCACATTTCCCTTCTTCAAAGACATTTAAAAACAAAAAAGACTAAAGATTCTAGTAAGAGAAAGTGGGCCACTAGGAACATGTTTTTCTTAATTGAAAGGCTTGCTACAAAAAGGAGGTAGCTCCATTTTTAATGTCTTCAAAATGTCTACATTAAAGCTTATAGCAGAAAATCGCATTCTAAAAGTTTCTTTAAATATTATGAATCCTCTTGCATAACTGTACTGTGAAGTATACAAGAGGATTTTTTAAAATATTAGAAGAAAATATGTGACCTTTATTTTAAGTTCTAATAGACAGACATTTTGAAGACATTGAAAATGGAGCCACCTCCTTCTTGAAGCAAGCCCTTCAATTTTTTTGTGCATCAATAAATATTTCCAATTTCTCAGCAAAACAAGTCTCCACAGAAGAGGCCTTTTCTTTGAATTATGGATTTTTTGTAATAAAAAAAAAACATTTCTTACTTTAAGCTATTTAAAAATAATATATTCAGATGTTCACTCATTCCCTTATAGGGGCACTTGAATTTTTGAATAGGCTAGGGGCACAAATGAACCCGAGTAAAAACGCAGGACAGGATGTTGTAAAGCAAACATCTTTTATTTCAACCTGTAGGTATATTATAAATATGTTGAAAGGTTTTCAACCCATACAGTATCAATTTAAATCAGGGGTTCCCAAACTTTTTTATTCCGTGGACCCCTTACCAGGTTTTCTAGTTTCTCGTGGATCCCCTTCGTAGGGGTCATTCCAAAACTAGTCAGGCATATATAGGGTCTATATGGGGTCATACTAGTCAGGCTGTTATAATTTAACTCCGGTGTTCTAAAACCGTAAATTAGATGAGTAAGTTTTATTATAGATGTTCTAAAACAACCAGATAAAAGCGAGATGTATGGAAATATTACAAGATGAATCAGAAATTTACCCAACAGTATGAGGACTCTTTTACCATTGATTTTTTTTAACAAAAACCTTTTTAAATATCTGAGAGCTTTCTAAAACGTTCAGTTTGACACTTTTTTCTGCAGAGTAAAAAACTAAAATTTATAACATTTTTATTGATACTTTCACCATAATTTTACGAAAATTCTTCACACAACTGCACTAATAATTTAGAATTTTTAGCCATTGTTACGAATTTTGTTTTTAGCATTTATTACAAATTGTAGTGTTTTATGCATTCTGTGACTCACATTTTTTGCAACTAACTGATCCTGGTTCATGGACCCTGGTTTGGGACCCTTGGCTCAGGGACCCTTTTGCCCCTGGTTTTGCCTCTCATGGGCCCCCAAATTTTTCCTTCGTTTATATGGACTCCTTGCAAACTCTCGGGGACCCCTGGGGGTCTCTGTGGACCACTTTGGGAATCACTGGTTTAAATGGTACAGTAGTTGTGCTTTTATAAAATACAGTGAAATATTTTATCATATAAACATTATTTTTATTAAATATTGCTTTTTTGTAAGAAGCAGAGAGAAATAAAACTTTCCGTTTCTGTTAAATCTTATAAAAATTAGGTATGAGATAGAAATCAAATGTATCTATAAATAGCTTTGCATGCATATTTGCGTCAAAATGTGCACCAGAGGAGATGAAAAAAAAAACACACATTTTTTTTCCCTTCTCTGAGTGAGCAAACTCATTATTAGTGTAAACGGGGAAAAAAATTAAGAAAAAAAATTACAAAAAAATGAAGCAAAACGGCAGTAAATTAAAAGCACTTTCCGCAGGGAGAAAAAACGCTTTCTGAGCTCCAAAAGGAGAATATTTGATAGAAAAAAAAAGTCTCAGAGAGATATCCTACGTAAAAAAAAAGATTGTTTTGGGAGTTTTTGATTAAAACGCTGGATGTAATTATTTCACTCTGATATTTATTGATTCATAATTTTAATTTAACTTGTAGCTGAGCATTACATTAAAAGTATTTCATGGATTGTTTAAAATACTTTTTATAACTTTTGATCAAACATCTTTTCTAATTTTCTTTTAAAATTAAGCAAAGGCACTTCTGTTTTGCAATGCATTAGATAGATTCAAAAATGCATTCATGTTCCATCACACCATTAATTCAACACTGTCTAGTATTTAAGACTAAATTTACGTACAAGATGTCTTTTAACAATGTAATAGTTTTGTATGTTTTTAAATACATAGTGGAAGGTTGGTCAAAATGAAATGGATGAGATAAAAAAAATGATTAAATTAAACAAGTTAAAAATCAAACTTGAAAATTGCCGTAGTTGAAAAAAATATATTGTATTTTAATAGAAAATCGTGTTAAATTGTATTTTTTGCAATGGATTTTGTAATTTTAAGCAAAAATGGAAACTGATAACTTTCCTCATGCCGTGGAACAAAGTGATAGAATATTTTCTATTTGTGTTCTAAAATTTGTTTTTTCTTTGAAAAAAGGATAAAACGAGCGAATAATCGACAAACCAAGAACAAAATGAATAAATAAAATAAGCAATAAAAGAATAAATGATGAAATAAATATGCAAATCACGTAGTGAATTATGAGTGAGAAAGTGCATGAATAAATAAATCACCGTTGATGAATTTATTCATAAATGAATAAGTCAAAAAATATCGAATTGTAGATAAATGAGTAAATTAATAAAATTGGCTATTCCACTTTGCCTCTTATGTTTCTGGCAAATTGTACTACGCAATCAAAAGTAACATATAACTATATTCTCATTATTTATATAAGCATAGTATGTAATTATTTAATTTTACGAAATGTGTTTATTCCTTAACAACTGTACAGAAGTGTACTAAAACTTCATTTGAATACGTTCGGATTTTTGATATTGCGGATTTTTGATGTTCGGATTTTTTACTCTCGGACTTTTAATGCTCTACTCCAGTTAAAATATTACGCGCTATGTAAACTACAAAAAGTAAAATATTTTACCATTTTACTTTGCTCCGATATTCCACTTCCATCCACATTCCCCTACATCAGTCTTTTAGATTTTAAATTTCCTTTTGTTCAGCTCCATTTATTCAAGATATGATTGTTTTTGTGTCCATTTTAACCCGTCTCGAGCTTGAGGAAAAGTAAAAGGTGCTTGAAAAGAGTCTGCAAATGCACGCCAGACATTTTCAAACAATCTTAAATGATTATTTTTAAAAATATATCATACTGTTTCAAATTAATCATTAAAATACTAGTATATGCGTAATGAACAAGGCCTGCCAACTTGCAGTTTCGTTATGCCTTTTTCAGCGGAATTAAATAAAACTGCCTCATGATTAACGGTCTAGACACAATGGATTTTCTTTTATAAAATGTGAGTATTTCCAGTATTATTTATTAGATCCTTAAAATATTGTTTTAATTATTTAATAATACAATGCAATTATTGTAATTTAATGCATGTAATGAATTATTATTCCGTGGTGCAAATGTTAATATTTTTCTAAGGCAGTGTATTAATTTAGAGGATAAAAAAAAGACGCTATAAATTCTCGTAATATTAATCACCTTTCAAAATAACAAATGAAATTGCTTTGTCATAAAAGAGTTTTTCTCCTCTCTCTTCTTCTTTTTTTTTTTTTTTTTTTTTTTTGGCACATGTTTTAAACTTATAGATTAAAACTCATAAAAATGTGATTTTGAGAACTAAAAATTATTTAAATTGAATAATAGTTTGAGTAGGCAAACTATGCGCTTACCAAACTCCTTAACGTGAATCTTATAGACACATAGTTTGTAAAAATCACCTACACTTACTCAAAAAAAAACTATCTTCAAATACACCAATTTTGACAGATTTCGCGAAAATATTTAGGGCACATACGTTCTTCAAAGAAATAAACTTTTTCATCTGACGTCCAATGAACGTGAAATGATGATATTTAAAAACCATTTTTTAATGACCTTCGTTGTGATAGTTGCGAAACTAGTAACATCATACTGCGCAAGATTTAACTTTATGTGTTTGCTCATCGTTATAAACCATTTATTTCTCACATTATGGACTCTTCTTCTCTTTTCTGAAAATTTCTATCTCTAACTACTTTAAATACATTACTCGCAAGATATATGTTTGTAAACTCAATTCTTATACTTTCCTTATCCGTCTTAAGTAATTGCACAAATTAGGAGAAAAACACATTAAGTGACACATGACAAAGAACAGCACAAACAAGTTGCGCTTTTGGAATTTTGTTTTGTGTATCTCTCGCAAGAAATAATAAATAATGATGCACTTCTAAACAATAGAAGGAATTATTTGTTTAGCTCCTATTGTACCCCAGTATGTATTCAAAGAAATTTAAAATAAAAATATTTCGCCCAAAATCATCGATCAAATGAAAGTTATGCTTGCATGCAAAGCAATATCTATTTTTGTGTCTGGATTTTCAATTAAGGGTTTCTGGAAATGTTCCATGGTATTTTTAAATTGAATACATTTTGTTTTACATTGACAAACATTTTATTTTATCTTCTGAGCTTCCGGTAAGGAAGGAAAAAGCATATTTTATTTATTTCTTGTATGTATAGTTTTCAAAAATAAAATTTAAAAAAAGAACATGCCTTTTCAATCGTGGTATTCACAAAAGAAGGATGCCAGATCCGAAATATATTTATCATTCCGCTAACTTAAACTGTACTGTAATTTGTTTTTATATTGAAGAAATATGTTCACCACTGCATTTATTGTTTACGTCTCGATAGAATAAATACTTGCCATTTTGACTTGAAAATGAGTTTTCAACAGCCATTATAACGAGTGCATTATTTGATTAGGAAAAATTCAATTCGTTGAGAAAGTTGAGAAAATCGAAACCTCAAAAAGTATTTTCTTTACTTTCACAAAATGTTTCATGTATGTTTGTCTGGTCTCTCTCTCTCTCTCTCTCTCTCTCTCTCTCTCTCTCTATATATATATATATATATATATATATATATATATATATATATATATATATATATAATATATATATATACCACCCAAACTTAAATTTTTCTAATCATTTAAACTAGATTTTAAAAGAATCTCGCAAAACTTCAGTAAAATTTAATTTTAATTCTTAAAATTTCAATAAAAATATTTAAATATTTTTTACAAAATTTAATTTAGATTCAAATTTTGAAGAATGTATGTCACAGTAATTAAATGTTTAGATTAGAATTATACATGGATTTTGTAGTAAGATAAAATGCGAACTTTAGGAAAAAGGTAAATATTACTACTATTTTTAAGTTTGTAAGATCATTTAATTACAAGCATTTGATCAATGAGATTTTATATTTCAAGACACCCTAGACCCCTTTTTAAAACAGGATGAATCGGACACAAAAAAGTTTTTAATAAAATTCAACTTTGATATTTAAATCAAAATTTCTTGTAACATAATGAGTAAACTCATTCGAATCATAAAATTTTCCGTTTGTTCGCTGTAAATGTTTTTCGCAATAACTCACTTTTAAAAAAAAAAGTATTTCTTCTGCAGTTTAGCAAGTTTCAAACAGCAAAGTATTTTATTGCTCTTTTGAGTATCCAATAAAGCCGCTCTCGAACTATAAAACTAAAGTTTACTATCATGTAATATTTTTCAAAATGGCGAATAAGTCATTACTTCTCGCATTCTGTTAAAAGAGAACATTTATTATTTAAAATAAAAAATTCAGCTTTAATTTTTACTAAAATAAAATAAGTCGTAAAAAACTGTTTTCAGTAAATTGCGATTTTGGAGTTCATTTACGTTAGCTTTCATGCATTCGTGACTGTACTAAGCTCAGTAGTAGTAGCATTTTTCAACTTCGCAATTCTTCAATTATACGTCATATACACAGAAATGGAAAAAATGTACATGTTTATGAGTTAAACTTTGGCCGATAATAGTGCTTTTGTTTGTTTAATCCATTAAGACCTGACATTTTTTCTTACCAAAGAGATTTTGTATAATGGTTACAAACAGGGTTTAATGGACCAGAAAAATAATTTAAAAAATATCATGTTAAAAAACATTTTTTTTTTATTAAGGAAAGAAAAATCCTTCTTTAAAAGTTCCCATAGACAGCAGAGGATACACCCTTTTTTTACTAAATTTTTTTTCTGCCTTCGATATAACGTTTAAAAAGATATTTTATAAGAAGCAATAAAATCAGTATCTAACATAAACTGGGAAGTTGGGAATAACTTTGAAAACTTAGCTTTTTTTCTTGAGATTGTGAACGATGCCATTTTTGATAAGATCATATTAACAGAACACACTTTACAATGGTTATGTGCTGCAATCCATTAATAACGAATTGAAACAATACCAAGGTACTAATTGTACACTATTATTTGCTTGAAATGTTCATTTTGGGGAAATTCAGACCCTTTGTTGGACCGTCCCTAAAAAGGGACGTTGGGCATTAATGGGTTAAAACTCGCATAACATGACTTATATTTTTCATAAACCTGGCTTTATTCCCATTTCAGTAAACTACGTTTAAAGTAAGCGAGCACCTAAATATTCGAAAACAGTTGATTTTTATTTTATGAAAAATTTAGATAGACTCAATGTTTTACTTTCTGCACCTCAAAACAAAATTGAAAATGCTAGAAACAATTTATGAATGCAAATATACTGTGTTTTAACTGTTATTAATTATTCTTTCGTCATTTTTTGAAAATTCATGTTTTCGAAGTTTTTATTAAAGCAAGCAGCTGTAGTAAGAAAATAACAATTTCTATATTTTTGTAACTTTGCCGAAATAATAATTAATTATTCTGCTGTGATATAAAATTCTAAAAACTAAATTATCTACAACTATTTAACAATGCTTTCTGCGGATTTTAAACATTGATCGATTAAAAGGAGACAAAAAGTACGTTTTTCAGCGATAAACTTCATGTTGCTATAAAACACGTTTTCATTAAATTATATCCAATTTTGGAGTGCTATATCATTTTATAGTATCTAATGAAGAGTTCGACACAAAAAATGTTTTTAATGATTCAAAAGAGAGAACACGCTGGAAGTGTTAAGAAAACGGTAATGTTTCTCCTGAAAAATGATTTATTATTATTATTAAACAAGTAACTGGATGATATGTGTTATTTAGGTCATGATAAGCAATTGTGTTAAATTAAAAATTTGCTATGATAACAGTAATTGATAACAGAAGTTGGACAATATTTTCCTAGTTAAATGATTGATCTTTTTTTCTTTTGTATAGCTAGTCATATTTTATTTTTTATCTTGATTTATACTTTGCTTTTTTTTTACTCGTAGGTATATTGTTGAGCAAGTTTGTGGTTAAACCAGCTACAAATTCGTATTCAGATTATTTAGAAATGTCAACAGAGTGGGAATAATCAGAAACAAGTCCGCATTTTCAGACATCAACCAAGCAATGTTTGATATTTGGACCCAGTGGCGTACACAGGGGGTTGGTTGATAGGATTGCAACCCCCTCCTAAATTTTCAAGGCAAACTTTAGAAATGTAAACTTTTTTTTTTTCTTTTCTTTCTAAATCACGACATGAGATTTTTTTCGGAACAGAAAGCTAAGTTTGGGACAAAATTGAAAGAAAGAATTCTTTCTTTCATCCCTTCCCTCTTTTTTGACACACCCAGTGTTAATAACCCCTGTCTAATTCAGTTAACTAAATTTCAAAAAATGTGTGATTGAACCCAATTTTAGAAACAATTGTAAAATGATATGCAGTGTTTTACCGCCCATGAACCTGGGCTAAGGCAGAACTGAAGCAAATGCACCCACAGCTCGTTCTTAGCATCCTAAGACTGCAGTTTCGTCCTTATTGTGGACTTTTCAGTTAGGAATAGCCAATGATAGAGATGGAGGCAAAGATCCTCTTATTGTAGCTAAGATTGCCAACAAACTGGTAAATAAAGTGAATTAATCTTACCAGCGAGCGTCCGCAAACCATGGTGCGGCTCAACTCGAAATTTGAAGGCAAAAGCTGGGTAATATGCAATGAGTAAAAATAGCCCTGGCTCATGGACGGTAATTCATTGCATATTACCCAGCTTTTGCCTTCAAATTTCGAGTTGAGCCTCACCATGGTTTGCAGACGCTCGCTGGTAAGATTAATTCACTTTATCTACCAGTTTGTTGGCAATCTTAGCTACAATAAGAGGATCTCTGCATCCAGTTCGATCATTGGCTATTCCTAACAGAGGAGTCCACAATAAGGACGAAACTGCAGTCTTAAGATGCTATGAACGAGCTGCGGGTGCATTTGCTTCAGTTCTGCCTCAACGCTGGCTCATGGGTGGTAACTCATTGCATATTACCCAGCTTTTGCCTTCAAGTTTCGAGTTGAGCCTCACCATGGTTTGCGGACGCTCGCTGGTAAGATTAATTCACCTTACCTACCAGTTTGTTGGCAATCTTAGCTACAATAAGATGATCTTTGCCTCCAGCTCGATCATTGGCTATTCCTAACTGAGGAGTCCACAATAAGGACGAAACTGCATTCTTAGCATGCTATGATCGAGCTGTGGGTGCATTTGCTTCAATTGTAAAATGAATTTTAAAATAATTTTATAAAGGTCATATTAGTCAAAATATGTTATGCACGTATTTTAAAAACACCTCCTTCAATAAACCAAAAACTACAAATTTTTGTTTCATCATTTTCTGTTTTCTTCGAAACGCTTTACTTGTTACTAATGATTTTAACTAAGTTTTTTATCGCATGAGTTTATTTTTTATCCGCTTAAATTAGGCTTATTAAGATCAGAAGTTCAAAACTTTTGCTGTTCTTAGCTGCATTTTATCAGGCACCTCTCTACTCACAAAGAATCTTTGGTCAGTCCCCCTCCCCTTTCCAATGAAATGATGTCTTTGCGTACGCCGCCTGTGTCAAATGTCATAAAAAGATTCCTCTTAATCTGTTTTCTGAACACTAAATCAACAATACCACAATGAATTATGAACTGATTTCTGATACTTTAAGCAGTTTTTTGGGTTTTAGTATGAACAAGTTGTGGCCGGCCGGCTGTGCTCGGATATAAGGTTTAGTAAAAGTCGAGCAAAATAGCAATTCGAATATTTACACCCCAAGTTTGCCACGATACAATGCAAAACAAATGTTTTACAATGATTAATTTTCTAAATATCGCCGATTTAAACATCATTCAGTGGGTTTTTCGCAAAATATCGCCAATAGCGGCAAATTGAACCCAAATTCAAAAAATATTTTTTTCACCAAATTTGTCACCAACTTGGCGATATGTCGCCAAGTTTGTCGTCAAACACTTGGCAACCAAACGCTTGGCGATATATCGCCCAGTGGTCGAGCCAATTCATCTGCATTGAAATTAACACTGATTTACCCCCAAGAAGGGGTAAAACACCCCCTTGGGAGCATTCGAATGCAACCACAAGGGGAGGTGCACAAATAGACCCCCTTCAGAGCATAGATACGAAACTAGAAGCTTCTACGGCATATATTTTTTGAGTTATGCGACACACAATACATACGCACATACGTACATACAGACGTCACGAGAAAACTCGTCGTAACTAACTCGAGGGTGGTCGGAAATGATTTTTCGGCTGGTTATATGTTGGCAGGTACATATGCACGTGCTAACAGGTCGAAAAAACGACTCAACATTCGTTCAGGGGTGAGCAAAATCAAAATTTTGACCCGAATTTGAGGAAAAAAATTTTCGCGATCACAATACTTCCTTTACTACGTAAAAGGAAGTAAAAAGGAACACGTAATTTTATCTTAGCTTTAGTTTATTTTATGCAGTAATAAAAATCCCTAACATAATAACAATAACAGTCCGTAAAATCTTCTTTCCCCAAAGAATAAAGCATTTAACTCAAATAATGCTTAAAAAATACTCAAAACCACAAGAGCTAAATGTTACGTGCAATTATAACACAATGTCCGGGACCAATACATTGCAATTGCCTGTCATCTTACCGTGATCAAACTTTGCACGTAAGCGTATAATGTTATTAACCGAATCAAGTTCATCCCAACTAGGAGAACCTGACATGAAACACAGTAAAGTTCAAAAGATGGATATTACATTTAAAGGTTTTTATTCATTATAAACCATTTTGTATTTGGAAATTACTGGTAGTTATAAAATGTATATTATTTCTACACTGCTAAAATTGATTTAGTTACCCGTATTTTTCTTTTTCTTGACGTTATTAATCATGCGCAATAATTATTTTTTTATTATTGGAAGAACAAACGTTGTGCGAATTACTGTACTCTACCTTAGCGTTTCTCGACTTTTTGTGACACGCGATGCGACAAAAGCTACAAGAAAAAAAAATTTCAACCAGGAACATTTTTTTTCTTTGTTTCTGTTTGCTTTGTCTTCTTTTCTTTTTTCGTTCCTTCTTCTTTCTATAAAAAAGAAAAAATTGTGTTTGTGGAGTGTTAAAACACGTAATTTTTTTGCGGTTCGCCGGGGGGTGAGGATATTTTCCTTTCTTCCCTTCTCTTTCTCTCTCTTTCTTATTAATTAATTAATTTATCTTTTTTTGCAAAAAAAAAAAAAAACTTTCTGCTCGGGGACTATCAAACTTGTGAAAATATTTTGTGAACGGGTGAGGTTTCTTAACCTCTTTTTAACAATAACAAATAGATAACAAGAAAAAGTAACAAATGAATTAATAAATACAGGAACAGCTTTACTTTATAAAAGCCTTTGTTTTAAAAAGAACCGTTACAAAAAATGTTTAAATGTTAAAAGTAAGAGTGTTAGGAACTACTGTAACAAAATATACATAAGCAAAAAACATTGCTGAAAAATCTTGGACTGCTACGAAAATTAATTCCAAATTTTACACAACAGATATAGTAATACGATAGATAACCATAATTATTATTTTTTGGTGATCTTCTTCCCTTCGCCTCTTATAGCCTACTTTAACGTTAAAGTAAAAGAAAGACAAAAAAAAGTATTAAAAGTGACTTAGTGCATCTTAAAAATCTCGCTTAAACCCCCAAAAAAGAAGAAAAAAGTTAAAGAAGAAGAAAAAATTAAATACATTTCGAAAAGTAAAAATTGGAAAGTAGGGTTTTAAAATGGGAAATTTTTGTATCTGTCGATCTATCTGTTTGTCAATCTGTCGGTCTGTTTGTTCTCTCCGTCCCCAATAACTTTTGAATGTCCAATAACTTTTGAATGAAGAGTCCGAATTGAACACATTTTTTTGTTAGAAAAATCTCGGCGAGGACACCTTATTCCCTTATCCCACTTTTTTGTTTTGAACAATATTTAGCACTAGTTCCTACTCGAATATTTAAGACCAATGTAGATCCCGAACTCAAAGGCAGATTTCCTTCAAACAAACTTCGTTGGAAAATGCTCTTGATAAAGAATGTATTTAAAATATTTTTTTTTAAAGTTGTTCTAAGACTCCAATTCCGACTCTTCGACTGTGACTACGAATACTAGACTCTTACTACACAGCCGTGGCAGAAATGCAAGCACGGGAAAAAAAGACATTCCCACAACTATTAAAATTGTAGAGCATTACTTACTTCACCTGTCGACTCCAACTCTGACACAGAATCCTTGACCCTGACTCCAACTCCGAAGTTGTAGCAGAAATACAGGCTCGAAAAAAGGACCGGATCCCTCTCTCAGAGTTTTAGGGCCGTTTGATTCCATCTATCGACTTTGACTGACGACTCTGACTCCAAATAGTTGACTTAAAAATTTAACAATACCCTTCTAAAACAAGTAAGGTTTTAGAAAGGTTATAATGTTTCAAAAGTTTGAAAATCATCCTTTTTAGCCTACTTTCCCGTTAAAAATAAAAGAGACGAAAAAAGTATTAAAAGTGGCTTAATGCATCTAAAAAATATCGCCAAGTCCATAAAATATCGCCAAGTTCGAAAAATATCGCCAAGTTTAAAAAATATCCAAAAGTCCAAAACAAAGACAAAAATAAACAAAAAAAAAAAAAAAATGACATAAATATCGAAAAATTAAAAATTTGAAAGTAGGGTATTGAGATGAGGAATTTGTGTGTTTGTCGGTCGGTCGGTCTGTCTGTCCCCCCTAATAACTTTTGAATGAACATTCCGATTTGAACGAAATTTTTTTTTTTTGTTGGAAAGATCTCGGCGAGTACAGCTCATTCCCATATTTGATTTTTCGATTTGATCAATTTTTGGTTCAACTTTGAGCCGTTCAAACAACCTGTCCCGCGATATTAACTTTTTAGTTAACAGTCCGATTTGAACAAACTTTTTTTTATTCGAAGCATCTCGGCAAGGATACTTTGTTACCGTATTTAAATTTTAAATTTTAACATTTTTGGTTCAACATTGAACCGTTCAAGCAACCTTTCCCCGCCTAATAACTTTTAAGTGAACCGTCCGAATTAAATAAGCTGTTTTTTTGTTCGAAAGATCTCGGCAAGGATACTTCATTACCGTATTTAAATTTTCAATTTGAACATTTTTTCGTTCAACATTGAACCGTTTAAGCAGCCTTTCTCCACCTAATAACTTTTAAGTGAATCGTCCGAATTGAATAAACTTTTTTTGTTCGAAAGATCTCGGAGAGACTTATTCCCATATTTCACTTTTCAATTCGAACCAATTTTCGTTCAATGATGAACCGTTCAGAAAAAAATTTAACATGAGCGCCTACTGGGAAATTTAAATTGAGTGTTGATTCTGAACTTAAAGGCGGAATTCCTTCAAACTAGCTTTGTAAGAAAACGGTTTTGATAAAAAATGTATGTAAAGTACTTTTCTGAAAAATCTTCTGTGAGGACTCTGATTCCGACTCCGACTCCGCAAACATGGCGGAAATGGTGGCTCAGAAAAAAATGACTGACTGGGCAGACGATTTTTTTTTATTTATTCTTTTTTTTGTTAATTTTTTATTATTATTTTTATTTATTTCTTTTGGCAGACGATTTTATTTTGTTTACAAAAATTTTTCATTCACGAAAGCATTTTATTCTTTATTTGTATTTAACTACTGGCAACGGATAAAAAATGAAATTCGAGACATTTTATTAACGAACGAGGTTTTTTTTTCTTTCTTTGATAAAATGTGTTTTGATGTTCTTTGTACTTCTATTTTATTTATTATTTTTTTTTCTTTTGAAAACGATTGTGAAATTTTTCTGCGGAAGAACTATAACAGTTACATTCCTTAAAAGGTGCGACAAAACTTTATTTACTCGTTTATTTACTTTTTACGTGTCCATTTCATCTGATGAGAGGGCTATATTTTGCTTTTAGAAATCAGCTTTAAGTGCTATAAAGGTATGTTTGACATAATTTTCAGTTTTAGATATTCAAGAGAATATTGATCAGATGCTAGAATGCCGATGTCGATGTACGGGAGAGTAGGCTTGTTTCTTCTTGTTAATAAATACAATAACAAGCCGCTTACTGCATCTTACATAGTTGTGGTGTTATGAAGGGGAAGTGACATCTATCAAATATTCAGAAATGCTCATTCGACTCACATAAATACATGCATATATACCTATCTAAATTAACCCATACACACATACACTGGCGGAAAAAAAAATCCCAACACCAAGAAAGACTTGTATTAGATAAACGAAATTTGGTAGCCGTGTTTATACAACTGAAAGATGACATCGATTGAAATTTTGCGTTCCGCGCATATAGTGTGGCGCAGCTGGCGTCACTCAGAACATGCAAATAAGGCTTGTTTTAAAAGCGTGTTGTGAAGCTCGTGTGTATTATTTTTCCATGAAATTTGGCGAATTGTGTTCATGTTAGCTAGGAATGCCTTTAAAAATACAAAGAAGCCATTATCAACAGCTCGTCGAGTTTTAACGAGGTCGTACAATTTGACTACGAGAAGGTGGATTTTCATTTCGTGATATTGCAGAAAGACTTAGGTGGGAATGTTTCCACCATGCATGATTATTGGAAGCTATGGGCAAGGGATGGTACTACCTCAAGAAGATCGAGTTCCGAGCTGCCACGTGGCACGACTGAGAAGGAAGATGGCCGAATATTGCGTACGGCTGCGGCGCATCGTACTGCATCTGCGGCTGACATTCGAGCTGCAGTTGGTACCGTCGTGACCCAAGGAACGGTAAGAAACTGTTTACTTTAAGAACAACTCCGAGCCAGGCAGCCTGCAGCCGGTATTCCATTGACTGCAAACCATTACCTTTTCCGACGGCAGTGGTGCCATGACAGAGCTCACTGGAGGTCGGAGTAATGTAATTTTTGATGAAAACAGATTCTGCCTTAGTGCCAGTGGTGGCTGTATATTGGTCAGAAGTCCAGAGAACCGCCTGCATCCAAGCGGGCTACGGCCCAGACACACGAGACCCACACCTGGAGTTATGGTCTCTGGAGCAATTTCCTACGACAGCAGGGGCATTCTTGTGGTTATCCCAAACTCACTGACTGAAAATTTGTCGTCAATCTGGTAATTTAACCAGTAGTACAGCCCTTCATGAGTAGCATTCAAGGGGGCGTTTTCCAACAGGATAACGCTCACCCTCACATCGCTGCTGCAACGCAATGTGCTCTACAGAGTGCTGACATGTTACCATGACCTGCAAAATCACCAGGTCTGTCACCAATTGATAACGTATGGGATATCATTGGACGGCTCCTCATCCACAGTAAGCAATGACGGTCCTAGTATTGACACAACAAGTGCAACAAGCATGGAACTCCATACTACAAAGTGACGTTCGTCACCTGTATTACATAATGCATGCACGCTTGTAGGCTTGCCTTCAAAATTCTGGAGGTTACACCCTCTACTAAATTAACATAATTTCACATTTGTACAGCATTTTCTTGAGCTTAAATTAGCCAGTGATCTTGTACATTTAATCAATTAAACATGTTAACTAGACAATTGCATTACCCAAATTTCGTTACTCTACAGAATTTTTTTCTTTTTGTTGGGATTTTTTTTTCCGCCAGTGTAGATACTGTCGGGTTTTCATATTACAGGAAAAAATAAAAATAATAATAGGAAGCATGTAATAAGAAAGAAAAAACACCTTCCAAATCAGCCCCCCCCCTAAAACATAAGATATTCAAATATGAAAATTTAATAAGCATGACCCAAAGTAATTTGTTTAAGCGCATACGTTTTCCATAAATAACAACGCAGAAACAGTGTAGCTGAAAATTACTGCTGACTCACTTTCAAAAAATCAGCAGCATTGCTGATTGTGTAACTCTGCGAAACGTTAGAAGTAAAGTTCCCTTAGAATCCGTACTTGTAGAAATATAAGCTTGGACCAGAACTTTTAACAAGCTAAAGATAAACTTCTAACAGCAGAACAACTTTCGTAAAACCGAAACAAAGAAGCAGAAACACAATGGGAGGATAGTAGTGAAATTTAATTCAAAGCATTAGAAAAGTAGATAGAGGATTTCTAAATCTCCTTACTTTTTTCAAAATCTGCTACTGAGGGAACGTGTTTGGCCTTTTACTCTGGTGCCCCCTCCCCCCTCGTTTCTAATTGGAGGGACTAATACATTTATGTTTACAGTTACATTGTAGGTGTGTATTCACTTTTCATGCTTTGTTTATTTTCTTGTTTATTATCTTTATTGCTAAAACAGAGAATTTTTCATGCATTTCTTTACGGTTTTGCGCTGATTTTTTCCCGTGTTAATTTTTCTTATGCATTATCTATTTAGAATTTTCCTATCTAGTAGATTCTAACTCAATTATGCTATAGTTTTCTAATATATAACCATTTCTAACCCAAAATTTGTTTTAAAAAAATATTTTTTTTCTTTATGATGGCTAAATGTTTGTTGTACGTATGATTTAAGAGCAGAAATACTAAAATTATTCATTTGGGATGAGTAAAATATTGTGAATCACCCTCAATGATCCTCATTTTTATCAAATGTAAGGATATCACAAAGTCTGATATGTTCTTTGAAAAAAGAAAAAAAAAAGTAAGAATCTTTTTTGTGTTAACGGTGGAAGAAAAATCTCAAAAAATGTTTTTTGTCACAAGATGCAAAATATCTACATTGTAATTATTTTCTATATTTAATGCATGTTATAGCATCAGAGTCAGAAGTACTGAACATTTTTATACCAGAAAATTCTAACAGAAATAGTGAAAAGTTAAAATTCACGTCGAAACCACATCGTTGAATTAAAATAGATACCGTATTGAAGATCTGTATGCAGGAGTGACTTGATGGGTGATCACTGGATCGCTGGAGATCACTGTAATTTTCCATATGCCTTCCTTATTTGCCAAATTTCGTCTAAACATTTTAAAAAAGGACTCTCACCCTCCTAAAATGAACTGCAGCTATCTGTACCCCAACTAGCGTATAGTACATTGGTAGAAATAGTAATCTAAATGGTCAAAAAAAGTTATTATGAAGGTTTTTGGACGTGATAGTGATTTAAAACTTGAAATGCATCTATTCTTTAAATTTCATACAGTTCATAAATAGTTTCTAACGGTATTAAAGTTACTGCTACGTAACAGCCGTAAAATTTCTGATGATCTCAATTTTGCATCACAAACAAAATAACAAATATGAGCAATAAAAGCAAAAAGCGAGAGAGAAAAAGATAGAGAAAGTTCGTTCCCCGAGTAGTTAGAAATCGTAAAATTTTACGAGTCTGCGTCTGGGGAGAGCTTCGAAAAAGCGTATCACTCCGGCAAAACCGAGATGTGTTGGTTCACTTCAATCAGGAGAAAAACCATTTTAATTTAACACCCATCAAGTATATAGACTTAAATATGCTTAATAAGCGTCGGTTAGTTAATGCATTAACCTTAGTACTTATCATTCATTTACTTTTGTATTTGTTACTCATTTACTTTTGCACTTGTTATTTATTTACTTTTGCACTTGTCATTTACTTACTTTTGTACTTGTCAAATTAGGAATAACATCAACAAACTGAAAGAAAAATGTATATAAATTTAGTTAGCTTACTGGTGCATACAGTGTAACACATTAAGCTGAAAGCTTTTTTAAACAAAACATATGCACTGACATAGTGTAGTCTATAATTTACCTGATGTTGATATTAATACTTAAGTCAATCAAGCACTAAAATGATGGGTTAAATCCAGTTTAATTTTCAAGAATTTAAAGTATTTATTTGACACTGAAATAATGTAACTAATCCCTGACAGCAGAGATATTTCCATTGACTTGCGTAACTACACTGTAGAAAATTAATGCTGTTTTCACAGTATAATACAGCTAATTTTATAGCAATAAACTAAAAATTGCTAAGTTTACAGTAATAAACTGTAAAATTGCTAATTTTACAGTAATAAACTGCTAAGATGGTAATTTTACTGCTTATTACCGTGCATTTTGCAGTTTTAAACTGGAACTTCTGCTCCCAGTATGATATTGTTGTTTTACCAGTATAATACAGCTATATTTTACGGCAATGAACTTTAAAACTACAACCTTTACAGTAAGAAACAGTAAAATTGTTAGTTTTACAGTTTATTACTGTGTATTTTACAGTTTTAAATTGGAACCTCAACCGCCAGTATTATACTGTAAAATCAGCAGTTCATTTTTTGCAGTGTATTTACGAAAAGCTGTAAACTCACCTACTGGGATGATTCAGATTCATTGGCTGTTTTGAAAGAAATAAGGAAAATAAAAACCAAGTATATTGTACTAAGCACAAAACTCTCCTCTATAGCTTTCTCGTGAATTCTTGAGTCTAACGTGCAATCGCTAACTTCTAAGTCTTGAAAATTCCCAAAAGCAGACACAAGAGCTAAATTTAAAATCATTTTAAAAGAAAAGCTTAAATTAATTACGAAAATGTGGTTTTTAACAAACAGAAGAGGGAAATAGATAATGATTTGATCTTAAAGATGAAACATGAGCCATAGCAGTGCCCCTTAAAGGAGAAAACGTTCGATTGCTCCACCGCACCTTTGGAGTAATTTGCACCAAAACGTACTCAGCACCAATTCATATAGGTGAATATGTCTTCCAATTTTTCGGGATTTCATGTAGTAGGTTTTAAGCTGGAATATCCCCCAAACCCGAGCAGGAATTTACAGACAGGTCCACAGGGAAAACGTAAAACAATGTAACACCCTAGTAAATGAAAGCATCTAACCAGTGAGAAAAAGCTATTTTCTTGTCACTTTCATTTTAGAATTGCGAAAAAGTAAATACTATGGCCAAATCAGCAACGAAGAAAATTCTGAAATGTCGGAATTTCCAATTATCACACATTTTGCCAGACAGGCCATATTTAATAAAAGCTTGAAAACTTAATAACATTTGAATGTATTTGCTACTTAAAAATGATTCGATTGCCCTCTTCTATAAAAATACAGCTCAAATACTAATAAGAGCAAAAATAAATATGTGTACAATGACTGTATAATATAATAGGAGTGTGCCGCTAAATCTTGTAGTTGATCCTGTAGTATGCTTCAAGTTTTTATACTTTGTTAATTTTTCGTTGTTATTTTGCTAAAATATTCAGAAAAATAAGTGCAGAACACTCAACATTTTCCTAATGGCTTAAGCAATTGCTAGGAATTCACGAAGCATTAACAAAACTTGGAAGCTCACTTCAACGGGCTTATTCTTACAAGCTATTAGCTTAATGCCCTTCGAAGCAAAATTCCGCTCACATACACCTTTAAGAGCGACGCTAAATCTGCAGTACAAGAAAAATCACGCCATCTTCATAAAACACTTCTAAAGCCAACATGCAATCTAATGTGTTTGTTTACTCAGCATGAACATGGCTTTTGTTTACATGTTGAGCCAAGACCCCTAACCGGTTCGCTTAGCATCCAATTTACGTTCACTGATGGAGAAAACATTTCTCCCACGAAACGACAATGGGGAACAATACAAGCCCGACTTCAGAGGAAAGAAATTTTTGTTGCTGTTTTCTAAAAGAAAGGAATCAATGTTGTGAACGAGAAATGCTGTACAGAATATATATGGCGTCGAATTATTTAGTGTTTCGATACACACCTTTCAAAAGTTGAAAGAGTGTAATATTTTCTTAGAATGAATTTGTGGTACGAAGTAAAAAAAACATGCTATGAAAGATTCTAAAATATCTATAAACAGGATGAGTCCCTATTAAATAACTTTTAATGAATAATATGAACTATCTGCTAATGACATTTTTTCAAGACTGTTTACTAATAATTTCTCCTTATTTAAAGAAAAAATATTGAAACAAATTACTTTTTATTAAAATTGTTTATGTTATTTAATAAAGACGTACATTTCATGGATTTTTTATCACCTACATTTCAGCCTATACTAACAGCATATCATTCTGAGTATAGTAGAAAATATCATGTAATTTTTTTTAGCGAAAGGCAACACTAAATAAAAGTTAGAAAATCATCTTAACAAAATTTTACCAAAATAGTTATTATAATTAGATTTGAAAAGTATTATTTTTGGAATTAAACATTGATAAAGCTATCCCGCAAAACAAATGCTTTATACACAACTAATCACAAAAATGCTGTTATTTTTCAGTTTCTTATTATTTTTATTTAGAATTAAACTAATTACGATGATTGTGTGTGAGTGTTAAAGTATTATATAAAAATTTCAAATAACATCATACAGCTTTTATCACTATTTTAAAGATTTCTTGTTTTTCAACAATACGTGGAATGAATTACTAATTTCAGAGCAACATCATTACGTTATTGCTAAAAAAATAATAAATAGCTGAGCATTTATTATTCGATTTTACTTAATTTGAAGCAAACTTTGTGAGCAACCAATCGCAGTTGTTGCATCATCACTAAGCACATTGTATAAAACTGTATCAATCCAAGATAATTTCTCAGTAAATTAGGGTTGCTCTTTCCCCATTTTCCAAGTTAAGCCAGAGCATACAATTATTGACTCTAGAATCTATCATTTCAATTGTATCCGTTTTCTTCCTCTGCTCTTAAAGAAGAGCTCTTCGAAATTAATTCCCTGCTTTTTAAAAAGGAAAAATCAATAATGCTTCTCTCTTAGCAATCAAAATATCTTCTCAAAATAAAAATTCGGCTCATTCCGTTTAAGTAGGAAAACGCTGTGCAGTGCTTAAACGGCAGAAAAATAATTCATTAGGAGTATTTTGCCGCATTTGTAATTGTGTTCTTGGATGCCATAAAATGATTTCTCAAAATTAAGTTGTTTAATTTCCATCCTGAATCTAAAATCTTAAGAATGGTGATAGTGTTTTAATTAAAACCAATTTTTCTTTTATATTTTTTGTGTTTATTGTTATAAAATTTAATAACCACTCACTTGTGAAAAGATTTTTGTCTCGTCGAGTTTTGTTAAGTCTGACTAAAGAGTCTTTTAGATTATTCTTTTGTTTAATGTGATATTTTTATATTTTAATTTTAAAACAACGAATTAACAATTACTCAAAGCATTTTTTGCTTACGAAATGTTCTTGAAAAAAATACATTTGAACATATTCGAATCTACTTTAATTTTATCGTGTCCGTATCATTTGTGCTTTAAAAAGTGTCGTCGCTATTCTTAATGAATTCGGCTGGTTTATTAGTTTTTAATTCTCGAAATATTCTTTATTCTTATGCAAAAAAAAAGTAAGACAAAACTAGAAAATGTATTTTTAAGGAATACATAACCTTGATTGCATAACTAACTGATTATAGAGTTTGTTTGTTCTTTACGTTTTCATGCAAGCGCCCCCCCCCCCCCCATCTATTACAAAGAGCCGCACTTCACTTTATCCGGTTCTCTCCCTCTCTGTCATATAATGTGTTTTTTTTTTCAGCTCTTCATAAAACAAAAGTAATTAATTTCGCTAAAGAAATGCTTATTTCTTTAAATAGGTCAAACATTGTAGCGAAACATATACATTAGTATTTCAAAAACTGTTTCTTGTAAATTTTTACAATGAAACTTCTTTGAAGACGTTCGTGTAAAAAAATGGGTAGCTAAATTTTGCCAGTAAATAACCTGGATAAAGCAAGAAAGTTGCCTGTCAGTAACCTACATGAAATTGATATTGATTATGCTTGAAGAAATCGAAAACCTTCCCAATGAAAGCAAGTCTCATTTTTGGAACATATTAGGAAATTCTGCAAGTAAATAATCAGCCAAAAGTAGGAAAGTTGCCTATCAGTAACCTTCCTTAAATTGATCTTAAATGTGCTTGAATCAATCGAAAACATTCTCAATGAAAGCAAGTTTCATTTTTGGAACATATCAGGAACCTTCTAAATAGATTTAGATGCGTCCCTTGAAAGGGCTTGTTTCCACCCGTTTCAGATTTTTTTTTTTTTTTTTGAAAATCATAAAGCTAACTGCCTAAAATTGATCTTGAATATGCTTGAAGCAATCAAAAACCTTTCCAATAAAAGCAAAAATCTCATCTTAGGAACATATAATTAACCTTCTAGAAAGATTTAGATGCGTTTCTTGTAATAGCTGGTTTCCAACCCGATTTAGCGTTTTGGAAAATGTCGCAAAGCTATCGTAGAAGATGCTTGCTAATAACCCTGAGACTGCAAAGTATGACCTCAACCAATTGCGATGATCTCCACTAATTTGGGTTGCCCGGCAAATATTCTTTCATATGGCACCACCATCGGCGGAACGCCATTGCCACGAAAAGGTTGACGTCCAGTTTCCCCTCTAGATGGAGGCACCTGTGCTCTATTCGATACGAAACTACACTAGAAGTTAAATTTTGCCAAGAGTTGTTATATGCCAAACAAGTACTCGAGGGATCTTTGCCGAATAATCATACGGCATAGACGCTATCGATTTTCGGGGAATAATGTAAAAAATTCGAAAGTGAATAGCTAAAAATAATAATTATAAGTTACAACAATTCAAGCCCCATTCTCGGTGTTTAGAAACAGATATATTGAATCGACTTTTGGAAGTACGTCACGCGGTATATGATATATTATAGGGCAACTAGCAGAAAGGAAAAGAAGTTTCATAAATTAGACGGCCTAATGCTTAAATTTACGGTATTACATTATAAAATTAGATGGTTGAGGGATTGAAAAACATCTCCAAAAATTTCTGCAAAAAATGTCTACTTAAAAATTAGCATGATTACTTAACTTTTTTTTATGAGTTGCCTCATTTTATGTGGCTTTTTATCTTTCGGGGGAAAATATATAAGTAAAACTATAGTTATTCAACATTACAAGGCAACTTAGCATTTGACGATATTAAGTTTGAAATTATCTCGAAAAAATTCAGATTTTAAATCTGAAACTTCTTATTAACCTAACTACTTTACAGTAAGATAGGCTCAAAAGTTTTTTCTTAAACTGTAGAAGCATTACAGCTATAAGCATAATCTACTTTCAATTAAAACTAACAAATTCTTTCAAAAACTGCTTGCCTAGATAATGCTGGAAAGGAAAAATTTAATCAGATGCAGAAGTTATAAATGCAAAATAAATATTACTGAAATAGACACGAGTAATTGAATTTCTTAAACAAGATATCTTAAAGTATGAAATTCAGAGTTTAAATTATGACTGATAAAAATTCTTGAAAATGTCTGAAATCTTAGGTATACAAACATAAGGCAAACCTTTTAAATGCATTTCATAACTGCATAAATTATAATTATTGCATCAATAAAAAAGTATGAATGAAAAATTATCTTTTCTAATTTCAATATCGGTCTTCCTTTTGTTTTTTTTTTTTTTGAATTTGTTTCGTAAAATTTCTCGATTTTCTAATTTCAACTGATTTATATGTTTTAAGATGTTTTTGAAAATTATTTTAAACATATTGGAAAACGTCTGTATGTCTCTGTGTATGTGAACTACTGTTTTTGGACGTTCTCGCTCAAAATTTATTGCATGTAATCGAATGAACTTATTAACGTACAAAGCAGTGAGTAACCGCCCCTAATCAAGGGCTAAGGCAGGAACATACAATACACCGCCAACTCGGCTATTTCGATCCATGGACTGCAGTTTCGTTTTTGGCTCTCTTTGCTCTATAAGAGGATTTTTTTCCTCCTACTCGGTTACTTTCATTTTCCATACTGATGAGTGCATAATTAGCACGAAACTGCAGTGCATGTATCGAAATAACCGTGTTGGCGGTGTATTGCATGTTATTGACTTATGTTTGTTTGCGAATCTGTAAGTTTGTCTATATAACATGTGAACAATGTTTGCGTCTACTTAATTAAAGGGGGAAGTGGATAAAGGTGATTTGTAACAATTTTTTTAATTACTTAAAAAAGCTTTTAAAAAAATGTTGTGTTATTTTTTAATAGATTTTTCTCACCGGTTAAAATGGGGTCATATTTTTAGTTACCAACCATTTCTGTGATCAAGGGGATATGATACTGATTGACTTATCACCTTCATCCATGTTAACCCATTACCCGCTGGTGTTGCGTTGACGCAACGGTCATTATAAAAATCATAAAAAATTCGCTATTTAACTAATTTTTATACCGATTTCAGTTTTAGGTTTAAGAACAACCATAGAAACATGTTAAGTAAAAAAATTGCCTCAAACATTTTATTCTATATGTAATAAAAATTCTGGTTCTAACATGCTTTTTTTTTGCTCAAATTTGTAATCTATTTTTCTATCAAAACACTTAGAAAAGAAAAAAAGTTTGGGTTTGTATGTGAAATACTCTTAGTCAAGGTCACTTTTATAAAAAAAAATCCACTCAGAATTGATTCTGTGTCAGAGGGAAGGAACGCAAAAGCAAGTGTTGCGCGAGCGCATCGTCAGCGAAAAAGGGGTATTCAGATCTTTGGTCAGACTGCCTGTCTCAACTGCTTTTTCGAAAGGCATACGCGCATTTCTATTCTGCGCGTTTTGACTTTTTTTCGTCTCCGCCTTTTGAAATGCCCAGAACAAGATATCTTAGTTTAAGAAGCATTCGAACATGTTTTTGAATAAAAAAATTAAAAAAAAAAAAAAAATTCTGATGTGATGATGATGATTCGAGGTTCTACTTACGGTAAAATTGAGCCCGTAAAGAACGTTTCTCGCTACTCCAGAATTCAGAAGAAAAAGGTTCCTGTTCCTCAGCTCTGCATCATTGAGCAATACAGACCCGTCATTGGGGGGGGGGGGGGCAGGGGGGGTCAATTGCCCCCCTGGATTTGAGAAATCAATGTATTTACATATAAGTGGGCCTGGTTTTTGATGTTTTTCGGTGAAATTGCATTGTGTTTGGACCCTTTGCCCCCCCTCCCCACCCTGGAAAAACTTGAAATGACTTCCCTGGAGCAATATAACATGGAAATGGGTAATGTTGATTAGTGAAATAATTTAGTTTCAAATTATAGATTTAGGGCCATGCTCCACATCGACGTAAAGCAGAAAAATTAGGCAGAAGCGTAAAATGGATTCAATGGTGTTCCTATGGAAAGTACCCGGATTTTCGGTTTCTGCCTTCAGTTTCGGTCACGTTTTACGCTGATGTGGAGCATGGCCCTTAGAGTCCGAGAGAAAAAATGTTGGCCAATATTTTCAAATTATATCTATGCTGCACAAACAAATGCTCGGAAACTTTCAAGACTGTCTGAAGAAGGAAATAGAAAGTCACTGTTGGGGTTTTAGACGAGAGGTTGCACTTAATTTTGCAACCCCCTCCCCATTGATAATAATACACAGAAGAAAAGTTCAGCTACAGGACCGTCAAGCAAATTCAGCTTTCCAATGCCAGTATCTGGGGGACATTTTACAGCAAGATTTACAAATAACAAAAAGGTACGGTGCAAGTATTTCCATTGTGTTGTTTCTGATACCACTCGGGTACCCGAGCCCGAGTAGACAGATCTTCCTGATTAAACTCGGAACAAGTACGGCTTCCGTTCTTAGAAGCACCATTAAGGTGAAAGCCCGATTTAGCTCAGAGAGCTCTGTTCTTTTGAACCAGGCCAAGGGCCGAGTAAACAACTGGTTTTGTACCCCTAGAGGCATCGTTTAACTTGAAGGATTTTGTGACCACGACCCATTTTACTTCGCCCAGCCACCATTAGTAACGACGGGGGAATGCTCCTCGGCTAGGATCAAACCCGGGACACTCCGGTTACGAGTCCGACGTCTTATTGATCGGGCTGACCACGGCCCCATTGCCACTGTCAAACTGTTTATCGTTGCAATGCTTGTGATAATGCTCTCTACCCCGATTTCTACGAAGTTTATGATGTATGACCTTGGATAATCAGGTTTTGTTAAATTAAAAAATTTTTGATTGATTTTTAAAAAACATTTTTTACTTTCTTCTAAAGTTCTCTGCACATTTCAAAACCATATCAAAGCTCATACAAATTTTAGCTGTCTAAAACGCATTGAAACTGCGGAATTGTATCAAATAGAACTACTTAGCATCCGTACCCCTTTTCCGCTGACGTTGCGTCAACGCAACACCCTGTATTTCTAAATGTAAGTGGAATTTTGTTCTTTTTGCAACATAATACTATTGTATGGGCTCAAAATAGTAACTTTTATGATTTGTATCAAAAACAAATAATGATTTCAAGTTCCGCGGTTAATGGGTTAAAAAGAAAGATTCAAAAATTGTCACATATCGCCTTCATCCACTTGCCCCTTCTATTTCAAAGGAGTGTTTTATTGATTTGGCCCCAGAAACACCCAGGGAATGGAGCAAATGAATGATTTTGCAATAAGATTGCCAAGAAATGCAATAATTGTGAAACAAAAGTTATTCATCCACATAGGGTGCATCACATCCATCAGAGGAAATAGTTTCTAATTCCACTTTGATTCTGTCACTAAACGGTTCAAGGAGGTTTAAGGCACTCTGACGCTTCTTTTCGTTAACTATAAGATAATAGAAGAGACAATTAGAGGATTCAGTGAAATTTTGTACACAGGACTGAATCATGTGAAACTTTTTTAGGGTTATTTAACAATAAAATGTTTTTGTCCTCTATGAGCATTTGATTTTTCTAAAACATGTCTTTAACAGAAACTGCCAGTTTTTTATTGCTTATTTTTTTGGATAAGTTTTTGATGTTTCATATCCTTGGCGAATAAAGCATGTTTTAAAGTAACTGAAAGTATGCAAGGATTACGGTATGTTATGTTTTGAAAGTACTGCGTATTAAAATGCACATATTAATCAAAACTAGACAAGTCCGGTTATTTTATTTAATTTTAATTTACTTGATATATTTATTTTGTGCTTTCTCTATGAAAACTGATTTTAAAGGTGCGTAGTGATCCATTTAAAAATTAGGTATTTAAGGTATTTGAAGTTCTAACGTCATTTGGTACGTTGAAGGTAATTTAAATGCGACTAATGAAGCGGAAATTATGTCGCAAAGCAGCGATACGTAGGTGGTATGTAGCCAGAGGTGGAGGCAAAAATGCAATAAAACACACAGATGAATGTTGTCAAAACTGTTGTCGAGTTTCCTTGTTAAACGAAAACAATAAACTAAAGTATCCTCAAATATTTCTTGCATCCTTTCAAACCAAACTAAGAAGTTGAGGTATTTATTAATACACTGAAGAATAAAAAAATCCCAACACCAAGAAAGACTTGTCTTAGATAAACGAAATTTGGTAGGCGTGTGTATACAACTGAAAGATGACATCGATTGAAATTTCGCGCTCCGCGCATAAGTGTGGCGCAGCTGGCGTCACTTAGAACATGCAAATAAATCTTGTTTTAAAAGCGTGTTGTGAAGCTCGTGAGTAGTATTTTTCCGTGAAATTTGACGAATTGCGTTCATGTTAGCCAGGAATGCCTTTAAGAAAACGAAGAAGCCATTATCAACAGCTCCCCGAGTTCGAACGAGGTCGTACAATTTGGCTACAAAAAGGCAGATTTTCATTGAGCGATATTGCAGAAAGACTTGGGGGGGGGGGATGTTTCCACCATGCATGATTATTAGAAGCTATGGTCAAGGGATGGTACTACCTCAAGAAGATTGAGCTCCGAGCTGCCACGTGGCACGACTGAGAAGGAAGATCGCCGAATCTTGCGTACGACTGTGGCGCGTCGTACTGCATCTGCGGCTGACATTCGAGTTGCAGTTGGTACCGTCGTGACCCCCCCCCAACGGTAAGAAACTGTTTACTTCAAGGACAGCTCTGAGCCAGGCAGCCTGTAGCCGGTATTCCATTGACTACAAACCATTGCCGTTTCCGACGGCAGTGGTACCAAGACAGAGCTCACTCGAGGTCGGAGTGGAGATCTGTTGTAATTTTTGATGAAAACAGATTCTGCCTTATTGCCAGTGGTGGCTGTATATTAGTCAGAAGGAAGCCAGGGGACCGCCTGCATCCAAGAGGTCTACGGCCTAGACAGAGGGGACCCACACCTGGAGTCATGGTCTCTGGAACAATTTCCTACGACAGCAGGGGCACTCTTGTGGTTATCCCAAACTCACTGATTGAAAATTTGTCGCCAGTCTGGTAACTTAACCAGTAGTACAGTTCTTCATGAGTAGCATTAAAGGGGGAGTTTTCTAACAGGAAAACGCTCGCCCCCACAAAGCTGCTTTAATGCAATGTGCTCTACAGAGTGCTGACATGTTACCATGACCTGCAAAATCATCAGGTCTGTCTCCAATTGAAAACATATGGGATATCATTGGACGGCCCCTCCAGCATCATCCATAGTCAGCAATGACGGTCCTAGTATTGACACAACAAGTGCAACAAGCATGGCACTACATACCACAAAGTGACATTCGGCACCTGTTTGATATAATGTATGCACGCTTTCAGGCTTGCCTTAAAAATTCCGGAGGTTACACCCTCTATTAAATTAACGTAATTTTACATTTGCACAGCATTTTCTTGAGCTTAAATTAGCTAGTGATCTAGTAGATTTTATCTATTAAACATGTCAACTAGACAATTGCATTAGCCAAATTCATTTTTCTACAGTAATTTTTTCTTGGTGTTGGGATTTTTTTTTCCGCCAGTATATTTATTTTATCTCTAAAGTACTTCGATATAGCGTATTACCCTTTTATCTATTCTGTTTAGTCATTTTTTGTGACATTTTAGATATTCAATACGAAAAAAAATTAAAACATGCATTAGTTAGTTAAATTAAATTAATAATTGCCCTTGAAAGTGCGAATTTCTGTGCTTACGCTACTTGAAATTAGTTGGAAAACGGAAAATGTCCGAATTTCCTTATGGTGCTTTATCTAACTAATCATAGGTTATTTTACGCCAGAGCAACTAGATAGAATAGAAAGGTGTTTCAAATACATGTAAAAAGGGTGGATCCAAGAATGTCTTGGAACCAAAATTTTGGACAAGTCAGCCTGTCCTCTAAAGTAACTCTAAGTTTTTCCAACGGTGGAAATCTTTAGATATTTTCGAACATCAATTAAACTATTGAATTAGCATTTAAAAAATGATCAGCTGCTACAGTTGCAAACAGATTGCTGAGATTCTAACTTTTATTTATAAGATTCATACTTAAGTGCGTGTGCTTACTCTCATGGGTGTCATAATGAAGAATTGCGTGCGACATTCTGCTTGCAAGGGAGAAACTTTGGTCCATTATCTTCGACAACATTGTGAAAGTGTCTTAAGAATCTCTCTTTGGACAAAAGGATATTATCATCCAAAGTAAATAAAAGAAACCCAAATGCGCAATTTATGTCGACATATTTTTCGGAAGAAATATTTTCTGTCACGCAATGAAACAAGCTTCAAGATTGACTGGAACACTACAGCATTAAGAAAGCACAAATGCGCAGAGATACGGCGTTACAAGAAATGCTTTTTTCAATGCAAAAAACTGCAACATTGGACAATAGTGACGATGTTTATGCATCCATAAGCTCACAATTTTTTGCATTGAAAAAGGTTTTCCTTGTAACGCCGAAACACGTGTTTGCAGTATCCTTGCGTATTGGTGCTTTTTTAACGTTGTGTTTATCCTTTACATTTATGCACAAAGATATTTATACATTTCACGCAAAAAATTTCCAGGATGGTTTCTTCCGAAAAAAATTATTTTATTATTTATTTGTTTTATATTTTATTGTTAAATGAAATGTAGTATTGTTAATTACTGTTCTATACCTAGAATTTCAAATATGAAGAAAACTTCAACTTTGTAAAAGATCCGTTGAAGATCCACCAAACGTAAAACGGACACGAATACAGATCTTCTTTTTCCGTTGGACATCTGCCGATACGGATATGGACACAAGGCACGCTACTAAGCTAACAGAGTATCCGCACTTTTTTGAGTTACATGTGCTAAAAAAATTTTTTTTCAACACTATTCGCAAATATGTTTGTTTTTCACAGGAAACTGGTAGATAACAGTTGAATACGAGGAACAGTGCTCGGGTGAAGTTTGTAACTTTTCGAAATTATCTTAATGTAAATGCATTGGAGACCGATATATATTTTTGAGATAATGCTCACAAATGAAACTAAAAGTTGAAGTTTGTTAAAAGCGCTATTTATCTGGTTTTGTCTATAAAATTAATGAGGAAAATAGTAAATAAAACTTTGTGAAAATAGCAAGTTATGTTTATTAACCGTCATTTTCTTATTATTTCCTGATTAACAATCGCAGTAAGTGATTTTTAAGTACCATTTTTCTTTTAAATTTTCACATACAGTGAACTCTCACTTATGCGCCGGCCCAAGGGACCAACAGAAAAAGGCGCATAAGTGAGAGAGACGCGTAAGTGAACAAGTCTATTTAAAGGACTAAAACGCAACATGAGTTCTAATGAAAGCATGAATAAGAATGTTTCTATAGAAAATGCTCGTATTACTATAAGGTTTTACAACTACTGCAACCTAATTACAATGATAACGAGAAAACAAAAATTGTAGCATACCCAATCACAAACTGGACCTTTTAAAACGATCCATCATAGATAATTGTCCCTCTCCGAACTCTACTTCGTGAGGAAAAAATGCCTTTCGTGAACAATAAAATCGAAAGATTAAAGAAGAAAGTGAAGAAACATGCTCCTTTTTTAAGAAAATTAATTAAATTGCTTACATTTTTCAAAAAATTCGGCGCATAAGTGAAATATTTACCTTTAGAGCGATGCATAAACGAATAAAATTATCATTATTTTACCATGGAATGTGCCGGGACCACTGAAAATCATCGTATAAGTGGAAAAGGCGCATAAATGAGGCGGTTTATAAGTGAGGGTTCACTGTATATGTATTGCGTCCTGGGGAAGTTTTCTCAAATACTTGTGCAATTAAATAAAATTTTCTTCATAAAAGCCATCATATGTGTAAATTAGAGCTATAATACATTTACTTTCCAACACCATACAAAAACATTTTTTGTATACTTTATATTTCAAACCCTTCATTGAATTTTAAAATAACGCAACGTACTAACTTGTCTAAAAGCGCTAATAAAACGAGTGTTATGTAGCCATTAGGGGATAAACATCCCAGTTAAAGATAAAAAGATTTTTCCCAGAGCACATCGGTATCATGACGTTTATCTAACAAATACATCATGGATAATGTAAAAATGCGAAAAAACAAGAGTGATTGATGCGGTAAACATTAATCTTTGATAGTTTGTAACATAGCATGCATAGCAAAGATGTTATCAATCTTTGATGTTTGAGTTTCAATGTTTTCTTAGATTAAGGATTAAGGCAGGAAACTTTCCTGAGGAAATACACAGGAGTAAGAAAAATTTAAAGAATAGGATGCGTTTCTTGGTAATTATTTATCATTTATATATCATATCCCATAAAATGGTGATAGATTACTTATACATTATAAGCTTTAATTATATTTTTTTTAACGTAATTTTTGGCTCAAGTTGTCCTTAAATGGTGTTATACTTTTAAAACAAATTCAACACCCTCCTATTAGTTGTCACAAAGTGTCTAACTTTCCATTATCTTCTCTCCTTCCGTTGTTGGGTATCATTCCTTTTTTTAGCAAGCATATTATCATAAAACGAGGGATGTCATACTCTTGCTGGCACTTCCCTCCCCTTTTTCAACTACTGCCACACTATTTCCCCCTTCCTCCTCCAAAGCTCAAAATGTATAATCACTGTGGACGACGGTTTAAAAAAGAAAAACTAGTTGATTTTTTCAATAATTCACATGTTTAAACTTTTGTTAGAAAAATTAAAGGTTTGAATTGTTTTCATGAATTCATTGTACAGCATTAACTCATTTATGCCCAGTAGCCTATAAACGGGACGCTTGTTAGTTACTGCATGCAAAAACCTGTAATGGGTATATCATTTTACTAAAGCTGTTTTTCACAAGTAAAACAGTCCTTCTTGAGAAAGCCAGATAGCACCACTAATTGAACATCAAAGTTTATTTATTGACAGCTATTTTCAGACAAATCATTCAAGTAACGATCTAGCATGGGTAGCCACAGAAAGTAAGTTTTTTTTTTCGAACTTATTTTTCATAAAATGAAACTATTTTGAAATGATTTGCTTAGAATTGATCACAGATGCCTTCTGTAATTTTACTTTGCAAAAGTAAAGTCAAGTAAGTTCGTATCTTGTTCACATATCTGCAAAATATTCCATAAACAGATCGTTAAATAACTTAATAAATATGGCAACGGCGAACGATTTTAAGCCTAAAATGTTTGTAAATCATTTCAAGTACGTTTTAAGCAGATACAAATTGAAAAAAAGTGTTAAAAAAACTTGGGCATAAATGGGTTAAGTTTACTGCAGCTATCTAAGTACACAACAACAAATTTGGTTTACCTTAAGAAAACTAGTTTCCACTGTAACACCATTGTGCGTGAGTCACATCAATTTATCATATTATTTCCCCATAGAAACATTATTGTTTTGCTGACCAGCGTGATTTGAATGTCACAATATTTGAATGTCACTTTGAACTTAGGTTGATAGTGCTGACTATCTCAAATTCAAAATATGTATTTTCGTTATAAATTTTTTTTTATAAGTAAAAACCTTCCACCTTATATGTTATAAACACATTTCTTTTAACGTTCTGTGCATTCTTTTCTGAAATATCCCTGAAGAGATCGAAAACCATCTCAATAAAAGCGAGTCAGGTCAAACTGTAACTTCCAGAAACAGCATTTCGCCTTCTCTAGGGCTTTGGTAAATCTAGACGGAACGCAAAAATGATGAAGGTAAAATACTCGATTAAAACGCTCAGTATTTTTTGAAACTTGTAAATAAACATATTTTTTACAACAGTGAGGAGTCAACATTCATGTAACGAGCGGAACTTTTGGAAACGCGATTGCTAAGATACTTGATTTTCACAGATAAATGACCGTTGAAAATTGAAAAAGCCTTTGCGTTACCCGAAAATAATAGCTAACGTTTCTGAATTTTATTCACAGTGTATATAAAACAGTGCTACTTTGTATTTTTGATTTATTTCGTTGGTTTAATGGTCGTATGGGCAACGCGCAAGTGCAACAACTGCGACGTATTAAACCTGTTATTGATTATGTGATCTCAGTAGAAGTACCACGTTTCGAAGCTTCATCTTCTTTATGTAAGGAGTCTCGCTTTCGGCAGTAAATTGGGTATTAAGAAAATCTTAACGAAACACAATTATTCAATTAATAAGTTATTAATTATACGATTTTAACACAAAACTATTTCTAAGTGTGTGTAAACAAATCTGGCTGTGTTTAGAAAATATTGAATATACAGCTTTTTCTTTTTTTCCAAAAGTGGTTTAACCCTCCCGATTAAATCCACTGTTATTGCTTTTCATTGTATAGTAGCACAGGCTTATCTATCTAGGTCTGAATTATAGCAGCGGAAAATGAAATTAGCAGCGTTTTGAAGAATACATTTTCTGAAAAGAGCTAATATATGTGACGTAATTGCTATTCTTTTGCCGACAGCAGTGGAAAATATAATTAGAATAGGAGCCTTATTCGCAAAGTTTGTAAGGTGTAAATAAATCTATGCCTCACTTTCCCCAAAAGTAAAAAAAAAACGCATCTTTTACGAACAATTGATTATTAATTGGATATTGCATCTATTACAAATTAAAAATTCTAAAAGTAAAAAATCGCCTATATTCTAATAAAATAACCCAAGGAGAAATATTAACCCACCGAATGTGTATAATTATTTCTGAAGCTATGCATTTACCAAAACAAATTATTTTTGAAAAAATGTACCATCAAATTATTTTTGAAAAAATGTACCATCAAATTATTTTAAGCACTAAAATAAGGACAGATTTTTCAGTTCAGGAGATAACAATAATTATTAAGAGGAAAAAAAAGAAGCAGAAAAGAAGAAAAAACTTTCAACTACTAAAAAGAGACTGAAGTCAAGATGAAAAAAAGCTTTCTCAAACCAAAAAGCACAAGACCATACTTTAGGAGGAAAAATTCAAAAAAGGAGAGAGAGACCCTTGTAAATCAAAACGAATTCTAAAGATTCCTTTTCCAGGATCTTTATTGCCTTTTCATTATAGAAGTAATTTTCCTTCTGACGCGTCAGCCCTCTAAATCAGTCTACCTCCATTTAAACCGGAACATGCTTCATGCCAATTTATTAAGTGTAAAAGGAAAGCTTTTTTTTTTTTTTTTTTTTTTTTTTGTCCCAAATGGTTACGACTTAAAATCTCTCATTCGAGGTGACCATAAAAGGATTTTCAAGAAATAATTCCTGAATCACTTTCTTTGAAACAAAAATTTATGAGGAATGAAACTAGAATTATTTTGATTCATATGCTTCTTTGCCATAGTTTTATTAATAGAGCAAAAACAACAAGCAGTGGGGTTATGTTAGAAGCAGTACTTGCATTGTTTGTACTTTTATTTTTCAAGAATCTTTTAACTGTTTATAGCTTAGTTTCTGATAGAAATACTTTTTTACCAGATTAGTTTCTTGCAAAACTATCACTTGATGATAGTGATTCCAAATATTTAACAAATACTGATATATTTTGCGAGAAATTACTCTTTAAATATTTGCAAATTTCTATTAGCTCGGTACGAACTACTTTAACTTGAACAAAAGTAATTTGAGTGATTTTTTTTTCGTTTTTTAAAATGTTATTGTTCGTTCAATTTCATACAATACCATTTCATCAGTTGTGATCTCCAAATTTAGAAAATAAAATATAGTTACTGTGTGTAGTTGGAAAAGAAAATTCCTAAATGCTAGTAAATGTGGGTGTAAGTGAAAATGTTAACCTAGATAATAATAGTATCATATTTACAGAACATTACACTGCTATAAAGCTTAGTTAATAACAATGTTTACGACGCTCCTATCAATTCTTCGGAAAAATGTTTGTATACATGTACTATTATCCCTCGTCATATATGTTAAATACACAAAACTTATTTTAAATGCATTCCTTAAGCTTAAATTATTATTTTATAATATAACTTAGAAATCGCTGAAGTCACATTAGATTCGGGCGCATTAAATTCCTTAAAATAAAAATACGTTAACATTTTTTAAATTTTGATTTTTTTTTTTTGATTCTTTCAGTTAATAAAAAGAAAACCGAAAAAAGTATAATAAGCGGCTTAATGCATCTAAAAAAATATTGCGAAGTCCAAAGAAAAAAATTCAAAAAAAAACTCAAAAAGATGAATTTCTAGAAATTAAAGATTGGAAAGTAGAAGTTTGAGATGAGGAAAAATATGTCTGTCTGTCTGCCCCCCCCCCCCACTAATAAGTTTTGAATGTCCGACTTCAACATTTTTTTTCCGTTCGAAAGATATCGGCAAGGACATCTCAATAGTGAGTTTGACTCTTTGATTCGAACAATTTTTCATTCAACATTGAACCGTTCAAACAACCTGTCCATCCGAACAACTTTTGAGTGAAAAGTCCGATTTTGGACAAACTTTTTTTTGTTCAAAATATCTCTACGAGGATACCGCATTCCCATATTTAACTTTTTGATTTGCACAATGTTTGTTCAATTTTGAACAGTTCACAAAATATAACATTAGCGCATGCGGGGAAATTTTGGACCGATATAGATCCCGATATTAAAGGCAGATTGCCTTCAAACAAGCGCTCTTTATGAAGAATGTATGGAAAATGTTTCTTTGAATAAACTATTTTATGGACTCCGACTCTGCAGCCATGGCAGAAATGCAGGCTCGTAAAAAATGACCGACTTCTACTATTAGAGTTTCAGATCCTTTGACTCCGACTACGCCTATTGACTTCGACTGACGACTCCAACTTTTAAACTCCGACTCTAATTCTGAATTCGCAGCTCTTGGAATTAGTATCAGGAAAATGACTTAATTTCTTTTATTAGAATTTTACAAACTTCGAATCCGACTCCGAATCATAGACTCAGACGAAGCGACTCGACTCTGGCACCGAATCCCTGACTCCTAATCCAACTCCGCAGCCATGGCAGAAATGCTGGCTTGGAAAAAAATGTCGACTCCTACTATTGGAATTTTATAGCCTTTGACTCTGACTCCGCCTATCGATTCGACAGACGGCTCGACTTTTCAACTCTTGGAATCCTCGAACTCTGACTCAGAAAACATGGTAGACATGATGGCTGGGAAAAGGCAAAGATTGATGCCTACTTTTTAAAGAAAAAGCTATTCAGATGATTGCTTATTTTTTTATTCATTTATTTATCATTATTTGTATTATTATTATTATTATTATTATTATTATTATTATTATTATTATTATTATCTTTATTATTGTTTTTCTTGGTAAACGATTTTTTTCTGATGAAAAATATTCATTTATTAGCACATTTTATTATTTGTTTGTGTATAGTCTGAATCTCATTTATTCATTAATTAAGTTTTATTTATTGGCAACGGATTAAAAATCCCCCCCCCCCCCCAATAATTTTGATAAAAATGTATTTTAATGTGCTTTCTATTTTTAATTATTTCTAAAAAACGATTAAGAGATTTTTCTACGAATAAATATATTAGCTGCATTGTTTAAAAGGTGCTGCAACTGTGTTTGTTCATTTATTTATTTTTTACGAGTCTATTTCATCAGATCAAGAAGGTATATTTAGTTGATAGAAATAATCTTTAAATGCTAAAAAGACATGTTTGAACTAATTTGCAGTCCCAGATAATAAAGAGAATATTGATCAGATGCTAGAATGTCAATGTTGGTATACGAGAAAGCAGATTCATTTAGTTCTTGACCGAACTTCTTGTTTAACTTGTGCTTAACTTTTTAAAGCCTACATGTATAAGGACATGCAAATCATAGGTATACAAATACAACTGCTGCACAAAATTAGTTTTCTGGAACAATATGTAATACATTGATTTGGTCCAAACGTATACGAAGTAATTATTACGAAATGTGCATTATTCCGTATTTATTCGCTTTAACTCTTGCATTACTTTTAATCAATTAATGCATTATTGTGTTCATAGTCACGCTATTTGTTTTGTTACTTTCATATTACAAGTAATCAAACTGTCTAGACATATGAAAGCAGATATTTGGTTTTTCTTTTGTAGCTATTAGTTTACCACTCATAGTACCTTCTTTTAAGTTCTTTAACAAACGTAAAATATACATTTGAAATTGTTTGCAATAGTTTTGCATACTTAGTACGCATAAAGTATTTAAACATCTGTTAATTTTTACGCAGTTAATTTTTGCGCAAACATCTGTAAATTTTTACTTTCTGTCCACGCTTTTCAATTAACTTTACTTCAAAACAAGTGTCAAAGTATATACCTGTTTAAAGTAAGTGGGTTTTCTTCAAAATTTAGGAGGTAGTTCTATTTCTTTTTTTTTAAAGCTAAAAAAGCACATTTTTTAAAGAACATCATCTCCTTCTACAAACACAAAGCGTTCTTCTATGTTTAAAGGAAAGTGACTTGGCTAACGACTTGGCTAAAACATCGACATTCTCTTTTTTCTGTATCCTAAATGCATGAGCTCACTGCATTTTTTTAATTTTCCTGAAATATTTCATTGCCCTTTCAGGAAAATTATTAGTTTTTAGAGGGAAACTTTCCTCTTTCTTCCCAGATACCTTTCTAGCAAAAAATAGGCACATTGACTATCCATTATTTTCCAAAACGATTTCTGATGTTCTTTACAGTGCCTTCTAGGCTGTCTTTTCTTTCACTCACAAATTTAGCAATATTGTAATGTTTATATTTGCATTAATATCGAAAGCACATTCATATGCGCCGACAATGAAATTGAGGACACTTCAAGAATGTGTGCAGATGTGGCAATTTATTTTAAGGCTTACGTACTTAGTTGGTAAACAGTTACACGATAAACAACATTTAAGCAATTTTCCTTTTTTTTTCTTCCGATTGATTAAGGGAATCCGATTTGACACTAGTTGACTCCTTACTCTTACTCTTTTATTTCTTTTGAAAAGTTTATATTTATATTAAAACCGAAAACACCTTAATATGTGCCATAAGTTGAAAAATAACATTTATGTGCTGTTGGGGTGTTAATTGATCTTAACTATATAATTATCATTATGTTTTAAACGCACTAACGATTATTTATTTCAAAATTATACTTGTTCTAGTACAAAGGAGAAAAATAATAAAACGTAAAATTCAAAGCAACGTTAAATTACCTTATGCTTCCATTGAAAATTCTGCTTTAAAGTTGCGTCATTTTTTAGTGCGATGTATTAGACAATTAAACTTGACTTACCAAAATTCAGTAAAAATCGTCTGTTTTGCTGAACTTCATTCGCAAATGTGCTTTATAGATCCAACAAAAACAAGAAAAGATAACAGACATAAAAAAACATTCAAAATGCGAAAATACGTAATTCCCAAAATATTAATATTATTACTGATAACGAGGATAAGCACAGGAAAACAAAACATGAGGAATAGCAAATTCTTTCATCATTACCACACAATCCACTTTTTAAACATGATTTCTCTTCTTCACTGAGAATGGATTTTTTCTCTTTTTTATGAAATATGTCTACTTTTTATTTCCCGGTTAAAAGATAACGTTTCATGTTTACTTTGAAAATATGATCAAATTTAGCTGAAATAGATGAATAAACAATATTAATCTCTTGGTGACAGTAAAAATTCCATATTGCATGAATTTTTTTCTCTTAACTACAACAGTCTAATCGGATTACAATAACTAATTTCTAATCTTAGCAAAGAGAATAAACAAGTTTAATCTCTAAAATAACCTAAAAAAGATATAGTCAGAGCAGTTTCGTTTTATTAATGCAGCTGAAAATATGTTCAAAATTAGAAAATAAAACATTATTGAGTTAAAAATTATTTTTAAAAAATATAATCACCTTTAACTATACTGTTCAAAATATTTAAAGCTTCAGATTAAATAAAGGTGAATTATAGAAAAAAAATCTTACATAAAATGGTAGAAAAGAGTTATAAATGCAATTCTTTTTCACTTCCTATACTCTGGAGTATGCTAATTTTGAGTTTGACTTCCAAAACGATGCTTCAGCTGTATTCGGGAAATTCGGATTTCTACCTACTGGGAGGTTAAGCAAAAAGTAATGATTCACATGCAGTAAGCAATGTACTTCAATGAGTGATGTGCCTTAACGAAGTCATTTAATTTAATCATAAACTCAATAATAATCATATCATAACTCAAAATTAGCATACTTCGTAGTTTTGAAAAGGCAAAAGAGAAATAGCAAAATATCTATATGTGCTGTAATAATATTTTTTGAGGTAAGATATAACAACATAACTATTTTTCTCTGCAGGTACTAATATCCCAAGAGAGCCGAAACACATCAAGATGCCATCGTTTGAACTTAGCAAAAGTGTTATTTATTACTACACCTATCATTATTTTAAGGAAGTTTTTAAAGGTAACGTAAGACGGAAATTTAGGAATTTTTCAAGGTAAATTTTTCTGACCATAATTTAAAAGATTATTCAAAAAATATTAAAAAGCTTTGACATATATGTAATAGGTTTCAATTCCATTCGCGTAAAAAATACCAAAATCAGACTTGCTGTAAAAGTTTCGAGATATTTAAATAACTCCATAATATTTAACGTACAGGTATACCTGTCTTATTTGAATTATGATAAATAAAACTGCTAAAAATATGTTTCGCTTTTGAATAGTAATGTATTAGGACAATGAGGTTAGTCACTACACACATTATTGCTATTCATTTTGGCAAAATGAATAGCGATTGTTTTAATAGAAGGTACATTGCTAATTTTTATAGCACTCAGATGCAATAGAGTCAAATCTTTTTTCCATTTCTCTTCATAAAACGTAGCTAAACTCTCATCTGATTAAATCCGATTCCTTGCAGAACAGTAATTATTCCCAACCAGTGCAATTTTATTAAATATGTTTCCATACTGATTAATTATCTCCACCATGTAATTTTCATAGCACTCAGATGCAACAGACTCAAATCTCTTTTCCATCTCTCTTCATAAAACGTAGCTAAACTCTCATCAGGTGAAATCCGATTCCTAGCTGAACATTAATTATTCCCAATCAGTGCAATTTAATCAAATATGTTTCCATACTGGCTAACCATCTCCACTATGCATTTCATATCATACCTCTCATCAACGAGTAGTTCAAGTTTCCGATCTAGACAAAAAATCATCCAAACCGAATACGAAAACATCTACGGAAAGCCAGAAATTCTCCGAATCGGCGCCATTTTGCCGAGGATGGCTTTCTTCGGACGATCTTCAAGAGCTTATAGTAAGACATTAGACGAAGCTACGAAAAACGTCAATAGGAACAAAGTCATGAGTTTTAGCTTCACTGACACTTATCAGTTAGACACTCAGATGGTTACGATGGAACTATCGGCGAGTCCACTGGATGTGCTCAAGACGTTGTGCGAAAATATATTGCCTTATAACGTCACAGCCATTTTGTACATGACTAATGCTCCGGTGTATGGAATTAACGTAGCGACTGCGCAGTACATGCTTCAACTCACTGGATACCTTGGCATACCCGTAATAGCATGGAATGTGGATAACATAGGACTTGAACAGGTAAGTTGGTAGTTGCTATTGCTGTGACACATTCTTTAAAACACGAAGTGAATATATTTTCATTGTCTGCTAGGGAAAAAGTTATTTGCTTGAACATTTACACTGCAAAAACTGAACTGTTGTTTTTACAGTATAATGTTAGCAGCCGAGGTTCCAATTAAAAACTAAAATTTACGGTTATAAACTATAAAACTACATATTTTACAGTTTCTCACTGTAAAGATAGAAATTTTAGTTTATTACCGTAAAAATTAGCGGTATTATGCTAAAAACAACAGTATAATACTGGCAGCAGAGGTTCCAGTTTAAAACTATAAAATGCACGGTAATAAAATATAAACTTAGCAATTTTACAGCTTAATACAGTAAAATTAGCACTTTTTACGGTTTATTACAGTAAAATTATCTGTATTATACTGTAAGAACAACAATAATTTTTTAAAGTATAGAATTTTCTCTGTTTTGATAATTATTTAAAAAAAACTCCCTTTTAATGCATTGATAAGCCCTTCCTAGGCAATTTATCTGTTATCGTATAGCAATGAAACGCACCTGAAATATAATTAAACATATAATTAATCCTTTTTTTTTCGGTAATCATTTGCTGAAAATTAAAACATATATTATTGGATTGCTTGTTTCAGCTTAAATTGCACACAATAAAATATTATATGATTGAAATTAAAACTATTTAAATAATTACATAGTCGTTAAACATTTACATGTATATTAAACTAATATATATTTTCCGTGTCAACATCATCATCATAGTTTGCCCACCGGCCTGTTGAGCCATTGACCTTCTTTGGAAGATTCAATCAGGATATTCTCTTTTTTTACACGTATCTCCTGCTTTATATAAATCGTATGCTATGCTTAAATGCTCAGAGTTTTTTTTTTCATAGTTAGGAGTTTGATATAATGAATGATTTCATTTCAAAAACATAATGTTGCATATAATTTGGAAATATTTGAATTTTTAACAAAATATTTTAAATTGATATAAAATAGTTGCTGGAAGGAAATCTTTCATGTATTTTTGTCACACATTTCTAATATTTATATTTCTGAAATTCAACGAATATAACATTCTAGGTTTACTTTGATGGTTAGAAATATTAAAATAAGGAAATAATATCTCATTTTTTCCCGCATAATTGCTTCAATTTTAGGAGCAAGTTTTCCTCACTTTTTTTATCTTTTTAAATTCACTCAATGTTTTAAGCGTTTCATTTTCGTTTAGATATAGGTACGGACAGCCAATAATACCAACAAAAAATAACAATAATTATGCGCAGGGTAAATAATGATGTTCAAAGAAATACTAAAAAGTATGAATAAAAATTAAGAAGCTGTTGCAGAAAAAGATAGTTTTTATAATGTCGAGGCAAAAATAGAAAAACTAAAATGTATCGGAAACAAACGATGATTTATACTCCTATTAACAAAAGTAGTTCGGGTCGCATTGCAGCTCCAGAAAAAATGTAAAAGGTTGCAAAATTAGCATACTTTTTGACACTTGTTTAGTCGTTTTCCTTGGACTTTTGAATATTGTTATTAATTTAAAACCGGACAACCTTTTATAACACTGAAAAAAAATAATTAGTTAAAAATTGATGTTTTGCTACTCGGGCACTAAGGATGTATCCACATTTTCCTGTCGGGTACTTACTTCGTTTTCGGCAAATTGGAAGCAAAATATCTGTAATATTTTATAACATAAAATATTTTATAAGAAATAACAATTATATTGCAGTTAAAATATTTAATCTTTTTTGTGTTTAAGTATAATGCAAAGAACTGTTGATAAATTAAATTTCCTCCTTCAACTATCATGCAAGCAGTATGATGAGCTAGAAATACATACTCACATAAGATACTTAAAAGTAATATACTGATAGTATTCCAACTGTTTCTTTTTTTTTCTGTCAAATGTGACTTTTGACTTTTGGTTACACTACCAAGAATACTAGGTACAAATGGTAAACTTTAACTTAAAAACTCATGCATTTCGTTTAATGCCAACTAATCTGAATCGTTAAATTACTATATGAAGTAGGTCTTTAACACAGGTATCATAGCATAAGGGGTATTTCACGGTATTTGTGACATAGGGATGTCCGTAACAAAACTTTTTAAAAGTTTAAAATTTTTATACATATTAAAAAAGTACGTTCTAAAGTATATGAATATCATATTGTTTTCATAGTTCACTTTATATTATGTTTGTAATTGCACTCAGAACATTGAAAATGCATTTTTTACTGTTACGGACTCTACATTGAATTTTTCTTTAGAAACGAAACTTTTATTCCAATTAATGTTACGGACTCTACAGTCATCATTTTCACAATCCATTATTTCTTATAGAACGCACTTTTTGATTAAAATTGTTAGCTATATTAGAGGTGAGCCTTTACTTTATCTGTCTCAAGTTCCAGTTTTGGCTTGAAAACCGGTTTAAGCCAGATTTAAAGAAAAATTCAATGCAGAGTCCGTAACAGTGAAAATTGCATTTTCAATGTTCTGAGTGCAATTACAAACATAATATAAACTATGAAAACAATATGATATTCATGTACTTGAGAATGTACTTTTTCAATATATATATAAATATATTAAACTTTTAACAAGTTTTGTTACGGACACCCCTTTGTCACAAATACTATGAAATGCTCCTATATGAAGTAGGTCTTTAAACAGGTATCATAGCATAAATAGATATGTCATTCAAATACTGCTATCTTATCCTTAGCAATGAAATTTATGCTCTATGTGTAACGTAAAGGCCTCTGAAAATTTAAAAACAGATCTTCATCAAAACTTGTTTTCCACAGTAATATCTTCTAGTAATCAAACCGATATACTACACTTAAAATTTGTTAAATTATTTTCTGAAATAAGTTTTCTATAAAAGGCTTCTTTTTTTTAACTTCGAAAAAGTATTCGGATTTTAAGCCCTTATAGCTAGTAAAATAGTTTTTCTTCAACGAATAATCAAGATATGGTGAAAAAGACTGTTAAATTATTAGTCATATGTAAAAAGCAGACAGTAACAGAGCATATCCTGCTATCTTAAAAGTTGGTGCACGATTATGTGACAATAAAAATATTATTGTCTAGAAGGTATCATGTGAAAATATAAATACTCTAAAGTGAGAAATCATATGCATATTCGTCAGTAATAACAGGCGTAAAAGCAAAATTGGCCATATATTTGTCAAGCACAGCTAACTTGTCGTTCATATGTGAAACGCTGAAAGTGACAGCGCATGTCCTGCTATCGTACAATGTTGTTGCACGATTATGTCGCAATAAAAGTAAACAATTGCGCATTAACTTTGGTGGTGCTTCTTGTAATATGTATTTCTGTGTTGCATTTTTGGGCATAAACATTGTGTTGAGTGTAATTATTGTGCAATATATATATATATATGTACAGCATTTCAGCTATTTTCTTGATACAAGCAATTAAGCTGCTTATATTGATAATGATATAAAAGTAGATAAACAAAACTCAAGGATTTAACATTTTATGATTTAACTAGCGGTACCCGCACGGCTTTACCCGTGGTATAAAATTAAAAGTTCTTTTGTAAAATAATTGATATAGCAGAAAAAATGCTCTATTTTAGTTGTAATTCAACTATAATTCCTTCAAAGTATGATATAAAATCTGGTATGGACCCCACGCTACTTAATTTTACCTGTAAATTTCTTAGTAGATGCCTTAAGTGCTAAAATAGTGCTTGGAGTGAGCAAGATAACTGTTTAAACATTTATATCCCTAGTTTGCCACGAAACAATGCAAAAAAAAAATGTTTTACAATGATTAATCTCCTAAATATCGCCGATTTTAACATCATTCAGTGGATTTTTCGCAAAATATCGCCAATAGCGCCAAATTGAGTCCAAATAAAAAAAAGAAAACATTTTTTTTCGCCAACTTGGCGATATGTCGCCGAATTGGCGGCAAATACTTGACGACCAAAAGCTTGGCGATATATTGCCAAGTGGTCGGCCAATTCATATCACTTTTGTCTGCATTGAAATGAACACTGATTTAGTCCATAAAAGGGGTAAAACACCCTCTTGGAACATTCGAATGCAACCCCAAGGGAGATGGACAAAAATAAGACAAAAGAGAAAATAAGAACAATTTTGTTGCTCACAGAAACCAACAGAAATCTTACCAAAGTTTAAAAGAAGAAGAAAGTTTTCTTTCCTAGCTTTAAAAACAAAACAATACATTTTCCGAAATGAAACACTTTAAAAAGAACGATGCAATAACGCAATTGATACGATATTTGGTTAATCTGTGCTTTAGGTACCCTTTTCTCGCTAAATGGGCGATAGGCGCGCCAAGCGTGGTAACCCTGGCTATTTTGCGTAGTTTCTCTCGGAGCTTTCAATTCCGTGAAACACGCTAAAACGCGCCAGTTGGTGACTTTTCGAAAACGCGCCAAGTAAGGCCCCAAAGCATTTTCACCGGGAAAAAGACAGGGCTGCCAGAGAATTGAAACAAAAAAATACTACGCCTACTCTAAAAAAAATATTACTGTTTCCAAACGTTGCCAAAATCAGTGTTGCTGAAATCCGAAATCTATGAAAATGAAAAAAAAAAATTCGCCAAATCTTTTAATTAAGTCATTAGTATATTGGAAACAGGGTTGCCAGAAAAATACTACGCTCCTTATTTGGGCCGAAAAAATACTACCGTAGTATCAAAAATACTACGTCTGGCAACGCTGGAAAAATAACGAAACAAAAATAAGTATGAACACGTAACCATGGTAACAACATGAAAAGTTGATTTCCGTTGATAAAATAATTCATTTCATCTCTCTTTTCAAACAAATTTTATTCTCGAGCAAAACCATTTTAGAATCGTTTGGCTTGCTTTACTGAAGGTAAGCCTTAAATTCCGGGATTCTAAAAACAATTGTTACAGCTCTCCTGATGATCGTAGAAACTTCGAAAAAACTTCATTTTGTGCAGAAAATTTCAAGCTTTCGAATGACATAAGACTTGAAAATGTGTATGAAATATATATTCCCTATTTTATCGAATTTCTGCTAAGAATTCGAATAGAAAAAGAACGAAATGCAATTTTCGAAAAATCGCTTCGAGGTGCAAAACTACATGCTACAAACTAATTTTGTGCCAAGTGGCATGAAAATCGAACGAACGGTTTTTGCGCTACGCGAGTAACAGACAGACAGACAGACAGAAGGAAAGACAAACCTTCAGCTTTATTATCGGTAGAGAAAAAAAAAACTGATATAATGCAGTATTCTTAGGAAAATACATGTACTGAAAATAGTGATGAAATTCACCCTGAATCAATTTATGAAAATTGCTACTCTAAAGAAATGCCGTTCCGAGCATAACGTGTTTAATATACATTCTTAAACATGTCTTCAAAATTTTAAACCATTATTATTGACACATGACCTTTTTAAATATGAATTTTTTTAGTGAAGCACATTGATTATGAATATTTTCTCGAACATAATTATTACCAGATTATTTACTAAATTATTAGTCGTTAATTTAATTCAGTTGGTATATATAATATATTCCTTAAGCTAACGAAATTCAAGACAACTTTTAGCTGTTCTTCAAGAGGCATCTACATTGCTGTTTGACATTTTTTCTGAGTTTCGTTCACCCTATTTAATTCCTCCTTTTGCCGAATGATCTCATTAATGTAGAGGCACAATCAGCAAATTATGAGTGTTTACATTCGTGGAAAATATTTCCATATTATAATACAAACCTTGCTATTTCTTAACATTACTAAACTATTACGAATCCAATGCACAATATATTTTTCTCAATTGTTTTAATACTACAAAGATTAATTTTACACCGATATGTAAGCGTATTCTCAACGAAAATAGAATTTAATATTTCATTTTATCTGCTTCTTAGTTAATTTACTGATGTTTAGTTTTCTTTCGCGCTTTGTTTTACTCGTTGACATACTCTCTGCTTAATAACATCATTAATATAGAGTGATAATGTACAAATGTAGCGTTTAATTTGTAACAAAGGCTTAGTGAGTAAAATAAAAACTCTGCTTATACTAAACTAGAATGACATTTTGAAATAAGTCAAGTAAACAACATTTTACCTTAATTTCTTTGAAAGATTACAAACATACATTATAAAGTCAAAAGTGCCAGTATTTTATTAATATTTACTAAGGTAATTAAAAACAATGTAATATGTTTCGAAACCAAATTGAATTACATATTTTTTAATTTGGACTTGATTATAAGAGGTAGTATGAGATTTGCATATTTGCATACCTTTTGACTATCTAATATTATCAACAATTTTCAAGAAATAACATTATTAATAATAGCAATAAAAATGTATATGTAATAAACAAATCTATATAGATTTACAAAAATAGGTCCAATACATTTGTAACACTGTAGAAAGAAGTGCGCAGCACACTAATTTTAGTCATCATAAAATGTGTTTATGTAACAGAGAAAATCAGAAAATAGTATCGGAAATGGCTTTAAACTACTCATTTTTTAAAAGAACAAATGACATAAATAAACAAATAAGTAATAGTAAATTGAAATAAAACTTAATTATGAAAACATGAATAATTATTCATTTCAGATTGTCATAAGAGCAAAAAACTGCGTGTGAGGTATTATACAATACTTCGTGATCATTTACTATTTATGTATTGGTTAATTCTTGAAACATTATTCCTTTTCTTTGCACATATACATTAAACTCAAAAGTGTTTTGGTTTCAAACGGAATAAGTGTTCTTTAATTTAATTTCTGATATAAATATTTTCAAAATTCAAGTTATTTACTTTTTTATCAGTATATACCTTTATAATATCTTCAGTTAAAGTTTTTACTAGTAGTAATATGTAAAATTCGACCATTTGCACCACAAATACCAATTTCCTGTTTCTATACAACTTAATTCAGTTTACTTCTTTTTTTCGCAATTATATTCAGTTTCAAAACAGCAAAAGTGATCATGTGAAGATTTATTTATATAACTCTAATCATTACTGGCACGCTTTTACGAAAGAACTACCTTTTAAAAATTTTTATAAACCTATTGCACTCATACTTTCTTTAAATTAACGATACTAAAATTATTTGCTAGAAATCCTCACTTCGTAGGTTTTGCGTTGCATCATGTAATTCTTACTTATTTTTCAGATTTTCAACAGTCTGGAAGAGTGGTTATCTGCATTTTTCTTTGCCTTGCATTTGTAATTTAGAAGCTTTAGAAAGGAATTATGTAAAAAGGCATTGAAATAGATTAAACTGACTCGCATGGCTTGACGTAGAAAGATAAACAGAAACGAGTTATAGATGAATCATTTTAAAATTTGATCATATGCTTATCGTTCTTTTTTTTTTACCATGGGCGTCAGCTTTTATTTCTGTTATCTTACCTGCCCTTCAATCTTGAAGAGAAGCACATTACTATTATTGTTATTATTAATTTGTTTTGAATCAAAACAAACTTTTTTTTCACTTTTTTACGATAATATTTCTATATCCTTTTATTTTTTAAATGTAAAACAATTGTTCTCATGAAAGTAAAATTTTTACTTTTATGGGATAAAAAAAATTTAATACTTTAGATAGAAATGTGGCTTAAAATTATAATTTCAAAACATAATAATAATTTCTTAAATAAGATTCCGTTATAAGATGCAAATTTTTCAGATTTATCTTAATAAAATATAATAATAAAACTAATAATAAACATAATGATAAAAATACTAAACATCCTTTATAATATTAAAACTAGGGATTCAGTTAAACCAAAGAAATAAAATTGACGAAAATAATTAGTTACATTGCAAAAAATGAAGTATTGTTTTCGCAGTACAATACTAGCATCCGAGGTTCCAATTCAAAACTAAAGTTCATTGTAATAAACTGTAAAACTGGCAATTTTACAGTTTCTTATTGTAAAGTCAGAAATTTTATAGTTTATTGCCGTAAAAATTAGCTGTATTAAACTGTAAAAACAACAGTATAATACTAGCGACAGAGATTCCTGTTTAAAACTAAAATCATGATATTAAACTGTAAAATGAGCCATTTGACAGTTTATCACTGTAAAATTAGCAACTTTTACAGTTTATAACTACAAAATTAGTTGTAATTTACTGTTAAAACAACATTCATTTTTCAATTTATAGTGTCATCAATAAGCCCTTTTTTCTTAATTCATTGTGTAACTTCACATTTTTTCATGAATTTAGCATTTGATAGGGGCACTTTCTTTGTTTTTTTTATTCTCAATAGAATAAAAAAGGTTTTTACTTTTTTTGTTTCCATTTTACTGTTGAGAAAATCCCGATGCGTCACCCGCTGTTTCGAAATAAAGTCGTGAGAACTCAGGATTTTATTTGTTTCCACCACTTTCCTGTGAAACATATGTATATTTCAGAAAACGTTTCCTGAGTCGCTTGAAGTTTAATGAATGCAGAATTCTAACCTTTATGAAAAACATTTTCAGAAACCTTCGTAAAATTGTACAGTTAAATCTCTGAAAAACTTAATTGATTCACATATTAGAAAGTTATTCAGCATGCTCGCCATCTCCCCCCCCCCCCCCCCAAAGAATGAGAACATAATTTCTTTTTGAAACTATTGATTTATTTTTAACTATAAAACTAAATGGAACAACAATACATTAAATTAAAAAAATATATATTAGCTTTATTTTAGTTCTATCTTCTACTTTAAACATATCATAAAAGATAGAGAAAAAAGTTTTTCAGGAAATTTTTTGTACTATATAATAGTTCTCCATTCTTTCACTCGGCTAAGGAATACCGTTTTGTTCCTTTTTCTTCTTTTTTTTAATGAAGAAAAGCACCTTATCCTTCTTACTTCAAAAAAAAAAAATCGTATGATAAAAATATTACTGAGTTTACAGAAAAAACAACCAAATAACGCTACTGTACTAAATACATGTACTTATTCAAGCAATCACTGGCTTTCCACATCTTTTATTATTAAGACACAATCCAATTTGAATTACTTTTAGACCCAAACGTTAAAAAAAACTAATATGCATTCCTGAAATTACAACCCTATTACACATTTTGATTCCACCCAAATTTTAAAAGCCGGACGCCCATGAATAAATTTTAAAGAAATCAATTAGTTCTGACTTAATTATTTCCTTTTTTGTGCTGCCTTTCTTCTAACACGGATGCAGACTCAGGTAGATAAGCTCAGCTTTGCACTTATGTTGGGATGAAACATTTTATCACATGTTGCTTTTTTGATCCCGTTTACCCCTTAAAAACCCGATATATACATTTTAGAAAATATCCTCCACTACATTACAAGATTTAGTGCAAATCATATGTGCATGCATGCATGTAAATACAGTTTATATGTGGAAAACGAAATGACTGTGCTAAATAAATTGAAGGGCTTGCTGCAAAAAGGAGGTAGCTCCACTTTCAATGTCTTCAACATATCTATTAGAACTTAAAATAAAGGTCACCTTTTTTGTTCTGATATTTAAAAAAATCCTCTTGTATACTTCTTAGTACAGTTATACAAGATGATTCATAAAACTTAAAGAAACTTTTACAATGCTATTTTCTGCTATAAGCTTTAATGCAGACATTTTGAAGACATTGAAAATGGAGCTACCTCCTTTTTGCAGCAAGCCCTTCAATTGCTTTTTTCTGTAGAGGAGTACACTTAAACTAAAAAAATTAACCAAAGATTTCTAATTAAAAGTTACTGAAACTAATCAAAGCTGAATTAGTTAGTTGAAATATGCAAAATATTTTTATTATTAGTTAATCAGCGGTTTCTAAACTCACAATGCGAAATATTAATTTATACGTAAGTTAAGTATCGTGTACGAGTATTTAAATTCTGTAAATCAGAAATATGTTTAAATTTATCGATGCTAATTCAGATTAAATGGCTTTGTAAATATAAATTATTAGTCATAGTTGACGGAAAGGTTAAATGAGGCTAACGCATATTGCTTTACTTCAATTCAGCTGTGAATGCTTAATGTGTAAAATAATCTTGGAGAAAAAGTAAACGCTAACTTAAAAGAGAACTTAAAATTAAAATTGCAGAAAATCAAACATAAAACTTAAAACATCTCAATATGCAACATCGAAATATAATGTCTAACATAAATTGTCAAAAAACTAACTGAAGCAGACTTGTGTGAAACTTTAAATTTTCTCTTCGGAAAAATAAACTCAAAGTTTCGTTGGTTTTATCTATGCATTTTTCAGAGATAATTAAAAAGTATATAATTAAATTGTTTGTTAAGCTAGTCTGTTTACAATGTAACTGTGCCTTTCACTTTAATTAGGTATTTATAAAATAACATTTAACAGCAAGTACTAAGTATCTGAAATACGTCTTGCCTCATAGCTTATTAGCTAAATGCACATAGCTTGAAATGCATGGACGTTTTACAAAAAATAAAACATGTATGTGTCATAAGTATTAAGAACCTACCTTAAACTGCATGACAGCATGATGATCTGCATTTTTCAGTACGCATGACTTAAAGATTTTAGCATTTTGAACTTAGTAATTGTTGTTTTCGCCTATGAAGCAAGAAGCATGTATTTTAGACCTTGTCTTCGAGTATTACACTCTACATAATACAAAGTCTGCTCCTTACCAATCCATGATGTAACCTTCCTATTTTGTCAGTGTCGCCCACAAATTCTCACCACATCTTACCCCAAAAACAATTATAACCTTCTTTTTACTCTTATTTGTAATCAAAATATGAAATCTACCTTTTTACAGATGTGTTTCTTAATTTTCATTTAATGTTTATTGTAGCGAGAATAATTAAGGCCTGGCTCCACATCAGCAGAAAACCGACCAAAACCTAAGGCAGAAACTAAAAATCCGGGTACTTTGAATTTAAAAGCAATTTAAAGTGCGCGGATATTTTATTTTTGTCTTCGGTTTTGGTCGGTTTTCTGCTGATGAGGAGCCAGGCCCTTAAAGTTGTGAAGTAAACTCGTTAATATTGACCGAGTTGATGTTTTTTCTTTTTTGTTGTTGAAAATAAAACTACACAAATTGGGTAGCGTTTCCGCGTTAGTAAACAAACCAGAAATTTTAAACAGATATGTTCAATTGATGTCACGTTTGGTTTAAAAAAGAGATCTTTGATTATATTTTATATGTTCTTGACATTAAGAAAGGTTTGTTCTCATTTAACTTAATTATTGTTACTCTAATTAAATTTCAGTAATTATACAGAACATGTAAAAGTAGGCTTTTGACAAAGGTCAATATAACGAGTTTGCTATGTAAAACAGTAGAGTATGATTTGATTTATTTTATAAAATTGCATTACTTCTTTCAAATTTGATGGAGAATTTGTTAAAACTAAATCTGTGCCATATTACGTACCAAATGTATCTCTCAAAGTGCTAAACCAATAATAATCCCCTTTAGTAACCAATGCTAAAAGGGATGTAATTATGCTTTAGAACTAAGAATTCTAAACGATATATATATTTTTGATCTTATTTATTTATTTTTTTGTAAACCTTTCTTCCGATTTTAGTGATTCCGGTTACGTAACAAAAAACATGCATGGTGCCATTTTTGAATTGAAAAAAACTTCTTTGTTATTTTTGTAGCTGGTAGTAATTACTTTTCAGTTAAGACACTTTTGAGTACCAAAAAGTTTCTCATTTCATGAATATGCATATGGCTTATAATTAAAGAAAATAAATTCTGTCACTCAAATTAGAAATCGGCGCTGCATTTCAGTAGGATTTTGCATTTTAATGAACCAAGTTTTTGACCGCAAGTTTCAATACATCATTATTGCAAAAATATTTTTATAAATATGCAATGAGGTGTAAGACTTTTTAATCAATAAATCCTTACAGAAAACAAAGCAGTACAATCGCGACAGAAAAAATAAGCTAGTTTATTTATACTTCAACTTCTCAGTTCTTTGATTTCAGTTTTGCTGTTACGAAACTAAAAACTTTTTTTGTGTAATCAATTAAATTATTTCGCATGAAATGTTATACTTACTGAAGCGCAATTGTGACAAAAGGATTAACATATTTTCTGCTCCAAGAATAGAATACTTTTTTATTTCGACATTTTTTGGGCAGTGTTAAAAGTTAAATGTTAAAAAAAAACCTTACAAAAAAATTCAAGACACAAAAAGGTTTTATGCTTGATTGAATTTGGAAAATTTCGGATAAGTTATTTATTACTTTCAGATAAATGTCAACTAACCATATATAAGTTAACCTCTCCCCCCTCCCCAAGTCCAAGCTAAGATAGAACTACATAAGTATATCTTTAACACGCGTACGACCTCCAGGTTGTGCCGTTTGGGAGTCCATAAATTACAACTTATTTCCCGAGAGCGATTGAAGGGGCAATTGGATAAGGGTGATATGTGACAATTATTGAAACTTATTTTTTAACAAGGATGAAGGTGAAAATTCCATCATTATTATGTCCCCTTAGTTACAAAAATGGTTAGTAACTAAGAATATGTGCCCGTTTTATCCATTGAGAAAAATTTATTTAAAAAATAACACAACATTTTTCTAGAAACTAAAAAAAAAAAGAAAATGTCACATATCACCTTTATCCACTTGGCCCTGCAATTTCAAGGTAACTAATGTATCGTTGTTGCACAAAAGTCCTTCTAAAGATTCTTAATATAAAGCAGTAAGTAACCGCCCATAAGCGGGGGCTAAGACAGAAACCTGCAATGCATTCTAAATATGTCCTTGTTTCATTACATGAACTCTCTGAAGAACTTATATAGAATCTACTTCTTTGTAGTAAAATAAGGTTTTAAAGATTTCCATAAACAATATTTAAATATCTTAATTTTATATTAGTGCCCTGCGGCATGTTGATGCATAACGCCCTCCCCTTCTAACGTTTACCTCATTCTGATGCTATATTATTTGATATAATTTTATTTTCATAAGATGTTAAGACATGCTACGGACGTGGCCCGCTAATGAGTTTCATGTTTAATTTAGTTAAGTCTTCATTTTAAATTCTCATTTTCATTATAATTACTGTTTCGTATCAACCACGTTTTGTAACAATGAATTTCATATTTAATCATTAGGACAAATCGTTTTAAATTTGACTACTTATTAATTGATATCTTCGTTAATTAAACTCGTATAATTCATAAATAAAACTACTGAAGCCTGAATAATTACCAATATGTCGGTACCTGTTCGACTTTTAGTTCATTGGCGTTCAGGAGAAAGAAGCATGTTATAGAAAGAAATTAACTCAGTTTTTTTATATAAGTAGATTTTGTTCAGTAACGGACGTAGTTCATAAAATGCAATGGTTACTGAGCCAAATGATGTATTTCAAAAATGTTTCTGAAAGCTTCCAAAATTTAACAAAGTCGCGCCATGCAAGTGTGTTCTTGCTGGTGTGTTATATTAATTTTAGATATCAGTGTGGTAATCTAAGCTTAATTGCGAGGACAGCTGCCTCTATCCGGTTAATGGCTATTCTACACTGATGACTTCACACAAATAGGAGTGCAACTGCAGCATTTAAATGGCGTAATTATGGACTTATTGACAAAGTTACATTTATCTCGTTGATATAAAGCCTTATATTTTTCACGTTGTGTAAAAGGGTGAATGGGCCATAATTCGGAGTTCAAATTGTCGTAACGTTCAGATCAATATTAAATCTTATCACTGTTGTCACATTTTTTTTTTCAAAAAAATAAATAAATAAAAGGTAGAAATAATTATAATTTTACGAAGGTTGAATGAAAAGTAATGCCTCCATCTTCATTTTGGGTTTGGATGGAAATATTTTAATAAATCAAATGCTTAATAAATCCTTAGAATGTCATCTTTAATTACCAGTATTCATTTTTCCACATAATTTCCAGACAATTGGATACATTGGATACAGAAAACTGGTACAACGGTGAACCAGTTTTCTGAACCCTTTCACGGAAGAAGTCGACACTCAGTTTCCGCAACCATAGCCTCACACCTCTCTCAACATCTGCATCAGAAGCATAATGATGTCATCATAGATCTTCTTTCATTGTTGGGAACAGATGGAAGTCAGACGGTGCTAAAACTTTTTGCTGGTGGAACTCGGTGGTTGCTGTCACAGGACGTCCAAATCTTTATTTGTCACGCAAATCAAATGTTCCCACCTCAACATCTTGAAACTAATTCGCCCAACAACGCACAATATTCACATCAACGCAATCACCATAAACAGCTTGCATTCACTGATGAATCTCCTTTGGGGTGACACCTTCTGCTCTCAAGAATTCTATGACTGCACGTTGCTTAAACAGGATTGACCGACCATCTGCGCAGGGTTCCATACTTTACACTCTAAAATCCCAACCGTTTGGTGCAAAGGCTTCTTACCAAATGGAACTGTAGATGAGAGTTTACGGAACAAGCCAATACCTGCCGTATACGCCATTTGTTGGAGAGTTATGAAAGTGGAGGCATTAATTTTCATTCAACCCTCGTGCTTCATATGTCAATATTTCCGATTCATTATTTTTTTGTCCCGCATAGTTGTCACAAAAACTTCAAAATTTAAATCAATTTTGGGTATTTCGGCCTATAACATTTTTCTCTGACTTGCATTTCCTGCACAGTTTTTCTCTTTAATTTATTCAAAATGTTGCGCCAGAAGCGTATATTTAATGTTTGCTATTTTAAATAGGAAATAAAATTAGCTTTACAAATATGAGTTTGAAGAAACCGTTGTTTTAAATCTAATTCAAAACCTCACATTTCAGTCATTCTAATAACAATCACGCGATTTTAATAGAAAATAATTATATCAAGATATTTCTTTTTATTTATTTATTTATTTTTTGCCAATGCACACGATTGATTTAAAATACTTTCAATAAAATAAATACATAAATAAAAAATACTATTATTAAAAAATATTTGTTCTAATCGCAACGAAGTAAAGACAAAAATTATTTTTTAACTAATTATTTATGTATTGTATTTTTAATGTATCATTTAGTAAAGAAATACCGAGGGAAATTGAGCACATTTTGTGTATTAAAAGAAAAGTGAAAACTTAGCTAGAATATTGATATTTTAAGCGGCATGCACATTATGTGATCACAAAAAATAAATATCAAAATAAGTGTCGTTAACATTTTTAACAAACTCTCCATCTTTCTTAATGTGTTAGTACTCTTATGTTTCGCGCATTTAAACCTTTGAATACCACTCTATGTTCTTCGCAGCGAGTATCAGATTCAAGAATCCTTCAGTTAGCACCAACAGTTGAGCACCAGGCGCAAGTAATGCTAAGCATATTAAAGAGGTATTCCTGGCACACCTTTTCCGTAGTGACGTCACGCATCGGCGGCCATGATGATTTCATTCGAGCAATCAGAGATCTTACGCAGCGGAATATTTTTCCTGACTTCAAGTAAAGTATACTTTTCTTTGAGATTCCCAAAAATATATGTCTCCTATGTATTCGTATATATTTTTTGGTTCATAATTTTCATTTTTTTACGCTGGTTATAAAGTAAGAAATAGCATTGAAAAAAAAAACACTAAGGCATTCAAGAGGAAAAGTATAAATAAAATATTTGTCTTTATTATATGTTTGGAGCTGAATAATTAGCACACTGTAAGAAATAGATGTTGTCTTTACAATATAATGCAGTTAATTTTATAGTAACAAACTGTAAAAATTATAAATTTTACAGTAATAAACTTTGGAATTTCTAATTTTACACAAATAAACTGTAAAATTGCTAATTTTACCGTTTATTACTGCGCATTTTACAGTTTTAAGCAGGAACCTCTGCTGCTAGTATTATACTGCTATTTTTACAATCTACTTTTGTGACAGTAAACTGTAAAATTGTTGCTTGACAGTAATAAACTGTAAAATTAACACTTTTACAATTTATTACTTTGTATTTTACATCTCCTGCTGCCAGTATTGTACTGTAAAAACAACAATTTATTTTTGCAGTGTATGCAAACTTGCATTCGTTGAAGAAGATAATGGAGACATTCTAAAAACAAAATAAATACTACTTGTTCGTTGTTGTTGCTGGCTCGTGCCAGCTAAGCTGGAATTTTGGGACGCGCTAAGGCCCCTACAAGAAGGGAGCTGACTTATCCGACATTTTGGTTCTAAAGGAGTAAGTGTGGAACCACTGGTATCTGTACTCAAGTCGCGTTGAAAAAAAAATGGTAAAGCGATGTAGATGCCTAGTAGAGATGTAGATGCCTAGATGATATTTGATTTTTTTTTGTCTATATGACAAAAATATTTTGTAAACCCAGGTTTAAACCAAGTGCAAAATGGAAATAGGCTTAATTAAAGGAAACAGTTCCCAATTAACAGTTTTTAAATTTGAGAAATAAGTTATCTTTCTAGATTTAAATAATGTGGCGTTTGATCCATCTGATCATAAGTTATTTTACGCCAGAGCAATCAGGGACAATATTAACGTGATTTCTAATGCTCAAACAAGATTGGATCCAAAGTTGTCTTGGAACCAAAATGTCCGATAAGCCAGCCTGCTCTCTAAAGGAGCTCTAGGCTGCACTGCTCCACTTTTTCAACTTTACCGTCATTTGGTGTGAAGTCCGACTTCTACAGTATATATGCAACGGTGACCCGTTTATAGCCCTCACTCACAGCCCAACAACACATTCCCACAAAGAAAGGACAAGGTCAGGAGATAGAAAGTACATCCATGCCTGAATCAGGATTCGAACCCGGGACCACACCATCCAAGTCAGACTTGTCTGACCACTAGAAAAGGTAACCAACAATACTACTTGGAATGTGACACATTTGCAAATTATGCCTTCATGAAATGTTTCTAGCCTCAGAATCCTTTGTTGTTAGTTATGCCACTTACCAGATATTGAGTAGCTAAATCTGCTCGATTTAAGGCAGAAAATGTATGTTTTCCATTTTAAAGAGTTTCATTGTTAGTCTAAGCCCTAGCCGCATAATCTCATCGGCCGATGATCGGCCATTCATCGAAACCCGATGAAATTCTCATTGGCCGATGATCGGATTCCAATGAGTTCTCATCGGGAATTGCTCCACTATGTCTCATCGGCCAAACAGAAACCGAGCTGCAAAATCCGATGAGTTTTGCTCGAAATACGATAAGATTTGGAGTAATTTACGAGCAGTGCACGGGAAAGTTGTTCGGAAGGATATCGCCTTCCCATGAAAAGTAGCTCATCGAAAACCGTGCTCTGATATTGATCGGAACGCTGTCATCGTGCGTTACGTGATCAGTTTACGAGGAGTTCGATGATCGGCCGAGCAAAATCCAATAAGTTGATGCTTCTTGGGAGAGCTAGCAACGTTTTTCGAGAAAAATTTCAGTCGTCTGACTCTTTAATATATCTTTCCTTATGCTCTTTCGATTAGCGTGTGGGCTGTGTGGCTGCCAGTAAAAGTTGCGTTTTTTACTGCGTATCACATTTTACACTTTAAAAATTAGTGATTTTTATATCATTTTAGGTCATTTATAAGCTTTAAAATACGTAACAAAATCGTGAAATATATCAGTGCAAAGCTAAATTTTAGCTCTACAATGGTGTTCGAGTTATTATTCCACTATTAGAAGAGGTGTTACAGTTATGTGTGTGTAAAAACTTCTCGTTTTTTTTTTTCAGCAGATCTGTATTTCGTACAATTTTTAAAGTAAAAATCTAAAAAATGGCAGGATTACTTTTTTTGTCATATTTGTCCTTTACACTTTATTTTATTAAAATCGGAAATGGTAAGGTCAAAAAATTATGTTTATTTTCTTGATCTGACGTGGAATTGCCCAAAAATGATTTTAACATTACTATTTTTCCAGTACAAAAAACCTGCGCAATCGCTACCGGCAGCCAGACAACCGGCATGCTGCTCCGGAGAGCAAAAGGAAAGATGTATTAAAAAGCCTGACGTCTTAAAATTCTTGCTTTTTTCGACGTTGCTAGTTCTTGGACTGTAAGATGGAAGCTCCTTTTAGCTCAACACGCCTGTCATAAGGACCCATTTGTAGGTTAGGCAGCCACAGATTTACACGGGAAAGGGTCAAGGACCAGAGAGACAGCGCATCTAAGCCCAACCTGTGATTCAAACCCATGACCTCCCCATCTCAGTCAGGCTTCTCTGCTCACTAGACAAGTTGGCTAGACGCTTAAATTTGAAAAGTGTTTCTTCTTAATTCTGCAGTTACTTTTTTATCACATCTCTAAACCGAGCTTTTAGAAAGGTGTGTTTTGGCTAATATTTATTTAAATATTTCATTAATTATCATATTTCGGAAAGTTATATTTAAGGAAAGAGTACTTTTCAGAAAACAAAATTAACACATTAGGTTCAAAAAATCAAGGATTTAAATACGCGTTTTAAAACTAAAATATACTAATTTAATTATTTCTCTCTTAACTTCTGTAGAACACAAACATGTTACTGCACATTGGAGACGCACAAATTTAATGTTTTCAATTTGCATTGTTTGCATTGTTGTACGTGTATACAGTGTGGGTTTTTTATTACGGCATTGTTTAATTTATTGCAACATTAATTAAAATGTAACTGGAGTGTTGCTCTGCAAATTTGAATTTTGCGAGTAAACTATTTCTGATTAAGAAAATTGATGAATTCTTGATCTATTTTTTTCGGAAGTTTTATTTTTTCTCCCCTCTAGAAGTGCTAAATCATTTCATTTCATAGCATTATTTAGGGTATACATTTCATAACATTATTAAGTAGAAATTCCTTTTGTAGTCAGTAGTTTTTGACTACAAAAGGCATTCCTACTAGCACTGGCTATTTTGTGACATGTTCTGCAACAAAGAGACATGAAAATAGAGACTTATGCCTGATTTCACAAAAGGTTTAATCTCTATGAAGAGATATTTACGAACAACCATGATACCAGGGATTTTTGTAGGAAATAAATGTTTCAAAAGCCATTTCTCGTTCATACATTTATATGCATTGTGAGACAGAAATAGAATGACATTGTACCGTAATTTCTATATTTCTAATTTGTGTGGAGTATTGTTATCTATTATTGTGGCATTAAATAGAGCTTGTGCTAATATTTTAATTAATGCCATGGAATGGATGTTGGGCCGCTTAAAACAATACAATTTAAAGTAAGGGACCAAAAAGTCTTCTACAAGTCCCTGTGCGACTTTGTACTGCCAACTGGTTACTGGAAGCTGTTCTGCTGCCGATATTGGAATCATTGGTCCATACTTTAAATACGATGAAGACATAACAGTAAAGTTGATTGTTGCAGATGCTTCAGAGCCCTCTTCCTGCAGCCCATTTTGAACGAACGGTTCATGATTCTAGGGAGATACCACTATTGTTCTACAGCCAGAACGTTTCCTAGAACTTGCTCTATGCAGTTTCAGTTTCTGGAGTTAGTTTTCACAACGTAAATTAAGAAACATTACAACAACTAAAAGCTGCTACCGGTTAAAAGATTGTCCCATTGTCTCCAAAATTGACCAGAAAGATAAAGCATAAAGCAATACTTCAGAAATGGGATTATTAAGTTTTGAGGGTAAAAAAGGCGGCGATTGAATGATGTGATTTTTAAAGCGAAATGGTATTAGGTATATAAAATACGTTCTTAAAACACATTTGAAATCATTTCAGCTATTTCTGCCATACCCTGAAACAAAAATTGTTATTAACCCATTAATGCCTGACATTTTTTTTCTAAAGATATTTTGTATACTGGTTACAAACTGTTTGATACACAGGAAAAATAATTAAAAATATATTATGTAAAAAATATTTTTTTTTATTAAGGAAAGAAAAATCGTCCCTTGAAAGTTACGATAGACCCCAGAGGGTACATACTTTTTTACTATTTTTTTTTTTCTGAATACGATATAATATTTAAAAAGATATTTTATAAGAAGAAATAAAATCAGCAATCAACATAAACTGGGAAGCTGGGAATAACTTTGGAAGTTCAGTTTTTTTTCTTGAGATTGTGAACGATGTCATTTTTGATAAAGGTCATATTAAAACTGCTACAGAACACAATTTATAATGGTTATGTGCTGCAATCTGTTAATAACGAATTGAAACAATACAAAGGTACTAGTTGAACACTATTATTTGGTGGAAATGTTCATTTTGGGGAAATTCAGAGCCTTTTTTGGACCGTCCCTAAAAAGGGACGCTAGGCATTAATGGGTTAAGTACATACAGTCTATGAAAACTAACAGTTTGCGTTTTAATCACTCAAATAAATGTGTTTCAGGTTCGACATCCTTGACATCGTCACTCTGAAATCCTACGGCATGCAAGATGTGCGCAATGAGCTGGAAGACATTGCGGACAGCGAGGCCAGGATATTCCTGCTCTTTGCCACGCGGATGGAAGCAGCAGAAATCATGGCCGCAGCCACGGATCTCGGCATCACGGGGAAGAATTACGTCTGGATCGCATCTCAATCGGTTGTAGGCCTTGGCCTGGAGGTGAAACCTGGACAGTTTCCTGTTGGCATGTTAGGTGAGACTCTTGACGTAAAGCAGAAAAATAAAGCAGAAACGTAAAATGGATTACATAGCCCGTTCCTATAGAAAGTACCCGGATTTTTGGTTTCTGCCTTCGGTTTCGGTCGCGTTTTACGCTGATGTGGAGCAGGGCCCTATCAGAGCACACAGTAACAAAACAGGCTTTGAAGATTGTAAATATGTCAAATACTTGTTTTATTGTATGGGTACTTTCTGATCTTATTAGGTAAAACCTTCCGCGCATTTACGCATGCGTCAGGTCTTCTCTCATCTTACCAAAATACGGGTGTTAGGTAAGATAACAATATGGGGAAGAATAATAAAATTTGAGCCGTATCAAACAACGGCAAACGATGCTAATTTCAAATAGATAGTTTAGTTGAATATGTCAAAAGGATATAGCAAATACAAGTTTTAAATTGAAAACTTCGGAAAGTTTTCACCCAACAACCGATCTACCCTTTTTTAAGTGGAACTGTTCGCGAATGCTCGGCGTGGTTTTAATGGACAGACAGTATATAACATGTGTAAGAAATAATAGTCCAATAATAACTTGGACTATTTCCATATAATGCAGTTAAATTTTGAACACATCCAGAAAAAATATTTAAATAATATTATTTTCTTTATATCTGTCGCATCTCGTAAGCATCGTCTGTTACAAAGCCAAATCACGTCACATAAATACTGTTTCTTGATAACTTTAAAATTGAACTTTAGAAAGAGGTACATTATACGGTTCTTCATAAAAATCATGCAATGAAACAATAATATAACATAATAGTTGAATGTATTTGCAGGATGTTTTGTGCAGCACATTGATCATTTCATAAAATGTACCTTTTATTCTGTATTTTTAGATATTAAGTATAATGTTTATTTGAATTGAAAATTGAGAAAGTTGATGTTCAGAAATAAACAGTTATATCTAATGACTAAACGGTGAATTCGCCTATTCCCTAAACTATCCAAAAATCCCTTTAAAGTTTAGCTCAAATTATTAATTTCAAATATTTTCCAAGGCGATGTAATATTAGCATGTTATGGATAATATCGGATCCACTAGTGGTCAATTGCGCGGATACCAAATCCAGAGATTTCCCCCTGCATCACGTTTTATGGTCTCATAAAGCGTTATGGATCCTTAGGCTAGGACTTCGTGCACTGGAATAAGAGCGATATTATATTACATCGGGATGCAGAATTTAGGTAGAAAGGCTAACAAGCCATAGTACGGTGCAATTATGGAACAAATTTAATCACACTGTTTTAGTACTATTTTCGGCTCACTAAATAACACAGGTCTGCAACCAAAAAAATCTTCATAGGATGTTTTAAATGTTTTTTATTTTTTTCGGTGTGCTGAATTCAAAAATGATCTCCGTTTTTATCCATCACGTACAGTTTTTCCGCAAAACATATATACTGAGTGTCTTAATGTGCTATTTTACCTCATATAACTGAATAAGTAAAATACTCATTTATGATTAAAAAAAACTGTTTTCTACAAATAGTTTTTTTTTTTAATTTGTTTCTTAGATGTTCAAAGAGTACCCACAGTTATAAAAACTGAAAAAAAATGGAGACTACTAAGCACCTACAAAGCTACATTGATCAGGTTTATATAAAGTGCACTTAGGCTCGTCATTTAGGGGGGTCAGGGGGGGGGGGTAATTGCCCCCACCCCTGACTTTGAAAAATCAATGTATTTAATACATGAAATCAATGTATTTATTCAATAAATACATGATTTTATTTTTAACTTCTATTTTTTGCCCTCCCATGTTACAAAAAATCTGTACGTGATGGACAGAAATTAAGCTCATATTCGGGTTCAGCACACCGAAAAACAAAAAAATCAGTTCTGCTTATTTTTTTTCCGGACCTCTGTAATTAATGGCATGACTTCTTCGATTTAACTTCTATTTTATTTCTCTTTGTGGTTATACTAGGATGCTTCCAGTATCACCACAAATATTTTGTATGCAGTATCAACACAAGTGTTTTATTTAATGCAATTTAAGACAAAACTAAGTAGTTTCGCTTATTCTCGTGTTTTTAATACTTTTATACAAATTAAATTTTAATGCACGTAAAAATTGTATCCGGTGCGTTGGGTCAGTAGTAGGCCATTTCAGAGCTCTTTTGTTGATCTTCGTCAGCCTAGAAATTTCAGCAATTAATACAACGACAAAAACACTGTAGAATTTTAGGATGTTTTTTCTGATATTCACTAACTTGTTTCGGAAATAAAAACCTTTTTATATTAAAATCCAAGCTATTTATTAATACGAGTAAATGATCCAGTAGTCGGCTACTGGAATCCAGTGCTCGGCCACGTTGAACCCAGTAGTCGGTCGTTTCCTTTTCATTGATCTTTTAGGATATAGGTGATCGAATTCAAACAAATTGAAGAGGCAACTTACAGCACAGAATTATACTTAGTCTGGTCCAATTTTTTGTGGTACCTCTTGTACTCGGCAGTGTGGATGATCTTGTTAGTGTTCTTCTTGATACACCATATGTTGTACTTATTTCTCTAACTATCAACCCACCATTATGAATTTTAGACAGTACACTTAGCACAGTACTCTCTAGATCTCGATTAATTTTCTTTTTTATACTTTAGATGCCTAAAAAAAGATTTATTTTAAAAACTGCACTAGAAAAAAATTATTTTTTTCTGAATAACGTTTAAAAATATGTCTATATCAAAAAGAAAATAATTTAAAACATCAAAAGCAGCTTCATAAGGTATGAGCACGAATGACGCAATATTTTTCTGTTACAACATACTTGTCTTCCCCTACCATCCATCCTTTCTCACCACGTTTACAATTCACGTTACCCGTCCCTTCTCCTGTCACACTATAATACACAAACATAAACCAAAATGTGAGAAGTCACATTTATTGTTACCTCTTCTCTACACCCCCCCCGCTATAAACTGTCACTGTCGCAGTTTAACTAACCACCACTTCTGCTCATCAAGGCGTGACATTATTTTAGGACGATCTCTAAAAAATAAACGATTTAACTTTGTGTTGAGGAAATAAGTGAAAAAATAAATGCTGTTGCAAAAAAAATATTACAAAAATTTTGCATATACTTATTTCAGGCTAAACAGAAGAAAATATCACAGAACTAATAGCTTTTTAACATAGCTTTTAGTGCTGCGATTTTTATTGCAAATATTGTTAAAATATAATGAGAAAAATAATTCAACAATAATATAAAACCTATTTCTACTAAAATGTATTTAAATAGCTTTTCGTCCTTGGGGCACGAAAAAACCACAATGTTAAAGAAATAATAATAAATAATCTTCTCTATATACACATTTATTACAACATATTAGGTTGGTGCGTATGAAATGTCGGATTCTTAAAAGAATTGTATAAAACTGCATATCTTTCTTCAAAAGCTGTTTATTCAATCAAAGTATGCTCCATTCGCTTCAATACACTTCTCCCAAAGAGATTTTAAAGTGTAGATGCCTGTCTTAAAAAAATTTTGGTCTTTAGAATTAATAAACTCTGATATCGAGTTTTTAGACTGTCTTCATTTTCATAGTGTTTGCCCCTTAAAAACAGCTCTAAATGCTTGAAAAAATGAAAATCGGTCGGCGAGAGATCCGGTGAATATGGTGGATGCTGAAAAACTTCATATTCCAGTTCGTTCAGTTTCGCAATTGTTTTGTGTGTCGGCAGAATCCATATCGGCAATAAACTCAAAAGAAATAACAAAAGGGAAGACCTTCGAGAAAACCTATTTTGCTATAATGAGTCTCTGGCAATGGACAATACGACTATGAATGAGGTTATGCCAAAGACAAAAGTGTAACGAAAACAGGGAGACAAACGTCCGCATGTAAAGAGAATCCGACATTTCATACGCACCAACCTAATACTTACTATTCAACTTAAAAACCTAAAACATGCTTGGCGGCATTTATTTTCTATTAGGTATTGCATAGCCAGAAATTCAATAATATATAAAAGTCACAAGCAACACAAAGTAACTTCTAAATAACAGTATTTCTATCAATTGCTGAAGTTTCTATTATACAGCGAAACAAGGTTCATCGAAACTTTGAAAATAGCTTTCTTAGTTTCAAAATATAAGGCACTTTCTCTTAACACTTTTAAATCTTTTATGGCGTTTGAACAGAGAGAGTGCAAATAAAAGTTAAGCTTTAGCTTTCAATAGCTAATCCTTCGAAACCACAAGTGACCAATTACACCAGCCAGAGGAGTTCATTGCGTTCGTTTACGGAGCACGTTTTATGATCCCATCAAGTCTTATGGCACTTCACACCGATAGCTGATGCTGTAATTATCCCAGCTGCAAGTGAACCAGCTGGTGTTTAATGCAGAGGCGAAATAAATTTAAACTGGGTATTTTAAAACAAAATCAAACTCATTAATAAATTTTACAATGAAACTACAATTTTAATGTTCAAGATTATTTTACTCGGAAATGTATTAATTTTATTTTGCTACGTATTTGATACAGGCTTATTTTTCCAGTCATGGACTGTAGGTAGATAATTCATCTGGAAGTTATAAATCGAGAGTCAGCAATTTTTTTTCTCTAACAGAAGCGGAAATTCATACAATACGAAGTATTATTTAATGACATAACTATTGACTTTTTGACTAATGCAAGTAACCTAGTTGTTTTTAAAAATAAAGTTAGAAGGAAAAGCGATTTTTATAAATAGTTCACTAAATGATTTCAAAAATTTATTCATCAAAAACACAAAAACCACTTATATTGTTCTTCTCTTTGGTGGGGAGGGGCTCCCATTCCGGTTATCACTTGTAAAAAAATCAATAAACGAATTAAATGCACAATTTTATACAATTGTTAGTTTTACCGCCCGACATAGATTTACCTCCAAACTCGTTAACAAATCGGGTGCCTGAAGTCTCTATAGCATGAAAACAGATCAGGTATACAACAGGTAAGCGAAGGTAATTATGAGCTCCAAAAAACTGGTGTGTAAATTATCTTCAACTTGCTCTTACAAACTTCAAGTCCGACATCTCGTTGCAGCAAAAAGATAAACAGTAATTTAATATGGACAATGCCACGGTAACAGACATAGCAGTATTTCACCAAATAGCTTAAAAGGGCTAGAAATGTGCGAAATTCTTGTTTCGTTGCATACATTTTGTGTAAAACATGGACTCTTTTTCAATGTAATGCAGTTGAATTTCGAACATTTCTACAAAAAATATGTAAATAATGTTATTTTCTTCGTAACAGACGTATTACGTAAGATATGTTCGTTACAAAGCCAAAAAAACGTCTTATAATTAATGTTTCTGGATAATTTTAAAATTGCACAGTATTTTATAGAAGTAAAGCCAATGTTCTTCATAAAATTCATGTTACCAAACAAGAATCCAACATATTTTGAGTCTTTGCAGATTGTTTCATGCAGCATTTGGCGCTTTTTATCGAAATGCAATTGCCCGTTTTAATACTTTTTTTTTCATTGGTGAAAGCTTGAACTTTAATGCAACAGTGTCAATTTCAAACAATAAACTTCAATTTCTTATGTTTCAGGTATCTACATTAACGTAACTATGGAGAAGCTATATGTGGAAATAGACAGAGCGGTGAACACATTTGCTCATGGCATAGAATCCTTCTACAACGACCCGAAAACGGGAAACCTTAGCCTTATACCAAATCTAAGCTGTAATATTTCTGGGCAATCAAGATGGCATCGGGGTGATTTGGTTTTCAAGTAAGTCAACTATAAGCTGTACTACTGATACATTACAAAGAAATTTATTTAAATAGTCGTGTTTATTTTGGTATTAATGTATTGTAGCTTAAATTATACTAATTATAGTCAATTGTATCAAACTTTTGAACTGAACTGTGAGACGTAATGTTTTCCGTGTTTGTTTTAGTAAATGGTTTAGAGTAATTAAGAATTGAACTTTTTTTCCCACTTGTTGCTGAGGGAGAATGCAAGAAATATGACATTATAGTGGTCTGCTCTTGCTTTCTGGCATCAAAATGGCACTTATAAAGTCTTATTCTTAGTGACTGTTCTCTGTACTTACGAAAAAAAGATCAGAAGTGAAGGAATAAGTTTCCAACAGGTTTTGTCACTAAGCCATTTTTTGTGATTTTTTTCTCTTGAATAAAAAAGTATACCAATCGCATTGGCGGCCACCGACTGATTGACACCAATTCGTCCTTCTCTAAGCCAGAGTGATTGATGTCGCAAACTGACTCAGTTATTTGTTCATATTTTTGCCATTAACGCAGCGCACGTATTTCAAAGCCATAGTAAAACAATAAAAAAATAATGATAATAATAAATTTAAAGAATGGAGATGATCTACTATTTGATGTACTATTAGCTACGTATCATTACTCCCTGCAGATTATGAAGTGTAATTATCCTTGATCATCCGTAAAATAGCCACTTTATTTTCGTTATGTTCACATCGGCATCGGGGATTTTGTTTTAGGGGGAAAAATTATATCTTTATGATCCTACCCCATGTCTTTTGCAAACAACGTTAGTGATGAAGTTAAATCTATAAACTACTGCTTTGATTCTGTAGATAAAAAGTAATCTTTTCACTAAAGCTAAAACGATAACTTCGAAAAGATTGAAATAAAGAAAAGGAGATTGTGAATATCAGTTCACTTATTTTAAAACAAAAACGAGTCCAAACTAGGATGCCTATAAATATGTCACAAACACTGGTATTACTAAAACTTAATTTTATGAAATAGATGGATTTAATTTGTTTTTTTATAAATATGTATAATATTTCTTTGGGATCACTTTGAAGATTTATGTCCGAAAAATTTATAAGTAAAGCTCTTCAGCAACTATTGTAAAATGACGAATCCAACTGTTTAAATGTCATAATTGCCATTCTTCAGATACTTTTGTATAAATACGCTGCCAAAAATGTTATTTTTTTTTTCTTTCAGTAAGTTTAAATATCCTTATCATGACCAATAGCTAAGCAAAACTTATGTAAAATTTGTTGAAAGATTTAAAAAACTTCAACTAGAGAAAGAATAATCTTTTTTACCATTTATTTATCATCTTCCTGGTTTTTATGTACTTTTTTCTCACCAAAATGTAACTTTCTTAAAACTGTGTATCATATACAGTATGGTGAACACATTTATACTTTGTACAGCAAAAAGTATTCCTTAATCTTCAAATTTTATCTTACTAGGTTCCATCGAATCTTAAACACTCTGAATTACTTTCTGAGATTATTCTAAAGTGTACCTGAAACTTAGTTCAGGGTGAAGGAACTTTCAAATCAGGGGTTCAAATAACCCATGTCAAGAGCGATATTGACATTGTCTACTATAATCAGGAATAAATTTATCACAAAGAGCACGTACCTCATGAAATTCGTTCATGAAAACTTTTCGTCGCACAATGGATATTTATCAAATATTTGAGTGAGCCTTTGTCAAATTAGAATGATTTCCGAAACAAAACTGAAGGATTACAAACGAAGCTGCAGGAACTTACTGAAATGGTAGAAAATCCGCTCGCTTAATTTTCTGCAGAACCACCCAATATAGAATTTCAAACTCGAAGTCGAAAATCAGTCAACGTCTGTTAATGAAGGATTTTTGTGACATGCATTTTCAATTTGACTCCAGAAATTCAAAGTTTCTCAATAATATTTGCCGATGCCAAGTGTAGACAAGCGTTCGGTAGTAATTGCATTCAAACGTTCTAAACTCGAAGCATTTTGATATTCTAATTGTAATTACAGTTTCACGTTCTATGTTTCTAGTTCTCATTCATCCGTATTTAAAAATCTTTCTAAGCAGAAAATAAAGGTCCCTTTTCAATGTGGATTGGATCTTATAAAAGTACAATTTTAAATCTAAATCCTGTAAAAATACAATTTTTCTATTTAACTGAAAATGTGTATCCATAAAATATTTAATTAACAAATATATATTTTTAAGTTTTTCTACTATTTTACTAAATACATTATGCAAGTATGCAATTAAGCATTCCTCCTTTTTGAGATTATAACTGTTGAAGCTTCTGAACAACTTGTGAATGAACTGCATTGGGATTAAAAATTTTGATTGTTTGACTTTAAACTGGTTTAAAACTATCTTCCTGCTACAACAACTCAAGGTTTTAAGATTAATTCTTCACAAAATAAAAACATAAAAACGAAGTTTGCAAATATCTAGGGTTAAAATCATTAGAAGGTTGATTTTAGTAGGTTTCCAAGTCGCATGGGGAGGGGGTCTCCTTCAGGGGAGAGAGAACTGTTTGAGTAGGGGTCATATGTTACCAAAAGCTTTGAACAGGAAAACAGTGAAATCGGCGTCGGAAAATAAGAATCAGAGAAATTTTATCGCTATTGCATGCTATGGTTTTGCCCGCAGAGAGAAAAGCAGTATATTTTCAATGACACTCGGAGTAAAAATATTTCAAATTAAAAAAGAAATGCAAACCCATTGCGGTTATATTATAATAGTGTTTCACTAATGCTGAATGTTAAACGTCTAGTTTTCTGCAATTTTGCAATATTTGTTAAATGTAATAAAAGTCTAATTACGACAGGGTAGTAACTAAATAAGTTTTAGGGTATACAAACTATTTCCTATAAATTGTGGAATTGTCTTATGTACCCATTAAATGAATTTTCATACATAGGTTTTATTTATGATATTAGATTAATGCCAAAATTTTAGGCGGAGGGGGAACAAGTAATTTTCGCATGAAAAAAGTTAGGTAGAGATATTAAAACTTTGGAGACCAGTGGTTTAATTAGCCCCTTTGAATAGAGAAATATATTCGGCTTACTTTTATTGAAATTATACAAAGAAAGAAGAAAAATACAGTACAGGGTCATTCCATAGTGATTAAGTAACATTCAAATCTGATTTTGTAACTGTTTTTACTTGTAACTTAAAAGACAAAACAAAAATTTTTTTTAGTTATGCTGGTGGATTTACAACGTACATGGTATCTATGTATCTTTTCTGCTAAAAATGTAAAACAAAATTACTGACCATAGATATTTTTTCAACCAAAATAGCAGCGTGTTTAACGTAACATTTTTGCAACCCTAAAAATGAATGCTCACGTTGTGAGGCAAGGCAAAAACTTCTCAAGGTTAAGCAAGTGTTAAAAATTGAATGATATGTTTGAAAAATGTGTAAAGTTGGCTTTTAAAAACATAAAACACATTAGTTAAGGATTCCGGGCTGTTGTGCCGTGGTCTAAAAGGCTTTAATCCATACGTTTCGATCGCAACTGCGGCGGTCATCTTCAGTGGGTGTCGTTTATTAATTTGGCGACTGATGCGAACGACTGAAAAGTCGGCGATCGCGGAGCACACTTTCTCTAATGGAATCCATGATATAAAATTCAAAGAGGCCAAAATAATTTCACGGACTTCAAATTTTTTCCCCAGATTGAATAGAGAGGCCATTGAAATTTTCAAACACCCAAATAATTTTAACAAGAAGGAGGAACAAGTAAAAGTTAACAAGCTTTGGCATCCAGTCATCTGTCAATCCCGAGACGGAAGGTAGAGGGCGCTGCCTTTTCAATTTAAAATCTTGCAGCAGTTCGAAATTTCGCATCAGTCGCCAAATTAATCAACGACACCCACTGAAGATGACCGCCGCAGTTGCGATCGAAACGTATGGATTAAAGCCTTTTAGACCACGGCACAACAGCCCGGAATCCTTAACTAATGTTTACACCAGCCGTGAAAGCCTTCATTCTTACATAAAACACATGTATTAAATCTTAATTTTTTTTAGTCTTAAGTGTCACTTTTACTCAAGATGGAGTGTGAATAACGTAACGTGACCAACGTAACGGTGTGCGGACACGGCAGCATGCTGAGGGGGGGGATCGAGCCCGCAGCCCCCTGACGTCGGGGGCACCTCGCACAAAAGAGCACCTCCCGTGACGCATCGAATAACAAGCAGCAAACACACTACAAACTATTTATTATGGCTAATCTTAGTGATAATTACAATACTTTTTAAATTCTTTTTAACTTCTTATGTTGTATGATTTTTATTTATTTATTTTATTTTATTTATTTATTTATTTTTTTTATATTTTTTTCACTTCGGTAGTTTTTTTTCTTCGGCTGAGGTTGATGTTTCTATGGAATGGCCCTACGCAGATATATAATATCCTGTATATCAGTTGTACAACATTTCTAAAAGACTTATATAACTCAAAAAGTTATGTGAAAATAATGAAATGTTCTTCTGCTATGCAATGTCGTTCGGTTTCTTTTGGATGCTAATCTTATTTCTCATTTCGAAGAATTTTGGAATTGAAAACATTGAGTCACGTATGCAAAACCATTTCTATTTCAGGCACATGCGAGATGTGAGTATAAAGCACAAAACTTTAGGAAGGCCGATCGAATTTAATTTAGATGGAACTTTGAAGGATGTCGAAATATACGTGATGAATCTGAATTATTTCAGCTGGGAAAGGGTAAGTTTTTGCTTTTTCTAAAAGCAGATTCGAAAGAACACATAAATAAAATCTGTTTTCTTTTCTATTTGTAAATACAGCCTTTTTAAATAGCACAATGAGTTTTTTTTCTTAATCAGGAATGAGTTACTGATGGTTATTGAAAATATATATTTATTTTTTAAAAAAACGCATAAATATGTATGGGTGATTCTACAAAAATGGGCAAATTTGTGTTCCATACTGATTGCTCTTTTTGTTTTTAATTTAATAAAAAACTATTTTGGGAATACTTTTATGCGTCTTTTGTTCTATAATTTCCGTTATCAACAACGTCAATATTTAATTATTATTCACTTAAAAAAAAAGGTATTAGATTGAAATGTCATCCACATGCCCTGTCCCATAGGTGCCATTTTCACAATCAGCGGAATATAGATTTAAAAAAAATAAGTGATTTTTTTCTTAAGAGTTTTTTATTTATAAATATGAATGTGTGCAAGATGTAAATCACAAAAAAAGCAAAATAATATGAAAATAATGTCTCTAAAAGTTAATCTAAACTTTGTCCCAGCGATTATCAGTCATCCACATGTCTAAAAAGTACAGATATTTTTCTCTGAAATGTTTTATTTCAAAATCTGGCAACACATCTTAAAATAAAGCATGGAACTTTGTTATTCCTGGATGAGGGTTAATTTTGCTGTTCTGCAATTGCTTTTTGATAAAAAGCAAGCTAAGTTCAACTTTCAAGGCAAGTGTTTTTTATCTTTGTCATTAACATGCCCCACAGAATGCATGTAAAATGCACATGTAAAAAAATTTTGACAATGAATAATCCTAAGGCTTACATTTGTGAGTTTTATTTCGAAGTGAAGCCGAAAAATATTCAGATATGATTTTTTGAGAACACAATTACTTGTGGTTTGTCATTCACATGAACTTTTTCTATTGTCATTCACATGCCCCAATATAAGATATGTGGATGAATCAAAAGCCAAACTATGACAGTACAATGTTTAAAAATTATGTCTAACAGTTTACTGACTAAAAAATTTCATTAATATACCTATTGTGTTTGTGTTATTCACATACTTACTGTGTTATTTTCACATACCCATTGTGTCATCCACATGCTCTTTTTATCATTCACATATGCCTTCAAAAAATAAAAATCCAAAAATACAATAAAATACAAACATTTAAGCTCTGCTGATATTCTATTTTAATTATGTAATTTATCAAGTGCTTTGCTGATTTTTTTTTCAGATTTTTAATTTTAAATTAATTTTTTAAAATCTACATGTTAGAAATATTCCCGTATTTGTAGAATCACCCATATATTACTGACATGATCTTGAAAATATAAAAATCAACACTGAGTTATGTTTATGTTTGAAAGTCAATTTAAGGTAGACGAACTCCATAAATATTTTTTTCTTCAATGTTCATTACATCTTCATAAAACCTAAATAAATTATTTAATATGACATAAAAAAACACATTTTGACAATTTATTTGTTAATAAACAATTAAGTTTTTTGAAGTAAAAAATCCTTTTTTTTTTTGCAAAAACCTAATGTTTCCTTGATACTTCCAGTGCATTCATTTTTTTTTTTTTTTTTTGCATTTTTTGGAAAAAAATGTGTAAAAATGAAAACAATGAGAAATGGAGAAAAAAATATCTTCGTTGGATACCACAGAAGGATATTGTTGTGAAAAACATGTTAGTACTTAAAAATCAAGTGATCAAAATGAATAATGAAATTAATTACTATACTCGTGTATTTAGTACATTGCGGGAACAGGAGAAGAGGCATGGATCAATAATGAAATGAAAAAATATGACTTACCGAAGATCTTTATTTCACAAACATATTGAAGAATATTTCGAGGGTGAGCTCACCATGACTGAGATACTACAACATATTCATCACTTGGTTATATTATTGAAATGCACGCATTCACAAAAAATTGAAATCGTTAATTTTTAAAACAGTTCCCAAAAAGTTTATCACACACAGTATCTATGGCATAGGCAAGAATGTAGTCATTGTCGCAGTCCGTAGGATGTGGTCATTCACAAGATGTCATTATCAAAATCCTTCACTCGAAAGATGGCGCCAAGCCCCAAACGTTCAAGATTTCAATCAGCAGCAATCTCCTTGCATCGCAAACATTAGCCACTGACACTCCTTGATTTTACGTCGCGTTAAATCACCAAATTACCACGGGTTTTCCCTTATTAGGATTTTCATCTGTATTTGCTCGATAAATACGCCTTTCCTAGCGTATTTCTAGACGACCCAGCACACCACATCTTTTTTCACATGCGGAGGGGAGAACGCCGTGTTGCCAACAACTTCTAGTGCCTTAAGTTACACACACTCGACACTGTTGTTATTTTATATGTTGTGAAGAAGAGTGAAGTGAAGTAGAATGACTGTTTACAATTCAGAACTACAATGTTGAAGTTCAACAGATATGACCCTCTAAAATAGGGGAAAATTAACTAAAAACACGTTTAGCAGTTTGTTAAATGACAAGTTTAAATTCCTCCCCCCCCCCCCAAAAAAAAGTGATTTTCTTCACCTAACTGTTGTACATCATTGTTTAACCCATTTATGCCCAGTAGGCTAAAAACGGGACGCTTGTTAGTTACTGCATACAAAAACCTGTAATGGGTATATCATTTTACTAAAGCTGTTTTTCACAAGTTAAATAGTCTTTCTTCTTGAGAAAACCTGTTAGAGCCACTCTTTAGACATCAGAGTTTATTTATTGACAGCTATTGTCTGACAAATCAGTCAAGCAACGATCCAGCATGGGTAGCCACAGAAAGTAAGTTTTTTTTTTTTTGGCGAACTTATTTTTTATAAAAGTAAACTATTTCGAAATGATTTTTCCTTAACATTTCTCAGAGATGCCTTCTGTAATATTACGTTGCAAAAGCAAAGTCCAGTAAAGTCTTATTTTGCTCACATATCTGCCAAATATTCCGTAAAAAGGACGTTAATAAATTCTAAAATATGGCAACGGCGAACTATTTTAAGCCTAAAATGTATGTAAACCATTCCAAGTAAGAGTTTTAAGCAGGTAAAAACTGAAAAAAATTGTTAGAAAAAACTTGGACATAAATGGATTAAAACCCACATATTGCATGTATACTAGCTTTTAGAGCTTTATATCACAGCAATATAACAGATAACCATTTTTGGCAAATTTCAATTGCATAAAGTGACTACTTTCTTTTTGATAAAGCTGTTTGCGTGAACGAAAACTTCAAAATCATGGTTTTAAGAAATCTAAGAAAGAAAAAAGAAACTATTAACAGTAATGCATTTGGGTTCATTAAATTTCTTCTATTTTTCTAAATAATTCATCGAATTTTTAAAAAAATGTAGATTTAGAAAGAAGAATATTTGGGATTATCTTACGGTCTCAAAATCTTAATATAGATTTAAAAAATATATATAATGCTCGCACCTATCGTAGTTGTTTCATAGATACTGGCTTTCGCGCCACATTCAAACTCATATTTCTGGTATGCGATAAAATTGTACTCACTTTTATCTCACGAAAAAAAATACAAAATATTCAACCCGTTTCACAACCAATAGTTTTGACAACGTTTTTTTTTTTTTTAAAGTGGTATGAAAATATTTGTTCGTAATGCAGATATGTAGTCTATTTTAATCATTAAATTCGCAGCTTTAAGATTACTAGTTTTAAGGAAAAGATGTGTAAAGTTTTCTTTTTTATTTTAAAGATTCTACGATTTGTTCGTTTTACAGTATGTCTCTTGCTGACTGGAAGTTTCCTTAATTTATATAAATAGCAAAGAAATGTAAATACTTATGCTAAAATTGTAAAAAAAATATAAATAAATGCTTTAAAAAAATTAGTTACTAATCAAAAGAATTTCAGAACAGCCAGTGTAGATTTGATGTATCTAAAACTAACATAAACGTTTTACTTTGCTACTTGGTAAATACACTACTGTTTTTTATTGCTAACCGACGTAACTTAAAAAATGTTCCATTTTTTCCTTAAATAAAACGGAGCAATATTCACATTCGAGATTAATTTAATGAAGTGTAAAATTTTTGCAACAATACAGTACCTGGTTATCTGAAATTCGTTTACCAGCCATTTCTTTGGGTCCGTGGTTTGCAGATATTGATGTTTTTTTCTCACTTTTCTTCTTCGTTTTTTGAGAAAAATATGCTCTATGCTTCCCTGCATTTTTTACCTTATCATGACATAATTAGCTCGTTTCACTGTTTTTTTTTAAATTCTTTAGCATTAAATGAAGCTTTCTAACGTGCTATGTAAATCCAATGTGTTTTTTTTTTCTTCTTTTTTTCCTTTTTTCGCTTATTAGTTTTTCTAACGCATAGTATTTAAATTGCTAAGCGTACCTAAACTAGTCTTCAGAAAAAAAAGCTTCATTGAGATTCACTAATTTTTAAACTAAGGAGAGCACTAAAAATAAACAGTTTAGAAGCAATTGAAAATGCCTCAAGTTTGTATGAAGCTAAGAACATGATTAAGAAAAATATACTGAAAAATGCCTATTTTCTTTTTACACAGTAATATCAGATAATGAACTGAATAAAAAAAGAAAATATGAAACTGAAAGGGTAAAAAAATGTTATTCTTCCTATAAAGAAAACTTCAAAACTATGCGTACTCGTTAATAAAACAAGCGAGACCTCTAGGTATTTTCTATGTTTAGAAATTTACTGCATTGTGATTACCGGTTAACAATCTTCATTGGATATTTTCCATAGTCAGAACTCCACTGCCTCTTTTTAGCTTCAATTACCATCAATGGATATTTTCCATATTCATAGTCTCTATCGGTTGCTTATCAATAACTAGCATGGGATACTTAGTTTCTCAATCATATGAACATCCGGTACATTTTGGCTCATCGGGAATCTACTGATTGCCGTAAGCAAAATTTACTTTATTTATTTCTCAAATGCCGGGTCACTTGAACATTAGACCATGAACTGTTCAGTATTTTTTCAACGACACAATTGAAATTGTTCAGTGCTGAGCAATCGTCCAGATGAGTAGCGTCCATGATTGGTCGAAAATTACATAAAATACAATTCGAAAAGTATATCAGTTGAAAACGGTACAAATAGGCATTTAGACAAGCGTGTCCTGTTAAATGTCTAAAAGCTACCACATCAGCAGCTCGAGGAGAATTCGGTATACATTGTGATTTTTCACAGTTTCCTCCGGCAGGCGGCTCAAAGTAAAATTCATTTCCCATTCTCTGAACTTTTCCCCTTATGGTTGTCATAGTTACGACTCTGTGGACTTTTTCCCTGCTTAACTTTTGCAACAATGGTTAAATGCAAATGGTTACAACTGCTTTAACCCTTAACTTCCCACTGTTGCATTTCTGCAACATATGATTTATTTTAATTTAAAAGACTCATTTTTTTTAATTACCTACATATCACTCATCTGAGGAAAAAAAGATTACTGCAGCGAAATACATGCTAATTTCGTCACTAGTTGACAGCACATTTTCCCCAGAAATCCCAATAATTGAAAAAACATTTGATGCCTCAAGAACTGTGTCTTTGCTATAAAAAAAAATCCATTCTAGTTTACACTTCCTCTTGTTTATTGACGAAATAAATTACCAGGTAAGAAATTTAAACATTTTACGTTCATTTAAAAGTATATTTAATTTTCTATGGGAAAAAGTTTTTAAGAAATTTGATTTTACTTTTACATTGTCGCAAACAAAAAAATGATTGAAAGTCATTTTAAAACTGCTCATTTAAAAAAAAATATATTTATCCTCTTTATTATTACTTGAGAACTAGTTGATACAATTTTTTCATCAAAATTTAAAATATTGCGAAGTTAAGGATTAAGACTAAACCATTTTTCTGTTAAAAATTCAACTTAAGGAAAGCACAACTTTTTCTTAGAAATGTTTGCTTTATTTATGTATGACTAGATTTTCAAAATAACGTTGAGAAATAACTGAGACATGAGGATATAAATAAAAGTATAAGCCTAATTCGAAAAACATAAAATAAATAAATTACCTCAACATCAGCGCATAAAAAAAGAGTGGAGCTGTTTTCTTTCTTACGGTTTCAATGGACACGAAGCAAAATTTCTAAACTTGATACGCCTATTTTAAAGTAACTGAGTATAATTAAGTCTACTTTATTTCTTTTGGGGTAGATTGGTTGGTGGGAGAACAATACTCTAGATATCAAAGATATTGTGTGGCCTGGAAACAGCCCTGTTCCACCGCCAGGAGTTCCGGAAAAGTTTAACTTAAAGATTACGTTCTTGAAGGAGCCTCCGTATGTGAACCTTCTACCTCCAGACAACGAGACAGGAGAATGCAAGACCAGTAGATCTATAAGGTGTAGAATTGCTCCAGAGCACAAACTAGTTGGGTAAGAACTTTAACCATTTTCTTTAGATATTTTTTTTTATTTAAGGAGTGTATAGGTTGAAACTGGTGCAGTCGAGCCCACTTAATGGAACGTGGCATTTGCCACGTAGGAATATTCTAACAATCGGGCTATTTCATAATTCGGGGGCAAAATAATGCATTGTAGCTATTTGGTACAGTCATAGAAAAAATAACGAAACATGCTCGTATTCGAAGACTATTAACACCTAGAGACCCTGTTAACACCTAACGTGTTTTGTTTAGGAATAATGTGCAATATAAATTTCTATTGATAAATTGTAAAAAAAGGGGTTGTCTTTACAAAAAAATCGGCATTTTTTTTTTTTTTAATTTTCATTGAAAACCCTACTTTTTTATTACATATTTGTGATCAGCATCATCATTTTACTTTGTATACCGAATCGTTTTAAATTTGCTCCAGCAGTTGTGTGATAATTGAACTGAGAAAAAGCTTCTCATAATGTTAAAAAGCAATTTGGTACTCGTGCACATATTTGCTGCCGAAACTCGAAGTCTGCCAGTTACAGATTTCATGTGTTTCTTAATGAACGTCTGCTTCAGATGATGTAAGAAAACTCACTTTTATGCGGTCTCTTCTCATTTTTGAGAGAAAAGCCGTTCGGGAACGATTAAATTGTGATTGTAATAAACAGTTCGGCTTTAAAGCAACTTTTTTATAAAAGTAAACCTTCATAAATCATACTGGTAGCTTAATAAAAAACGCAGACTAAAAGATTAAATAAGAATTAAGTACGCATCTTAAGCTTTCGACACTTTTATTATTCATGAGCTTCCTTTCTGTACACAAAAATCGTTTTTACGAACTTTTCCGTAGTCCCAAGTAGTTAGTAAAATTGAGCGCCAACAGGTTATTCCACTCTTCATTTGACTTATTACTATCCCATCGGTCCGCCTACTTGCAGTGCCTTAATTCTTGAAGTGGTATGGTTTTTACTACTTCAAGTGCAGAAGAAAATCTGGTGCATGAGAATACATTGCAAACAGGAACTAATTTGTACTTTTCTGCTAATGTTAATGTTTGTGTCTGTAGGATTAACCATTCCGTCGCAGTAAGAAATCCCGAATACTACAAGTGCTGCTCAGGATTTTGCATTGATTTGTTACAGAAATTCTCTCAGGATTTAAAATTTACATACGACTTGTATCAAGTGGAGGATGGTGCTTGGGGAGTGGTTAACGTAAGTAAAGAAACAACTCCTTTTTTCAGCATGTTTTATTGAATACAAGCTAGAATTGTCCAAAATCAAACGTATAATATTCTCAGATATTAAAAATTTGATTTAATATTTCATTTCACATCGTCAATAGCTTTGAAGTTTCGCTTGAGGATAACCTTGATCATAGTGAAGTCTCTTTTTATTATTTTTAAAATATTATTTGCTGTTTAATGCTTATATAGCAAATACTTATTTTCTAACGTAATGCTAAAAGTAAAATGGATTTAACTCTCACATATCAAAGGGAAAAAAGTAAGAATAGTATTTTCCGAAAAACAATGAGAACCGAAAACGTGCCTACGAAAAGCTGATCGAGAATAAATCCCCATCTTAAAAAAAAAAAAAAAATCTGAGATCCTCGAACAAACGTAAAAGAAAAACAAGAAGTTCTGTCAAGAACTAAACGAGCCTACTTTCCCGTACATCGACATCAGCATTCTAGCATCTGATCATTGTTCGCTTAATTATCTGAGACTAAAAATTATGTCAAACATACCTTCTTAGCACTTAAAGCTGATTTCTAAAAGCAAAATATAACCCTCTCATCAGATGAAATAGACACATAAAAAGTAAATACATGAATAAATAAAGTTTTGTCGCACCTTTTAAAGAGTGTAACTGTTAGTTCTTTCGTAGAAAAATTTCTCAATTGTTTTCAAAAAAATTAAAAGTACAAAGTACATCAAAACACATTTTATCAAAGAAAGAAACCCAAGTAGCATCAACTCATCGGATTTTGCTCGACCGATCAACAAACTCCTCGTAAACTGATCCTGTAACTCACGATGACATCGTTCCGATCAGTATCCGAGCACGGTTTGCGATGAGCTACTTTTCATCGGAAATCAATATCCTTCCGATCAACTTTCCCGATGAAAACAAGATGAGCTATATTCCATCGGAAAACGATATCCTTCCGATCAAGTTTCCCAAAGAAATTCCTCGTCACGGGACTGTTCTGCTCGTAAATTGCTCCAAATCTCATCGAATTCTCATCGGATGTTGCTGCTCGGATTCTGCTCGGCCGATGAGACATATTGGATCATCGGCCGATGAGAATTTCATCGGGTTTCGATGAATGGCCGATCATTGGCCGATGAGATGATGCTGCTAGGGAAAACACATTTTATCAAAGAAAGAAAAAAAAGAAAGAAAGAAAAACTCGTCCGTTGATAAAATGTCTCGAATTTCACTTTTAACCCGTTGCCAGTTGTTAAAAATAAATAAAGAATAAAATGCCCCCGTGAATGAAACATTTTTGTTACAAAAAAATCGTCTGTCAATAATAATAATAATAATAATAATAATAAATAAAATAAAACAAATGAATAAATAAACAAAAAATCTTCTGCACAGTCAGTCATTTTTTTTTCTGAGCCTGCATTTCCGCCATGTTTGCGGAGTCGGAGTCGGAATCAGAATCCTCACAAAAGATTATTCAGAAAAGTACTTTACAAACATTATTTATCAAAACCATTTTCTTACAAAGTTAGTTTGAAGGAAATCCGACTTTAAGTTCAGGATCAACATTCAACTTAAATTCCCTGTAGGCGCTAATGTTAATTTTTTTTTTCTGAACGGTTCAATATTGAACGAAAAATGGTTCAAATCAAAAAGCGAAGTATGGGAATGAGCCTCTCCGAGATCTTTCAACCAAAAAAATGTTTACTCCATTCGGATGGTTCACTCAGAAGTTATTAGGTGGGGAAAGGTGGCTTGAATGGTTCAATGTTGAACGAAAAATTGTTCAAATTGAAAATTTAAATACGGTAATGAAGTATCCTTGCTGAGATCCTTTGAACAAAAAAAAAGTTTATTTAAATCGGACTGTTCACTCAAAAGTTATTAGGGGTGACAGCTTGCTTGAGCGGTTCAATGTTGAACGAAAAATTGTTCAAATCTGAAATGTAAATACGGGAATGAAGTATGCTTGATAAGATCTTTCTAACAAAAAAAAGTTTGTCCAAATCGGAATGTTCATTCAAAAGTTATTAGGGGGGACCGACAGACCGACCGACACACATAAATTCCCCATCTCAATACCCTGCTTTCAAATTTTTAATTTTTGATAATCATTTTACCTTTTTATTTTTTTAACTTGGCGATATTTTTTTAACTTGGCGATATTTTTTGAACTTGGCGATATTTTTAGATGCATTAAGCTGCTTTTAATACTTTTTTCGTCTTTCTTTTATTTTTAACGGGAAAGTAGGCTAACAAATAATTTTGAAAATCAATAAAAGAAATAACCATAAGCGATATGCATTGATAGAGCACCCACAGATATTCGGGTAACCAGGGAATTTGGTGCTGTCAAATTTGATATTTGAATACCAGTTATCCTTTCTGACAAAACAGATAGTGTTGAAAGGGGACAGTAAGACTGTCTGAACTGCATTGCCTCAGACTGCAAAAGGTAATTGCTGCAAACGGTTGTTCTTTTGAAATTTTAGCTGTTCAATATTTTGCAACAGCCATTGCTCCATTTTTACTTCCTTTTACGTAGTAAAGGAAGTATTGTGATCGCGAAAAAAAATCACTCAAATTTGAGTCTAAATTTTGATTTTGCTTACCCCTGAATGAATGTTCAGTAGTTTTTTCGACCTGTCAGCACGTGCATATGTACCTACCAACATATAGGCAGCCGAAAAATCCTTTTCAACCACCTCCGAGTTAATTACGACGAGTTTTCTCGTGACGTCTGTATGTACTGTATGTACGTATGTGCGGATGTGTGTGCGGATGTATGTGCGTATGTGCCTCGCATAACTCAAAAACTATATGCCGTAGAAGCTTCTAGCTTGGTATGTAGGCTCTGAGGATGGTCTAGTTGTGCACCTCCCCTTGTGGTTGCATTCGAATGTTCCCAAGGGAGTGTTTTACCTCTTTTTTGGGGTAAATCAGTGTTAATTTCAATGCAGACTCGAGTGATATGAATTAGCGCGACCATTTGGCGATATGTCGCCAAGGTTTTGGTCGCCAAGTGTTTGACGCCAACTTGGCGACCTATCGCCAAATTGGCGACAAATTTGACGAAAAAATTATTTTTTGAATTTGGGTTCAACTTGGCGATATTTTGCGAAAAATTCACTGAATGATATTAAAATCAGCAATATTTAGAAAATTAACCATCGTAAAATATTTTTTGCATTGTTTCGTGGCAGATTAGGGGAGTAAATATTTGAATTGTTACCTTGCTCACTCCAAGCACTTTTTTTAACACTTACACTGAAGTGACAAAAGTCATGGGATAGCAATATGCAAATTTTCAGATGGCAGTAGCATCGCATAGAACAGGTATAAATGCGCAGTGCTTTTACAGAGCTTTCATTTCTGTTCAAGTTATTCATGTGAAGAGGTTTTAACGTGATGATGACCGCACGACGTGAATTAACAGACTTTGAACGCGGAATGTTAGTTGGAGCTAGACGCATGGGTCATGCCATTTCGGAAATCGTTAGAGAATTCAACATTCCCAGAACCACTGTGTCAAGAGTGTGCCGAGAGTATGAAATTTCAGGCATAACATCCCACCATGGACAGCGCAGTGGTCGACCGCCTGCACTTAAAGATCGAGACCGGCGACGTCTGCAAAGAGTCGTAAATTCTAACAGACAAGCAACACTGCGTCAAATCACCGTAGAAATCAATGTGGGACGTACAATGGACGTGTCTGCTAGAACTGTGCGGAGAAATTTGGATTTCTTGGGCTATTCCAGCAGAAGACCGACTCGAGTGCCTTTACTGACAGAACGACATCGCTTGCAGCGACTCTCGTGGGCACGTGAGCATATCGGTTGGTCCCTAGATGAATGGAAAACCGTGGCCTGGTCCGATGAGTCACGATTTCAGCTGGTAAGAGCCGATGGTAGGGTTCGAGTGTGGCGCAGACCCCACGAAGCCATGGACCCAAACTGTCAGCAAGGCACTGTTCAAGCTGGTGGTGGCTCCGTAATGGTGTGGGCTGTTTCTTCATGGCATGGACTTGGTCCTCTAGTGCGACTGGACCGAACATTGACTGGAAATGCTTATGTGCAGCTACTTGGAGATCACTTGCAGCCATTCATGGACTTCATGTACCCAAACAACGATGGGATTTTTATGGATGACAATGCGCCATGTCACCGGGCCACAACTGTTCGCAATTGGTTTGAAGAAAATTCTGGACAATTCCAACGAATAATTTGGCCACCTAGATCGCCCGACATGAATCCCATTGAGCATTTATGGGACACCATCGAGAGGTCTGTTTGTGCCCAAAATCCTGCCCCATCAACGCTTTCACAATTATGGACGTCTATCGAGACAGCATGGCTCAATATTCCTGCAGAAGACTTCCAACGACTTGTTGAGTCCATGCCACGTCGAGTTGTTGCACTTCGCCGGGCAAAAGGAGGGCCGACACGATATTAAGAGGTATCCCATGACTTTTGTCACTTCAGTGTAAGGCAACTACTAAGAAATTTACACGTAAAAGGAAGTAGTGTGGGGTCCATACCAGATTTTTTTATACTCCGTTTACTTTACTTCTTGCACGGAGACACATGTTGCTGCAAATGGAAATAGATCTTTAACCCATTAATGCCTGACTTCTTTTTTTCCAAAGATATTTTTTATACTGGTTACAAACAGTGTTTAATGGACAGGAAAAATAATGCAAAAAATATTATGTAAAAAATATTGTTTTATTAAGGAAAGAAAAATCGTCCCTCAAAAGTTACGATAGACCCCAGAGGGTACATACTTTTTTTAATAAAATTTTTTTCTGCCTACAATATAATACTTAAAAAGACATTTTATAAGAAGAAATAAAATCAGCAATGAACATAAACTGGGAAGCTGGGAATCACTTTGAAAACTTAGCTTTTTTTCTTGAGATTGTGAACGATGTCATTTTTGATAAAGATGATATTAAAACGGCTACAGAACACACTTTACAATGGTTATGTGCTGCAATCTATTAATAACGAATTGAAACAATACCAAGGTACTAATTGAACACTATTATTTGGTTAAAATGTTCATTTTGGAGAAATTCAGACCCCTTTTTGGACCGTCCCTAAAAAGGGACGCTAGGCATTAATGGGTTAAATTGTAAAAAGGTCAGATTCATCGATTTTTGCATACTCTCCTTTTGAAGTTCTTACAGTGTGAGTTCTAGGCAAAAAATTCATTTGAATAATTTTTAAATCATGAATTATTTTTGTTCTAAGTAAAAGAATTTATGTCATGAGATTCATGAAAATATTTTACATCTTAAATGCTCTTAAAATGGTGCAGATGGATATCGTTTAGTTTTAAAACAACTCTTATGTGTAAAATCTATATAAAAAAGCATCTGTCACAAAAAGTTCACTGGGTAGAGTTTTTCAAATATATATTTCCTAAAAAATAGCACGAAACGTCACCTACATATTCCATGAGAAAAATTCCCTCATTCCGTACTGAATGCAAAACGAAACGGAAAGGTACAAAATTCGAAAATAGAAATAGAAATAGGAAATTTGAAATGACACGAGCTTTTCCATATAAATAAGATCAATGTCGTATTTTTTCGCAGGCAAATGGAACGTGGAATGGCTTAGTAGCCGACTTGCTGAATCACAAAGCAGATATAGTCGTGACTTCGATCAAAATAAATTCCGACCGGCAACAGGCTGTCGACTTTACAGTTCCTTTCCTGGAAACCGGAATAGCCATTGTTGTTGCGAAAAGAACGGGTATTATTTCACCAAAAGCCTTTTTAGGTAAGTTTCAATTTTTACATTCCAACGAATTTTATTTTTTAGCGATTTAAGCTGAGTTTTGGTTATTTTTGAAGAAAATGTTAGTTTTTCACGAATACTGCAGTGCTAAGCACAAAAGTCGTATTTGCACTTTTTAACAAATTAAGTTCTTGTCACCAGGTGGCTCTTTGTGACGTATTTTACCTAAGGCTCCTATAAGAGGGGAGCTGACTCATCCGACATTTTGGTTCCAAAACGGTGTTCGTGGAACCACTGGTATCTGTACTCAAGTCGCATTGAAGAAAAGTGGAAACTAAGCTTGAATTGTAACTGCATAGATGTTATATGACTGTTTTTGTCTATATAACAAAAACATTTCATAAACTCAAGCTTAAAACAAGTTCAATATGAAAATAGACCCAATTTCATGAAACATTTCCCAATAAGCTCTTTTTAAATTCGAGAAATAAGTTACCTTTTTAAATTTACCTAATATGGTGCTTTATCCAACTAATCATAAGTTATTTGACGCCAGAGCAACCAGGTATAATATTAATGTGTTTCAAATACCTGTAACAAGGCTGGATCCAAGAATGTATTGGAACCAAAATGTCGGTCAAATCAGCTTGTCCTCTAAAGGAGATCTAATTTTACCTAAATACAAAATTATATGGTCATTTGAGAACGAGAAATATTTTCTTAAAAAATCTGAAAAAGTTTCATCTGAATTATATACATGGTGGTGCAAAACTTTAAAGAGTAATATCTCAGTTTGAGCTCAACTGCAGATACCACTTTTGCGCTTACACGGCAGTATGCCGTTAGATAAATCTTTTTTTTTTTTTTTCAAAGGGAGATTTATTTTACATTTGACCAGCCCCGTCATTTAAGGGGGTCACCGGGGTCAACTCCCCCCCCCCCCCCGCTGGCTTTGAGAAATCGATCTATTTACAAAGAGTGGGCGTGGTTTTTGTTGATTTCCTAGGAAATTGCATTGTGCTTTCTCCCTTATCCCCCCTCCCCAGAAAAACTTTAAATGACGAGTCTGCATTCGAAATTTGAAATTACAGAGTTGACAGGCAACACTGATTATTTAGTTTCTTGTAATTAAATATTGAGGAAAATAAAAACGTGCTTTTCATCTCATTAAAGCTAAACATGGAAGAGGTTGTGACACTCAAACCCGTTTTTATGCTGTAGATAGTGAGAGCATAAAAAAGCATAAAATGCACAAAATGTATGAGTAATAAGGTTCTATAACTTGTCAAGCACTATACCTGAAAAAATATCGGACAGGGCAGCCTGTCCACTAAAGGAACTCTAATTGCATCAAAGCATGGATCCCACATATGGATTCTATATACATTATACATATATAGAATACCCAGGTAATTTCTAATGTATTCAAAACGAGAACTGTTTCTTTTTGAAGTTTAACAGTGTTACTGAGCGTAGCCACTAAATATTGTTGCTTTAAATGTGTGATTAAAATTGGTGCATCAAAAAGCAATGCTAGTTTGTAATTAGATTATTTCATGACTTTTTACAGAACCTTTTGATACGATATCCTGGCTGATGATCCTTCTTGTCAGTATTCAAGGTGCTGCTTTAGCAATTTTTCTCTTCGAATGGCTCAGTCCTTATGGTTATGATATGAAAGTTGTTCCTCCAAGAGGTACTCACATACTTTTACATTTTTTTCTATTATGACATATAGAGTTATTTCAACTTCAGTTTTGTACACAAAGTTGTTCCTTCAAGAGGTATTAACATACTTTTACATTATTTTCTATTATGACTCATAAAGTAATTACAACTTCAGTTTTGTACACATTAAGCATTCAGTTGAAAAGCTCAAATGGGGCTAAATTACATTAAGCTAAAATGGGTAAATTTATGCACAATGCAGCAGCTGCAATCACATTAGTGATATATATCTCAATGGGGGAGTTTCCGAAATTTCAAAAGTATTTTTTTTCTGAAAAAGCATGCTTCAAAACATAGGAATTGACCTTTTTTTTTTTTTTTGACACAGTTATATATTTTTTATGAATTATTTTAACCGGTGCGCAGATGCTATTTCGAAAAAAAAAACATCTGCGCATGACGTCAGTGGTGCACGTAAGCGCGAAATCTAATTGGTTGTAGTGAGATGACGAAGGTCGTGACGTCACCGATTCCTACGATTGGACAATTCAAGTCAAGCAAAATGGTGTTAGTTGCGAGCTGTTAGGTGCACCACTGACGTCACAAAAACCACGCCCCGTTTTCAAGGTAGGGTATTTAAAAAAATTAATAAAAAGTAAACTGTTGGGAAAATTAAAGTATTTTCTGGGCACATGTTTTTTTTTTATATCATTCTATCAATTTCAGTAACAAAAAGTAGTACTTTTGACTGAAGCAAACTCCCCCATTGAAAAAATTTCTTTACAAATGCAACTGCATTAGGCCATTCTACACAAATGCGCCACATTGTCCCTCACGTGTGATGCTCATATATTTTATCAAAAGTAGGGATCTCAATTTTTTAAATGTTTTTTTAATACAACGAAATTGCTTCCCTATTCCACTAATATTAGCGTTGTAGTATAAGTGTATATTGCTGTATTAAGCATTGGTGCAACGAGGTTTTACTGTATTTAACAATTTTAGTACTTTGTTTAATTTAAGATCATTACGTACGATAACCCTTTAAAGGATATGTTTTCCGGGACAAATGGCCAAACATTCCACAATGATAATTAGTAAGGATTTACAACATTTCACGTGCACTTAATCATTTTGCGCATTTACTGCATTTAACCATGTTAAGAGAGGGTTATATAAACGAGAAAATCTCTTTAACATCCGCGCAACAAATGCATTAGTTAACTGCTTAAAATAAACTTACTATGATTAATTAATTTCATACAGCTATTTGCATTTATTATTGAATTGTTTAAGATTTGAGAAGAAAATTTCACTAGGGGGGAAGGGGGAATCAACGGCTATTTTTTATTAAGTACTTTTATGTAACTGAAATTGAACCAAAGTTCTTGCACTGAATCTTTTTTTTAAACCTTTTCTTGGCTGATTCTTACAGTCATAATTGTATGCAAACGCTTTTTTGTGAGTCTATTTCTACGACCCAGTTGTAGAAAGTGATTAATAACTTTAAAGAAAACATATTTTGCTATAATATCATGAACGCGGAAATAGAAATAAATTAAAATGAACATGCACTACACAGTGAGCTAGGTAATTTCATTTAGAAACTCTAGGTTAATTCTATTCAGAACTTATCTGGATAGAATTGGAAGAAACCAAGTTATAGGCAGATATTTTCTTTTAGAAGATAAGAGTTAAAAAAAATGATACCTAATTTAAAATTCATGCGCAGCAATGGTATGGTATAATTTGTAAATTTAAGGTGGAACTTGGATAGTAAGCAGTAAGTACTCTGCCGTGCTAAGCACAAAAGTAGCATCTGCACTTTTTAACAAAATTGCCACCAGGTGGCTCTTTGTGATCGTATTATATCTAAGGCCTGAAAAAAAATGTTATTAAGCACATACAGTCTATGAAAACTAAGAGTCCTATAAGAGGGGAGCAGCTGACTCATCCGACATTTTGGTTCCAAAACGGTGGGCGCGGAACCACTGGTATCTGTACTCAAATCGCATTGAAGAAAAGTGGAAGCTAAGCTTGAATTGTAGCTGCATAGGTGATAGTTGACTATTTTAGTCTATATGACAAAAACATTTCATAAACTCAGGCTTAAAACAAGTGCAATGTGAAATTGGACCCAATTTCATGAAACATTTCCCAATAAACTGTTTTTAAATTCGAGAAATAAGGTATATTTTTAAATTTACCTAATATGGTGTTTCATTCAACTAATCATAAGTTATTTTACGCCAAAGCAACCAGGAAAAAAATGTGTTTCAAATACATATAACAAGGCTGGATCCAAGAATGTCTTGGGACCAAAATATCGGACGAGTCCGCCTGTCCTCTAAAGGAACTCTAACTTTATCTAATTACAAAAGTATATGGTCATTTGAGAACGGGAAATATTCCTTAAAAAATTCTGAGCAAGTTTCATCTCAATCAAATACATGGTGGCGCAAAACTTTAATATAGAGTTTTATTTCAGTTTGAGCTCGACGCAAGATACCACTCTTGCGCTCAGCACGGCAGTACTGATTAAAGTGAAAGCATTTTTCACTAAAACATTTAATAATTAAAACATTATTTTGATGAGAGAAAATATATTCGATAACTTCCTTTTTTCTAGCTAAGTTAAGTATTCAATTGTATGTATAGTTTTTTCTTACAATATTCCGTGTTTAATATTTTTATTTCTTCAATCCCTCTATCCAATTTATTCTTTTGCTTATACGCTGCAGTATTCCCAACACTTTTAGCCCTAAAATTCCCTGACATCCTCTCTCCAACTCGCACATTCATTATTTCCAGCGAACCATTTACTCAGATTTTTTCCCTGGGAGAGGGATTTTTAAAGGGTTTATCATTTGATGCAGACGAGAACTTGAAATTTTTCGGATTTAAACTTCAATCTGTTTTCGATTTTGCTTAGAAACTTGACAGAAGTGATGAATGAATTTCTTCTACTTTATATTGCATAAAATATTCCCTCCGCTTAAACTTTGAAATAGTTTGCAAAAGAGTTTTAAAAAACTAATATTTAAATAATGCATATTAAATGAAATGAAAAGAAAACTGGTGTTTTTTTATGATTTTTTTTTTTTTTTTTTTGAGGTTTAACAAATTGTTTTCCTTGTAGTAGACTATAATGCGTATTAAAATCAAAGTGTTATAGTTCGATATCTTACAGTTAAGAAATTATCTTAAGGGGGAAAAAGAGAATGGGGGAGTTAAAATGGGGAATTTCCTTCAGTTAAAAATGCTGCTTTTAGTCACTGAAATTGATAAAATGAGCAAAAAAAAAAAAAAAAATCATGAGTCCAGAAAATGCTTTTATTTTCCCCAAATTTCATTTTTATTTATTTTTTTAAATATTCGATCTTGAAAGCAAGGCGTGGTCTCTGTTAAGTCACAAATGTCAGATGATGCGACAATTTTAGCGACCTGAATATTTAGTTGTCAACTTCTGGGTTTGCCGCTGGTACTTTCTTTCGCATCAATTTGTTAAAACTTTTTCGGAAAATCTACTAAAAATTAGTGCGGAGATTATCCACTGCTTTTAAATTAAGATCAACGTTTCAACACTCCAGAAATTAGTAGAACAAACATAATAATGTAATCCTATCAAAGCTATTCACCTATACCATATTTTCTTATTGCTGTAGCGTTTTACTTTTCAAAGAGGTGATCGTTTTTGTCTCAGAAACTTCCGTCGTATCAAATAGAAAAATATAATGCTTTCTTTAAATGCCCCCTTTCCTTAAGGAATTTTAGAGAAAAAAGGCATTTTTTGCGCCATTAACATTAAATCTGTAAAGAGAATTGGCACCAGATTATTTTTTAAAAGAGTCGCCAAGGTCGGCGATCGTGAAGTCACGTGCAGAAGCGTAAAACATTAACCCATTAATGCCTAACGTCCCTTTTTAGGGACGGTCCAAAAAAGGTCTGAATTTCCCCAAAATGAACATTTCAACCAAATAATAGTGTTCAATTAGTACCTTGTTATTGTTTCAATTCGTTATTAACAGATTGCAGCACATAACCATTGTAAAGTGTGTTCTGTAGCAGTTTTAGTATGATCTTTATCAAAAATGACATCGTTCACAATCTCAAGAAAAAAAGTTTTCAAAGCTATTCCCAGCTTCCCAGTTTATGTTAATTGCTGATTTTATTTCTTCTTATAAAATGTCTTTTTAAATAATATATTGTAGGCAAAAAAAAAAATTAGTAAAAAAAGTATGTACCGTAAAATGGGGTGTATAGGAACAGCGGGGTCAATCGGAACAAAACTTTCCGATCGTACAAAGAAATTCTTCATAAATATACTATTGGGTATTTTTCGCCATTAATTTTTTTTTAGAAAGGTAAGATCACAGGAAGTAGAAAAAATTTATTTTTGTCAATCTGGCAGCGCTACTGGTTTCTAAGGAGGGCTGCACGTGGAATGCTAGAAAACATCACATTTTCATAGACGGCAAAACTTCATGTTCAAGAACAAACCTTGTTATATTTTAAACATAAGAGTGGTATGTTTCAATTATACATGTATCTGAACAACAGAATACCACATTAGAATTTACATTTTTTATAAATTGTGTCATAAAAATGAAGATTTCTGAAAAATGCCATAGGGAAAAAATTTGCGGGATGTATCAGAACACTTTGTTATGTTGTTCCAATTCAAACCTATTTGAAGGAAACTGTTTGAAAAATCTAGATTCTAATCCCAATTCTTCTAATCAAGACAAGGACACGGATTTATTACTGTTTATTTACTGTTTATCCCTTTTCGTGAGCAACTAGATCTTAAAATGACAATGCAGATTTCAAAAGATTTTTTTCCAGGAGACTTCTTTTTACTTAAAATACGAGGGAGGAAGTCATACAGACTTCATGTAGCACACAGACAGTGATGAATAACCGAAAAAATCTTTCAGGACAATCCCCGAAACCCAGAGATTTTAAGAAATTAAAGAAAAGGCAGAGTTCATCCCAGAAGATGTTATGAAAATACTTAAGCCAAGTCACAATTGCTAGTTTTAAGGACAAGTACATATTTGTAGACGACATGAGTGACTTCCATTCATGTTAAATCTTTGTATTTCAATTCAAAAGCATTTCTTAAAATTACTTTTCATTTTTCTTAAGTTCAAAATTATTTTGAATTTTGACAAATTATAAACGTTTACTAGTACTGAAATTATAATTTTATTTGACAGTAATTATCTGTTCTTATTCTCCCCCATCAATATTACTCATGTTTGTCAGACCTATTATAAGTTAAATGGAAAAAAAAATAAAAATAATAACATGTGTTCCGATTGACCCCTATCAGCGGGGTGATTCGGAACAACCATAATTTCCTATATATTTTAATAATAACTGTTAAAAATGTTTTGTCTTTACTTGGAATATCAAAAGTAAAGCAAGACCGTACTTTTTAGCCAAAAAATCAAATTAAAAAAAAATCTTTTAACTGCTTTTTTTACAATCAAAGCTGAAAAGTGTTCCGATTCACCCCATTTTACGGTACCCTCTGGAGTCTATCGTAACTTTTAAGGGACGATTTTTCTTTCCCTACTAAAAAAAAATATTTTTTACATAATATTTGTTTATTATTTTCCTGTCCATTAAACAGTTTGTAACCAGTATGTAAAATATCTTAGGGGAAAAAATGTCAATATACCTTTCCATATGCTCTTCTAAACAGCGTGTGGTGTGTCTGGCGGCTGAGAGTGGTTGCGCTGTTTACTGCGCATCACATTTTGCTGGTAAAAAAAGTGATTTATTAAAATTTTTGGGGCCATTAGAAACTTAAACCTGTCGTAAATATGTGATGTAACATACCAATGGAAAGCTCTATGTCTTGCCTTTCAGTTACACCTATAAACCAAATTTTTAACCAATATCATTTATAATATTAACAAAAGTTAGGATTTTGAATGTTTTTCTTTTATTTTTACAGAGCATAAGTTTTCCTTATTTCGTACATATTGGCTGGTGTGGGCTGTATTATTTGGAGCTGCGGTGAATGTCGATTGTCCTAGAGGATACACTGCCCGGTTTATGTCCAGCGTTTGGGCAATGTTTGCTGTGGTCTTCCTCGCCATCTACACCGCCAACTTGGCGGCCTTTATGATAACCAGAGAAGAATACTACGATTTGACGGGCATTGATGATAAAAGGGTAAGTACAGTTTAATATACAATAAATAACTCCACAGTAATACTTGTGCTTCTATATACTTGCGAATTAGTTTAGGCACGCCCTTTTGTAGAAATATAAACTAAAAAGTAAAAAGAAATACTTTAATGTTAAGTTTTCTTTGTCAGCTCTCAATGTAAAAAAAAAAAAAAAAAACGCGTGAAGCTCTCCACATGCCTTTTGGCAACGATTCCGCATTATTGTAAAACGCTAACGACTGAGCTTGTGTAACGAGAGCTCGCGGTTCAAAGTAAAAATAATTTCCCACACACCTCACTTATCCCCTGATGGTTGTCATAGTTACGGCTCTATGGACTTTTTCCCCTCTTAGCTTTTGCAACAATTTTTAAATGCAAACGGTTAAAATTGCTTTGCGCGTAAGCTATTATTCTATTGAAAATCAACGTTCACAAAGCACAACTTTTTCTGAGAAATTTTTGCTTTATTCATGCATGACTAGATTTGTTAGAAAACATTGAGAAGTAACTGAGGCATGAGGATATAAATAAAAGCTTAAGCCTAATTCGATAAACAAAAAATAGATGAAATGCCTCAACAGCAGTGTATAAAAAAAAGAATATTTCAATAGAAACGAAGTATAATTTTTGAACTTGATACGCCTATTTAAAGGCAACCGAGTATAGCTAAAGGTGAGAAATTTAAGACATCCTGTATCGAGCCCCCCACCCCCTTTTTGTTACTTTCTTCTATATCTAATAAATAGAAAAAAGTATTGGATTCGTGAAAATTTTCGAATGTCGAATTTTGACGGATTTGCACGTTTTGAGGTGCACTGAGTCCATTTCGATCATTTTGGAAAATATCTCTCTCTCTCTCTCTCTCTCTGTGTGTGTGTGTGTGTGAGAGAGAGAGAGAGAGAAGAAAAAAAAGAGAGAGAGAGAGAGACCAGTTTTTGTGGCCGCGCTAGAGCAAAAACTACTGTATGAAATCGAACAAAACTTTTTGCACAAACGTACCACCAAGTAAACTAGTGCACCTGACTCTTTTTAGCGAATTCCTCGTAGGGGGGTTGAGCAATCGCACGTTTTCTGCGCGTGGGTGATTGCTATATCTCAGGAAGTAACCGGCGGAATCAAACGAAAATTGGTCTATAGGTAGACCCTATTGAGTACAGGCGCTGATTCCATTTGTGTGTCAATATCTCAAAGGGGGGTGGAACAATCGAGCGTTCTTTTTATTTAATGTAACTGCTACATCTCGAGAAGTAATAAACGTAATCAAACAAAAATTGGTATTCAAGTAGACGTTAAAAAGTACAAAAACTGATTCAATTTTTGTGTCAATTGCTTAAAGGGAGTCGTGCAATCAAAAGTGCTTAATTTTTCATTGCACCTGCTATATCTCGAGAAGCATTGCTGCGATTTGAGTGAAATTGAAATAACGCTATTTAATTATCAAAACATCTGAAAACGTTCAAGGATTTGAAATTTTTAATCGTTGCCAATTTCTTTTTACTAACAAATAAAATGTTTGCAATTAATTTAAACAAGGCTTTTGCAATGATTTCCAATTGCGCTCATTTATTCTGCATTTGCAGGGGTATTACGATAATTGGGAAGTTGTAGCTGTCTCCAACTATTCGGGCGAGTATTTTATTTTGTAACCGGAATTTATAAGATAGATATAGAAGAAAGTTCCATGACGGCCACGACAGCTAGTTTGAATTTAAGTATATTTCGTAAAACGATGTTTTTCGCCTTCAAGTAGGCATAAAAATTTATATGAAGGAAACTTTGGAAATAGCTCCAATTTTAAAAGGATATAGGCCATTATGTCTACTATTTGCTTGAAGAAGCTCGATAGTGCTTTTTTGATTTCTTAGCTTTGTATTAAATGGACAGGAACAACATTTTCTTCGTATTTTATGTGAAGCTCCAATAATTCAAAATACCAGATAAACAAGAAAATGAGGAAAACCAAGTGTATTTAGTATTAGTTTCAATTTTTTAAAAATGTGCAGGTATGATGTGGAACTTGGGAGGAAAATCTTGCGGATAAAAGTTATATCTCAAGAAATAAAAATAATAATATAATCAATAAATGGATGAAATAATAGTTTTTTTTCTAATTTTCATTTTGCCCCAAAAGTTTTTTTGATCTCCGTTCAGATTTGCTCAAATACTGAAATGATAGGTTTTATCACATCCCCGTTCAGATTTGTTCAAATACTGAAATGATAGGTTTTATCACAAGCCTGTTATTCTTTCTCCACATCACGGGTGGAGAGTATTAAAAAAAGCAGATTTTATTTGCTCAATTAAATATACTTATTTATTCTAGAATACAATATACTTCGCAATAATTCTGGAAAGGCTTCAGAAAATACTTTATGAACACTCTTTCAAGAAAATTTAACTCGAAAGAAATGATTAAGTCTTTCGAAACTTACAAGAAATGGTTTCATTGATGAAATTTTACCTGAGTTCAATTTATTCCCATGACAAAAATACGCAAAAAGGCACTAATAAAACTTGATATTAAATAAAAGACACTTCAACATGCTACGTAAAAAAATTGAGCAAATTAGGGGCATTCCCTTTTGTTCAAACTAGCATCTGAAAAAATGGAAAAAATGGAAAATTCAAATACAAATACAAATACAAATGTGGCGACCAGCAGCAGGCTCTGGGCCCAACTTGGCTGGTCCTAGTCAAATTAAAGACCCCAATGAAGATCAATGGCCCTCTTAAAGCCATCTACTCCATTGCTCTTTACCGCCTCTTCCGGTAAGCTGTTCCAAGTTCCCACTACCCTGCTAAAATAGTAATTTTTTCGAATTTCAAGATTAGCCTGAGATTTAAACAGCTTAAAACAATGACCCCTTGTCCTGCTTTCCGTGCTAAAATCTAACCCCGTAAGTAACATCATTCATTTTAATAAATTTAAATAACTGAATCATGTCCCCTCTGGCTCTCCTTCGCTCAAGACTATACATATTAAGCATTCTAAGTCTGGAATCATAGTCTAAATTAGAAAACCCATTTACTAACCTTGTAGCCCTTCTTTGTACCCTTTCCAATAAATTAATGTCTTTCTTCAGATAAGGAGACCAAAACTGAACAGCATACTCCAAATGAGGTCTTACCAAACTTCTATATAGAGGCAGAAGAACCTTCTTAGATTTGTTTGAAATAGATCTATTAATAAACCCAAGCATCCTATTGGCTTTGTTACTAGCTATGCTGCACTGTTGACTAGACTTGAAATCCTGATTTATTAAGACACCTAGATCCATAATATTATCTGCCCTACTAATGATTGAACCCTGTAAATAATAGCTTGTATGCTTATTCCCATGACCGAAATGCAGCACTTGACATTTCCCAACATTAACTGCCACACCCCACTTGTCTGCCCATTTAGTAATATGATCCAAATCCTGTTGCAGCTGATTTATTTGTTCGTCATTTTCTACAACCCCCATAAGTTTGACATCATCGGCAAAACAATTCATGTTTCCAGAAACATTTTCATGAATGGAAAATGTTCGATTCGATAAATTTCAATTTTTTAAAGTACGACTTCATCATTAAAACAGTTGACACCAATTATTAACTTAACGCAAGTAATTAGTAATAGATATTTTTACGCTCTGTATTGCTTTTTTCGCTTATTTTTTCATTCAAAGAGCTAGCAGAGTAGTTTGAAATCTGAAGAAAATTGAACAGATTTTAATCTTTGTTAATATCTCAGACTTAAAGAAAGCTCCAAATAAAGTTAACTCTCATCTTTCCTGATAGATATTTTTCCAGAGAATGTGAAAAATATTTATTTTTTAAATGTATGTTTATAACTTACGGAGTTATAGAGTTACAAACTGGCTGTCATGAACTCTGAAAATTTAGGCTTAGCGAAATCCTTAATTTCTGACGTCAATAGCAAAGCCTCAACAAACAGTTTAGAAACTTTCATACTTTGCATTTCCTCATAGTTATGCATGATTTATCCTAATAAAAATTTTCATTGAAATCTGTGACATGTGAGCCACAGCCGATTTGCTCATTTCACATGAAATGATCCATAAGTGTGAAAATCATAGATATTGTTTGAAATTTAGCATGCATTTTAATTAATGCACAGCAATGATCGAGATCATCAATGCATTTACAGTTTAAGGATCAACTAGATTTAGTTAGTTAAAACCATTAGTTAAAAACAATTTTAACCCACGTTCTAATTACTTTAAAACATAGGGACGAATTTTGTAAGACGCAGAAAATTCAGGCCTTTCTATCGATATATATATATATATACATATATATATATAAAACGCTAATTTGTGCGCGCATACTTTTAAACTCAAATTAGAGGGTTTTTTCGAAAACGCTGCTTAAAATGGTGTAAATATAATTATTGAATAATTAATGGTTAGTTAATTTGGTTACATGACATTGCATCGTCATCGGGTTTGAGGTCGCATAGCAAAGTTTTAAAAATGCCGATCACATGAAATGTTAAAAATTAAGTTGCAAGATTCCGTTACATAGATCGATACTATTAAAGTTAATAAAAGTGTGTAGATAAAGAAAAACAAAAATGTAAAATAGTTTTACAGAAAATTTTAATTAAAACACTATTGATTTCATATTTATGTTTAACCTTACAATATAGGTACTTTAAGGCAGATGGAATTTTATCAACGCATTAACAACTCGTCTAGATATTATCAAACATACGTCTAGATATTTCCTTGGGGAAGATCGTCAGAATTGATTGAGGAACATTAACATAAAGTTACTATGGCTAATTGGAAATGTCATAACATCTTAGGTTGAAGGATATTTAATGTGATTCGCACTTTTCCTTGAATTATTGACAACGCACCGCAGAGAACCGACTCTGGTATTAAGCGCTTATAATGGGCTCACAAAAAATGTAGACAAAGTTAATGCCTGACATTTTTTCCCCAAACATATTTTGTATACTGGTTGCAAACAGTGTTTAATGTACAGGAAAAAGAATAAAAAAAATATTGTGTAAAAAATAATTTTTTTATTAAAGAAAGAAAAGTCGTCTTTTAAAAGATACGATAGACCCCAGAGAGTACACACTTTTTTTACAATTTTTTTTTCTGCCTGCGATATAATATTTAAAAAGATATTTTAAAAGAAGAAATAAAATCAGCAATTAACATAAACTGGGAAGCTGGGAATAACTTTGAAAACTTAGCTTTTTGTTCTTGAGATTGTGAACGAAGTCATTTTTGATAAAGATCATATTAAAACTGCTACAGAACACACTTTATTAATAGTTATGAGCTGAAATCAGTTAATAACGAATTGGTACTATGCCAAGGTACAGTCATAGAAGAAAAAAAAGAAGCACTCGCTCGTATTCGAAGACTATTAACACTAGAGACACGCGTAATATGTTATTTTTTCAGAAATAATGTGCTCTATGCTTTTATATTAGTAAATTGTTGTTAAGGGATCGTCTTCATATAAAAATCGGCATCAACTTTAAAATTTTCTATAAAAACACTCCTTTTTTATCGTATATTTGTAATTAGCAACATCATTTAACTTTGTATACCAAATCGTTTTAAATTTGCTCCATCCGTTGCTTCACAATTGAATTGAGAAAAAACCGTCCCGTAATGTTAAAAATATTTTTGATACTTGGGCATATAATACCTAAACCACGATAGGTACGGCAAAGTTTGTTTTTTTATATCAAAGTATGAACCACCCAAACAATAAAAACGTCATTGACTTCCTCTCAGATAAAATTTTGAATTTTTTATGAATTATGAAATTAATATTTGAAAAAATGATGATCTGGAATCATATAATATTTTGATGGAGAAACAATCTAGAAGGGGTTTCAAAGGTGAATCTAAAACGGGAGCTCAAAATATCCAGTAGTTTTTGAGATATGCTAAAAGAACCATTTTTAGGGACCATATACAACTGTGCAAACTCAAACAATAACATGGAATTTCTATGCAAAGGAAAAGGAATATGCTTATCCACCAGTTACAGAACATGCTCAGCGTTTTTATATAGAATTTAGTTTTCAACAGTTATATTATGTTGAAAGCAAAACGGTAAATAAAACTGCTGAGTATTTTTTAAAACTGGTAGACAATCTAATTTTTTTGCCCATTAGTGAGAAGTTTGTATTCTTGCAACATGTAGCAATTCAGAAAACTTTTTACGTGGAAACTTGATTTTCATGGAAAACTGTGGTATCTCGGAAGGTTATTTGGAATATTTTGTAACGATTAGACGTTTTTCAAATTCTGAGCCACGGTTTTAACAGTTTTGCCAATCCTAATAAAGTAGTTTATATAAATACAAGAGGTTACTTTTAAGTTGTAACCTCTCTCCAGAAGGTGTGTGCTGCATGGGTTAGTGCGTAGCTAAAAGTATGCATCTATCTTTGTTGAATCAAAAAGATAGAATGTTGCGTTTTTAGCTTGAACTCTACACAGTAGGGTTTTCTCTTCAAAATTTCAAAAAATGTTAGAACTTTAACAAAATCCGAGAATTTTTAATCAATTACGAAAAGCAAACGTATTATTGCGAGTAGCTTTAGGTAATTTTCTCGAAAAAATATGATTTGTCTACTCTTCGTAAATTTCGACCTTGAAGGTAGCATTCTAAATGTGGTGGTGGTCCCTAAATCTTTGGTCGGTCATAACTTTTGTTCTACTGGTCCTAAAGTGATGCCGCTTGGTACCCAGCGTACTTTTGGCCCTCCGTACCTAATTATGTAACCAAATGTAGGGGTTCCCATTTGAAAATTCAGACTTTGAGTTCATTTCACTTTGTATATAGCCCCTTATCAAAATTTTACTCACATAGTTTTAAAGAAGACTTAAATCCATGTCAGAAGACACCTTTCTTTTGTTCTTGGCAAGTATAGCAGCCGAATAATTCAGTGTTTCGTTTCTTTTTTCTATGACTGTACTAATTGAACACTATTATTTGGTTGAAACGTGCATTATGGGGAAATTCAGACCCTTTTTTTGGACCAGTCGTAAAAAGGAACACTAGGAATCAATGGGTTGTTACATTTATTTTCGGCAGTATCCGAGCTGGATACGGAATTTCTCTTATAGAAACAAAGATGCCAAATAAACTGGTAGCTAATGTAAAATTAGCTACCAGCGTGGGACTACAGCACTGTTTATCTCCTAAATTAATAACAAAAACGGGTTATTAAGAAGTGAATTGCAGCCCTTAAGAGGATTTTTGCCTCCAACTTCGAAACGAACCTTTCCTAACTGATGAGTTATTGCTTTCTAATGAATCCTAATGTGGACAAAACTGCAGTCTATGGATGACATTACCGAGCTGTCAGTGCAATGCATGTTGTTCTGCCCTTGCCCTGGCTTTGGGTCGGTAACTCGCATTTTAAGAGATGGGTTTTATTTATGTCTCTATGGATGTTAATAAATGATTACTCCCATTATTATTGTTCATCATCATCATTATTATTTTTATTATTATTATTATTATTATTACTATTAAAATTATTATTATTGTTATTATTATTATTATTATTACTATTAAAATTATTATTATTGTTATTATTATTATTATTATTATTATTATCATCATCATCATCGTCGTCGTCGTCGTCGTTGTTGTTATTGTTGTTATTATTATTATTATTATTATTATTACTACTATTAAAATTATTATTATTATTATCATCATCATCATCATCATCATCGTCGTCGTCGTCGTCGTTGTTGTTGTTATTGTTGTTATTATTATTGTTATTATTGTTATTATTATGTTTGTTTGTGGGTGAGAAATGTTTCTACACTAAAATTTATTTTGAAACACAGCTTCAGAATCCTCATATTGTGGAACCACCATTTCGGTATGGAACGATCCCTGACGGAAATACACAGGCAATTTTGAAGAAAAATAAACCTCATCTCTATTCGTGGATGAGGAAGTACAACAGATCAACTGTTCTTGAAGGGATAGCTGCAGTAAAGAAAGGGTGAGTTGGTGTTCATCTATTTGAAACTGCCTTTTTTTTAACTTAAAGAAGTTATTGTTTATTTTTCTTTTTCGATCGTCTGAATAGTTTTAAACCGAAGGAACAGTAAATGGAACGGATTGCTGTTAGTGCAGAATTTAAAAATATTCCGAACTGAAATTAATGTCTTAAGTAAAAATAAGTAAACGAAGTCTAAAATAAAGTGAAACAAATTAGATCTCAATCATATAAATGTAAGTTCTTATTAAGCGGGTTTTACAAATGATTTTCAGAGTCTAAGCATTTAAACAATTAATTGTTTACTGGATTATTAAGTACACCTCATATTCAAAATATTAGATTAATTGAAAAAAAGTAGAAATGATTTTAAATTTATTTCTTTTAATGTTAAGTAAATGCAATTAAGTTATTTACAAATGAAATATAGAATGTTTTTAAAAGATTTTAAGATTAGCACAGTAAAAAACAACAATAAATTAAGCATTATAATAGCTTTCTGAAATAAATCAAAATATTAGAACAAATTTGGATTGGTTCAAAATATTAGAATATTTTATTTTATGCAAACATATAACCTTATGAATATGAAATAAATGGTAGTTAATATTTTTTAGCATCCCCATTATCTTTAATAACAGCGTGAAATTGGTCTAGCATCCTATATACCAGTTGCTTATAAACATTTCGATCAATATTAGCTGAAATAGACTTAATGCGTGCTACTAACTCAGTTTTACTTAGAGGGGGAGGATTTTCTCAGAGTTTTTCTTCATTTTATGTCTGATGGGAGTAATGTCTGTAGGGAGTTTAGGGGCCAAGAAAGTAGATTAATGTTGCTTAGGTAGGACCAATTCTTTGTCGACCACGAGGTAGGCGGTGAAGTTAAATCTTGTTGAAAAATGAAATCATGCTTTAAAAAACTTTTGATGATGGAATCATGTAAAATGCCAATATTTCTTGCTGAGCGATTTCATACCAAATCACCGAGAAAAAAAAAAGTTGGTCGCACGACCGACTCGGATTTTTTTTTAATTTGGTACACAGATTGATGGTATAGAGGTATGAAAAAGTCCAAAAGGAAAGTTACCTGCTCCACTTATTTTCTGAGATACATGCCCTCAAAGTTTGTCCGCCACGTCAAAATAATAAAAAAGTAATGTTATTTAATCATTTTTTATAAAAAATCGTACTCATGCAAAATAAAAGTGTTAGATATCTATGGAAATTAGTTACTTCAGGCATTCTGAAAAAAAATACTAGAACGTTCATAATGAAAATTGCCAAGGTACTGGGCTCTTTGAAGTTGTCACCACAAAAACTTGATTTTGCAGATTTTGCTAAAATTCAGGCATTTATTACAAAAAAAGGCAAACAAAACCAAAGGTTTTCTCACTTTCTGGTAGTGTACAGGTCCTCCTTGTAAATTGCTACGCAATAATTTTTTTGGGTTTCTCACTCCTTCTTGGAAATATTTTAGCTTACAGATAAGCCGTAAGGCAAAAAATGCGTTTTTGGCCATCTTGGCAGCCATTTTTCTCATAAAGGGGGAGCAGTAGAAACTTTATTTTTTTTTTAAAACAAGCCACTGATATGTTAGCTATTCACAGGAAAAGAGTTTACTTTTGGTTCCTCCATTAAGAGATATCCTGCTGACAGTATATGCATGTTTTTCACGACGAAAATATACTTTTGTTCCCCCTCTCATGGACTTAAATTTAATTAAACCAAAAAATAATGATATATTTATTATTAGCTGTATTATCTACCCAATATGTCATGAAATTTAATTTATTAAATCATTGAACAATAAATTAGATAATTGATGAAAACAAGAAAAAGTATTTCTCTGATGCCTGAGCATTATGCATTTATAATTATAAAGCACTAAATACTTTCTTGAGAAATTAATTAACATAAATGAGCTCTAAATATTTATATTATAAGCAATACTCAATCTTGTGATTGGGATACTCCAGTTTTTAATTGAAGAATTTCTTGAATATCACATGAATATCAGGAAAATAAATGAGGTCTTTTCGTTTGATGTAGATACTTTATGACAAATTTCATTTGACGGGCTACTAACTGAGCATGGTGATAAAGAGCTATTAATTTCAGCATCGAATGCCATTTTACCTTATTAACAGTTAAATATTTATAAAATAATTAAATAAATAATTTAATATAAAGCCATGCTTGAAGAATTAAAATTAGTGCAACTAATTTATTCCCATACTGATCTTTACAAAACTGACATGTGTTGAGCACTGATAAGAACTGACAAGAATAAATTTACTCACTAAAATACTAGATCACAGATACTTTAAAGCGTACATTCTATTTTCTACAAAATAATACTGCAACAAAGAACAAGGGTATAAAGGGGTAGGTACTAAAGAATTTCTTGAAAAATCAATTAAAATAAAGGAGCTTCGAATATTTACCTCATAGGCAATACCCAATCTTGTGATTGGATGTTCCTGATTGATGGCTATAAACAGGAGGATACCCTTGTTCTTTGTTGCAGTATTATTTTGTGGGAAATAGAATGTATGCTTTATAGTATCTGTGAACTAATATTTTAGTGAGTAAACTTTTTCTTGTCAGTTCTTATCAGTGCTCAACGCATGTCAATTTTGTAAAGATCAGTATGGGAATAAATTAGGTTGCACTAATTTTAATTCTTCAAGCATGGCTTTAAATTAAATTATTCATTTAATTATTTTGTAGATATTTAACTGTTAATAAGGTAAAATGGAATTCGATGCTGAAATTAATAGCTCTTTGTCACCATTCTCAGTTAGTAGCCCTTAAAATGAAATTTGTCATAAAATATCCTACATCAAACGAAAAGACCTCATTTATTTTCCTGATATTCATGTGATATTCAAGAAATTCTTCAATTAAAAACAGGAGTATCCCAATCACAAGATTGGGTATTGCTTATAATATAAATATTTAGAGCTCATTTATGTTAATTAATTTCTCAAGAAAGTATTTAGTGCTTTATAATTATAAATGCATAATGCTCAGGCATCAGAGAAATACTTTTTCTTGTTTTCATCAATTATCTAATTTATTGTTCAATGATTTAATAAATTAAATTTCATGACATATTGGGTAGATAATACAGCTAATAATAAATATATCATTATTTTTTGGTTTAATTAATTTTAAGTCCATGAGAGGGGGAACAAAAGCATATGGTCGTCGCGAAAAACATGCATATACTGTCAGCAGGATATCTCTTAATGGGAGAAATAACCAAAAGTAAACTCTTTACCTGTGAATAGCTAACATATCAGTGGCTTGTTTAAAAAAAAAAATTAAAGTTTCTACTGCTCCCCCTTTATGAGAAAAATGGCTGCGGTGACCACGGTTTTTGTGGTGACAACTTCAAAGAGCCCTGTACCTTGGCAATTTTGATTATGAACGTTCTCGTATTTTTTTTTTTCAGAATGCCTGGAGTAACTATTTTCCATAGATATCTAACACTTTTATTTTGCATGAATACGATTTTTCATAAAAAATGATTAAATAACATCACTTTTTTAGTATTTTGACGTGGCGGACAAACTTTGAGGGCATGTATCTCAGAAAATAAGTGAAGCCGGTAACTTTCCTTTTGGGCTTTTTCATACCTCTATACCATTAATCTGTGTACCAAATTAAAAAAAAATCCGAGTCGGTCGTGCGACCCCCATTCGGTGATTTGGTATATGGAATCGCTCTGCTATATCTGAGAGTTAATCTTTTTGTAGATGATGTATAAATTTTCAGGTTTTACTGTGCTCATGCAACCACAAACCATGACACTAGTAAATCATCTGACATCAACTGACGATTTCACCGATTGTTTGAGGACTCTTAATCAAATGCTTCTCGCTACATTCTCCAAACTCGAATTCCTAATTTACCGTATAAAGCACAAAACATACTTCCGTCATAGAATAATATATCTTCCAGTCCTCTTTGCTTTGTAAATGTCTTGATTTTGTTTTTCCCCCCAATCTTATTTATATCTATATTAAATCATATTCATTAAATCTTATAAGCGTTTGCTTTTCAGCCATGATAGTTTTTGTTTTTGGTACACGAGATTCAAACTCAGTTTTATGAATACGCCTTAATATTGTCCATACAGAAACTTCATCTCCTTCTTCTTTCCATTTTCGGTGTAAGAATCGCGCTTTTAAAATGAATTTTCTTAACTATAAGCGTCAGTTTCTTCTCATCTCTTGCCGATGTTTTCAGTTTTCGGCCACCATTTCGACAATTATTTTGAAGACATCAATTTAGCCTTTGATTGTGAACAGTGAAAATAACTTGCAATATCACATTGATTTTTACCGTGCTGATACAAATCCACCATACGAAATTAAATAGGTTCAGGAATATCCCTCACACGCCCATTTCTAGACGAAAAAACCAAACTAATTTCATTAAGAATACCTATTTTAAATAAAAACATTTACATTTAATCAATAATGCCACTAGTTATGCATTTGTGATGGTTAAAAGAAAATTGATGTGAAATATTCTAACATTTTGAACCACTTGAATACATATTTTATATGTTGACTTTTAAAAATATTGTTGTTTTCTATTTTTCTCTTTCAAATATGATATTAGATTTTAGATATTAAATGAGTTTAAGCTACAATAAACCCTTAATAAAATTGTCATTTGCATACTTCCTTCAAAAGACACTACAATACCCAACAATAATTTCAATTTGTGCAAAAAAATCATTATTCTAATATTTTAAATATAAGCTGTATATCTTGGTATTCGAAAATATTTGTGTATTTTATTTTTTTTTATTTATTATTTTTTTAGTATAATAACTAACTTGCCAAGAAAGAGAGGGGGAGGAGGAATAAGGAGAATGCACAAAATAGCGAAAAAATTAGGAAAAATTAGAGAGGCAATATTGTATGATACAATTGATACAATATAACTAAGTTTGTGGTGTTTGTGTGGTCATGGGTGAATTTCGGAATTTTAAACCGGTCTCATCTTTGTTCTAAAAACAAAAGGAGCGGTAATCTTTGTTGAAACTTCTACACTGTATAATACCATCAGCTACAGCACTTGGAAAATAAAATTCTAAATTTTAACAATGAAAAGAAATATGCTTTGCAGATATCTAAAAAAGAAAAACAAATTGCACTTTCGTATGATTGGCCACAAAAGTAAATAAGATATCTTCCAGTTTATTTCGTACATTTTAACCTTTAATGAGCATTAACTACATCATGCCATACTATAAAAAATACTGCACCATAACTGCAAATTAATGATAATCAGTATTGCCAAATCCCCATAAATATGTTTTGAATAACAACGTCATTTCCTATTGATTTAGGATTTTAATTGTAAAATTAAAGGAATCCTTAAAATGAAAATAGTATTTTCGAAATAAATTATTAAATTGATTAAATTTCAGGGATTAAACAATGTTTTCCGCCTAAAATCATAATCCTTTAGCGAGCATCAAAAATATGTTCGTAAAAATTAAATTTGTGAAACTACGTTTATAATTGGAGCTTAGTTTTTCATAGCCAAGCACTTTTTGTGATGCATGCATTTAATACCAAAAGCAAAATACACTGTCTGATACATTTTTAGTCTTTAAGCAAGTCGTAAAGCACATTTAATAACTTGTTGCGTAAAGTCCCTTCTCACACCCACCTTCTGTCACAAAACGTAATTACGTTCAAGTTAATTGATCGACTTCTAAATTTAACATCCTTTACCAAATGCTTCGGAACAAGAAATAACTTTTGTAAGCTTTATCTAAAACCTTGTTAGAAACTTGAAGATTTATTTCTCTTAGAAAATGCCACCAAATTGCACCGAACACTTATAACAGAAACCGTTAAGATTTAATACATTTTATGAATAGAATAAAATGCACAATTCAAAATATAATGAAACGATTAGAGCTATCTCAATTTGAATATTAGCAAAACCAGTGAGGTTCTTAGCACCGTTTAAAAGCAAGTGCAAAAGTCAATCACAGACACTAAGTCACAGACACAAAGTCAGAACAGGACTGTTCTTTTTTTGGAGAAACAAAAACTTTATAACACTTCTCAACTTCACAGTCGTGAAACTTGCTTGGGTTTCTGCCATGTTATCTTCAATCTCAAATTCAAAATAGCTTAACGAGTGGGAAAAAACTTACTTACAGTAATATTATAAAATAATAAGCTTTCTTATAGTAACGAAAAATGCTTCAATTTTCAACTAGAGGGAAGGAAAGTAAGGAACTATTCAGCACCCCCTCGTATGAATATATGACATGAATATATAACAAAAATCGTGCCGTTTTGTTAATTAATATGAAACACGGACTTGCATTAACAAAAACTCTAAAAAAAAAATAAATGCGATCGCCAAAATATTCTGATTGCATTGGTTGTGTTTTATAGCTTGCGTATTGATCCATTCCCTTGATACTAGGGAAGTAAAAGATACTGAACACCCAAACACACTTTTACAGAACTCCATTAATACGTCAAAGGTTTCTCTTTTGAAGTCCTGTCGAATCGAGTATTTTAGCAATCTTATTTTTCATATCTCTCTACTATTTTTTTTTTCTATTTTAGAAACGAGAAAAATAAAACTCTGAGGAAATAACATTTGAACTGCACTTTTCTTCTCAATTCAGAAAAATAAATATAGCCATACATATTTTTTTTTCTTCTCAAAATTTGGAAAAACTGCTGAAAAGATATGATGGAAGAAAAAAATGATTCCGTGTCTCCTGAATCTTAAATAAACCTTTGAAGTGGCCTTTCTTCGGATAGGAATACATACTTTAAAAGCGATAGCATATCATATTCTCCTCACACGTCAATTTTTCTTCAAAAAACAAAAAGAAATGCATCACATATCCTGAAAAGCATCGAAAACAGGTCAAAAACCGTTATGAAATATTGACGAGTAAAGAGCTTTTTTGTAGCAAGGATGCGAAAACAGTTGCTAGGACTTTTTTGAGCGCAGCATATACTGGAATGTTTAACGGATATGCTGTTGCGTACATTACCCGGTTATGTGGAGTAAGAAGCAAGGTATCTAAAATGTTTTAAAAGGTCATGTTTAGGGAATTTATTGGGTATTTATGTATAAACTTCGAGACGTTTATGCACGGTATAAAGGAAAAAAAACACGTCATCGCAATGTTTATATAGTAAGTCGGGCTACCAAGCCTCACCAAAGCGGAAAAACTTATAAGAGCTGTTGTGTAAATGAAAAATGGAAAATAATGGCTGATACTTTTCGTGATGAAGATCTAGATGCTGCGTTAAATCAATCAGTAGTATCCAATGCGAAATAAATTACTTCCTGTCAAAAAAACGAAATTGCAACTAGGGGGCAAATTACCCTGATAGCCAGACACTTTGACCCAAATGCAATTTTTCGTCTGAGGTTTCTGTGCCAAACTGAGCCTACATTAGTTCGACGTTTAAAAACTGATATGAAAGTATCATTTGGACCGAGAGATTTAACGAAATCATTAATATTCTTACTCAGTTTTAATAAAGACTAATGAATTTGGTATTTTTCTGTTAACTCACTTATTCATTCTTTATTTATCTTTTTACTTTCAGAGAGCTCGATGCTTTCATATACGATGCTACGGTTTTAGAATACCTCGCTGGACAAGACAACGAATGTCGATTACTAACAGTTGGAAGCTGGTATGCCATGACTGGCTATGGATTTGCTTTGCCCAAAAAATCAAAATACCTCAGTATGTTTAACAGAGCTATGATTCAGTATAGAGAGAATGGTACGTATTTTTTAAATGAAATATAATTTTTTAGCACCTGCATGAAAACATAATTTATATTACATTTCTTGTAGTGAACTGAGTGTAAAAATGGGCTATGGTCTACAGTGTAAAAATTAGATGTTGTTTTTACAGTATAATACAGCTAATTTTATCGTAACAAACTACACATTTCTAATTTTACAGTAATAAACTAAAATTGCTGATTTTGCAGTTTATTACTGCGCATTTTACAGTTTTAAGCTGGAACCTCTGCTGCCAGTATTATACTGTTGGTTTCACAGTATAATATCGCTAATTTTGAAGCAAAAAAAAAACTTTTAATTTTTCAAAAATTTAATCGTAAACTAAAATTGCTGCTCTACAGCAATAAACCTAATTTTACAGTTTTAAACTGGAACCTCTGCTGCCAGCATTATACTTTAAAAGCAATATTTTATTCCTTGCGCTGTGAAGACGGGCACGCAGGTATAAAAGGGGGAAGGAAGCTCTACACAGTTGCAGAAATGGCCCCAAATGGAAGAAGAGAAAACGTCAGAATTGTAGTGAGCAAATTTGTCTAGGCTGTTGACTCATGTGGTTTGGTGAGAGCTGTTGGAAAAAAAAAACCTTTTTGAGGAACTAAAAACTTTTCAAGCTTTAGTTGGTTGGTTGGTTGGTTGGTTGGTTGGTTGGTTTCGTGTCACAGATGAGCCAATATTTAGAAAAGTGCCAATTTGAGTTGGAGTTTTCTGAAAAAAAATTTTTTTGCAGAAAAAAACTAATATTGGATTTTAAGTCTAAATTGGGTCTAAATGCAAGAAAATAAAAGGGGGGATGTCAAGGAAGTTATTTACCCCCTCCTTAGATTACTCACTTTTAAGCCGTTACAGATCTGATGAATGTTACAGATCTGATGTTAATATGAGCTACATATTTGAGTTTATGCTTTCAGTCTTCGTTAACATCTCTAAATATGATATCATTTCCTTGTATTTTTAACATAGAATTAAGATAATTATATTAAAATATATATTTTTGGCTAAAAAATCAAATTTCATTATAAAAAAGCATTTCTTAGAAATAAAAATGAGCGATAAGGTTTTTAGATAAAATAAATTATGAGACTACCAAATCCAAGCTAATAAAACATTTGTTTTGTTTTAAAACAACACACAACTTCGACTTTTTCAACACACAACTCTGCTGCTTGCTTTTCTTTAATTAGTTGCAGGAAATTTAATTTCTTGATCAGAAATTCAAATTTAGCATGCTAGTTATTATCTAGTTATTTAGCGAAGTTATGAGAAATTGAAGCACCAAAAAAATAAATAAATAAATAAATAAATAAAATAATAATAATTAATTAACTTAATTTCTGCAGTGTCAATTTTTCTTATTTTACTAATTTCTATTGTTAGGTCATACAAATCACAAATGAAGCAATTGTACTAAAACTCATTGCTTTTCATTTTATAAGAACAAAAATATTCAATATATATGGCTAAAACCTATGATTTTGCTTTTATAATTCTGAAACGTGTGAGTTAGTTCTGTAACATATTCGCTGTTTTTCAATGTTACCGCTCTGACTGTTACCGATCTGACAAACTGACAAAGTTTTGTTTTTATTTCCGAGTCGATCCCACTAAACCAAAATCAAACACGTGGTTTTTCACTTGTAATAAAGGACTATACTTATATATAAAATAATTTTTAAAATAATAAAAACTGCGCATTTTAGAGCGTGTTACAGATCTGATGACTCAAATGATACACATTTTATAAAATCACTTTAAAAAATCTTACCTACAATTTTAGATACAGAAATGCACATTTTTAATTACGGTTCAATAAAACATCCCACCAGGTACTCAGTATCACGTGGTATAGGTGCAGGAAATGATTTTGGGAGCCTAAACATAGATCGGAAGTTATTGTTACCACTCTGACGGCGGAACTTGGGACACGCTTATTTCGCATCAGCTAGAAAATCAGCAATCGAATAAAACAAAAATGAAGTAAAATATTAACAAAGGGGTAAAAATATAATCGTTTTTTGTGCAAGTGCGTTTTTTGGGGAAGTTAGAAAGTGCGCATGACCTGTTTGTATGCTAAGCTTTGCTACTGGGGACTCGTTACCGATCTGATTTTTGATGTATAAAAACAATATTTTCTGAAGAAAAAAAAAATTTTTCTGATGTTATTAGATGAAATGACAGCAGAACCTTATCTTCTTTCTGGGGAAAATTATTTTTTGAACTAGTTATTGAAATACTAGTGAAAATTCACTTGGGACTCAAATTGGCACTTTTCTAAATATTAGTTCAGATAGAAAATTAAATAGAACCGAAGGTCCTATGTACAGAATCAGCGATACGAAGACAATTTTCTTTGAACAATTCTCTCCACGGCTTGTCACTTATTTGTTGCAATTGCGTCAGGATAGCGGGACAGTTAAAAAGGTGATCGGTTCTTAGTTCTGTATCTGGGCAATTTTTGCAGAGTCAATACGTCCTTGTCCCGTCTTTATGTATCTTCATCCCCCTTTTCAAGCTTTGAAAATTGGATTTATCCATTTTAAAGTTATATTAAAAAAAAAAAAATATATATATATATATATATATATATATATATATATATATATTAGGGTGATTCAAAAAAATTTTTTTTTGAATTTCTTTGGTCTTACCCCGCAGTTTTTTTACACTATTCATGAATGTGATGTATGTCAAATTTTAGCTCAATTGAATAATATTTAGAGGTCGCTCAATGCGATCGAATTCTGTTGAAAATTAGCAATTTCGAGAGTTGGAGTATATAACTTCATTACCCGAAATAATATTGTTCTTCATATAAAATGGAATAGTTAAAACTGTTAGTTTACTCTACTAAGTAATTAGCCAATAAAATAATAGCTCAATGTGAGTTGTAACGACCCATTCCCGCTCCAAAGCTGCATCATCTCTTACCTGAGTTTGGGTAGAAAATGCAGCTGCAAGCTCGGGCTGTGGTTTCTGTTTTCCTTTCGGTTGTTTGAGGTGTATGAGTTTATTCGGCTGAAACACCTAGCATCCACTCTAGACAGGGCTCAATATAAGTGACAGAAAGCCACTTTGATAGTAGCTGCTACAGTACAAAGTATGGGTCAAAATGGGGAGGATTTGACAACGTCCATGAAACGGTAAAGGCAAACTATTCGCTCTGAATCGGACGTTAACTTATAAAAGTCGTTTAAATCTATGACTTCCTTTGATAATTCACTGGAACAAAACACTTATGCAAAATATATTGGGAAAATGAAGGAGGATCGGCGGGTTTCATACCAGTATTAGTATCAGGACCACAAGCATTGATGATTTACTTCTGGGTTCTAGTAAGTTAGTCAGGCACTGGAATTGCTACGGCAAATGTTGCTGCACCATAACCAGTTAGATAAATGGGAACTTACTGAGCTCGTACGTGGTATGTGTAACGACACGCAGTGCCGGTACTAAAGTTGGAGCATGTTTGAACTTGGGAAATATATTCCCATTATATTTCAGACATTGTGTTTTCTGTAGTACTACAACCGAAGTCTATTCTAGTCTTGGTCTCTCGGTATTTTAACCGGTAATCCAAGAAATAGGTAGAATTTTGGGGTATTTGATTGCGTGCAATGTCAAATGCGGTGTTCACGCAATTGCGTGGAACCATCCACTGCCATTGGATCTACAATACTGCTTTTTAAGCGGTTTCAGCAATCATAGTCAAGGATAAAACATTCTAATTTTAAACCTGCTGGAGTGAAAAACGATGAGGTTGAGGAGTTGGTAGCTAATTCAGAGCAACGTGCAACTAGTAATGGAAGTTGCACAAAGTCAACTTCTGATGACCCATGCAAAAGAAGTGTCCAAGGAATATATTAGAGCTTAGTGCGATTTTCTTGAGCGGAGCACCTTCTCTTGGTGTATGTTTTCGTGTCCCAGGAGCGGTTCCTCGTGTTATATCTGTGTCAAAGATTCTTTATGGCGTCAAGCTATGGATATTTCACAACCAGTTCAAACTTGCAACCGGACAAAGAAAAGGTATTCGTAACATATGAATGTGATTTCTTTCACATTCTTATCGTTAATGGGAAATAAAATCTAAGAGCTGGGTTCCCAGCAACCCTTTTTGTGCAAGCACCAAGAAATGATTTGAAACGTTTACAGCGTCCTTATTCATGTAAAGAAGAAACTCAAAATATATCAGCTGTTTGATTATGAGCATTGGAATATTCAAGATAGCTACCAACAAGGCTTTGTACTACCAAAGAAACTGAGGATTGTAAACGACAATGCGGAGCGTGGTATAGCCCTTATTGAAGCATTTGTTAAGACTATCACTAACTACGAAAAACAAAGACAGTGTCTTCTTCAAGTGGTACAGGAACACAGAAAAGGTTTCAAAGTTGTAAAAAAGTAACCTTCAAAAGTATTACAAAAATTAATGAGTGAGTTACTATATATTTAATGTAGTTAAATTTGTTTTTTATATTTTTTCCGTATTTTATTAGTTTTCATACTTTTCTGCATTTCATTGGTTTTTCAGATACATAGTTCAGTTTGTGATTGCACGCTTTTTTTCTTCGAAGATATAAAACAGCAATAAAGTAACTTTATTATTATTATTTACGTTTGCATTTCTGCCACTATCACAAAACTTAAAGTACTTCTAAATGTAAATATAGTTTACTAAATTTTGGGCAAATAATTTAGTAAAAATGAAACCCTAAATAAGACGGTAAGACTAACAAAAATACAAAGACTACTTTTTCCCATAGATATCATTTACGTTCACGTTTTTGTCATTATCACGAAATTTCAAGGCGTTTGAGCGACCTCTAAATATTAATATATTTTGTCAAAATTTTGCACAAATAATCTGTGTATATAGTGGCACAAAATAAGAGGGTAAGACGAACAAAAATACAAAGGCTACTTTTTCCCATAGGTATCATTTACTTTCGCGTTTTTGTCATTATCACGAAATTTCAAGGCGTTTGAGCGACCTCTAAATATTAATATATTTTGTCAAAATTTTTCACAAATAATCAGTGTATATAGTGGCACAAAATAAGAGAGTAAGACGCAACAAAATACAAAGTTTATTTTTTCCATACATTTCTGAATCACCCTAATATATATATATATATATATATATATATATATATATATATATATATATATATATATATATATATATATATATATATATATATATATATATATATATATATATATATATATATATATATATATATATATATATATATATCAGAGACGTGCCGTCTGGGTAGGCAAGGTAGGCAGTGCCTACCCATGAAAAAAACATACCAATTTTTTAATATTAATAAATGACATATTCGCTGATTGGAAAATATAAAGGCATTAAACAGCGAATTTAGTAGAAAAAACACGGAAATTTTAATTTTTCTTCCTTAGAAAATTATCGACTACCGCTGCTTTTCGACCCACTGTATCTATAACCATGCATCGTCTCAGGAAGTGCACGTGCCCCACACTTTTCTCCCCTAATGTTCGAAAAGCGGCGACGAAAGGCTGTCCGAGAAGTGCCTTTGCGGTTTCTTCTGTTCTCCGCCGAAACTTGACTGCGTCATGCGCAGAACCATGCCTGTGGAGTCTGACTTTTCTACGGTCTAGACGTCTTAACGCCGTCTTTCGTACAATACTGTAAAATACTTGCAGTTTGCTGTCTCCATTTCGTGTTTTCTTTTTCATGAAATATAGTAATTTTCAAATGTTTTGTGTTTTTTTGTATCCCGCTTTTTCGCCGGATTAAGTTGAAACTGCACCCAACTTGGATATGAGATAGTTTATAAATTATATACATATATGTTGGCGAATATTCCTGCATATATGTATATAATTTGTATAATAAGTAAACATCTTTCATATTCACATTCTTTTATTGCTTTTTACATTTCATGCGTTTTTAATGATATATATTTTTCCACAAATCTTCGCATCTGCCTACCCTAAGCATTCATTGACGGCACGTGCCTGATATATATGTATATATATATATATATATATATATATGTATATATATATATATATATATATATATATATATATATATATATATATATATATATATATATATATATATATATATATATATATATATATATATATATATATATATATATATATATATATATATATATTTAAAATCTTCTACCTCGCTATAAGGTGGACATGAGTTTCTTATAATTCACTTGTTGTGAACTAATTGCCTGTTTAGTAATAAATGCTGACACCATATACTTGAAGTACTTAGTAGTCTAAAAACAGGCTAGTATTTTATTGCAGCCACAATGGTAGCCCGTTTTGTCATCCCGATATAAAGGATGCTATACGAAAAGAATGGTCCGACAAACGACATCGTTGGAACGTAAACGATACAAGTGTTATTTCAAGTGCGTAGCATATGTTAAAACATTTTTCTTGCGCCGATAGTGCACAACGACAATTGTGTGCGATTTATCGCTGTCTGTATCGTTAAGTGAAAAAACGCTCTATTACTTCAATACATTCAAAGCTTGGAAAAAGACATGATCTCTTAAAATGCATTTTTTATAATGCATTTGATATAATCAGTAGATTTATGTTCTGCTATGGCATAGTCCAGTACTTTTAAATAAATACAGTGTGCATTTCAAAATATATCAAATTTTTCCGAACTGATTATTTCTCGGTTCGTACAAAAATCAGCTGAACGCGATTCATAATCCATAAGTGCTTCACGGCTAAATTTCTAACCAACAACTTGTTTAAATTCGATTTTAGTCTAAGCTACGTAATTATAATATATTTCTCGAAAAATACTGAAACGTTCGTAATGTCCCTTTCTAGTTTAATAAATGTTAATGGTGCAAATATTAATTAAGCCTAAAAGCTCGAAAACAGAAATACCATAATTAGAATCATCGTTCCCTCTTTTTATTAGGCAATAAAAGCTTAGCACTATTTAATTTGTTCGCTTATCTCTTTTATTTATACCCATGTCAAGGCTGCAGCGTTAATTTTGTTATTTACGATTCATTACTGTTAATTTAGTCTATCTTAAATATGCTTAATTAATCAAAGTTAATTTACTTTTGATTATTTTCTTGACACCGCTGTAAAGATTATTTCATGACTCAGAGTTTTGCGTTTAGTTCTAAGAAGTGCATTCAGAAGATGAAATTTCTATTTAGTCACGCTGTTTTATTATTTATTGTTAATAGCAAATTATTATGATATTTGACTGAATAGTTAAGTGTTTGTTTTTACACATTGAAATTTATACACGTTTCAAAATTTAATGTAAATGAGCTGTAAGTTTCGAATGTTTTTTTTTTTTTAGTACTTTTTAATAGCTCAGATTTAGCTAACAATAATATGTTCTGCAACCTTGAACTCCTATATATAAAAATCCGGTATGGACCCCGCACTACTTCCTTTTACGGGTAAATTTCTTAGTAGATGCCTTAAGTAATAAAATAGTGCTTGGAGTGAGCAAGGTAACAATTCAAACCTTTACAACCCTAGTTTGCCACAAAACAATGCAAAAAATTGTTTTACAATGATTAATTTTCTAAATATCGTCGATTTCAACATCCTTCATTGGATTTTTGACAAAATATCGCCAATTGCGCCAAATGGAACCCAAATTCCAAAAATTTTTTTTTTCGCCATGGCGTCAAACATTTGGCGACCAAAAGCTTGGCGGATATTAAGTGGTCGCGCCAATTCATATCATTTCATCCTGCATTGAAATTAACACTGATTTACCCCCAAAAAGGGGCAAAACACCCCCTTAAGAACATTCGAATGCAGCCACAAGGAGGAGGTGCACAACTAGACCATCCCCAGAACCTACATACTAAACTAGAAGCTTCTACGGCATAAAGTTTTTGAGTTATGCGACATACATACGTATATACAGACGTCCCGAGGAAACTCGTCGCAATTAACTCGGGGGTGGTTGAAAAGGATTTTTCGGTTGGTTTTATGTTGGTAGGTACATATGCGCGTTCTGACAGGTCGAAAAGACTGCTCAGCATTTATCCGGAGGTGAGCAAAATCAAAATTTAGATCCAAATTTGAGTGAATTTTTTTGGCGATCACAATACTTCCTTTACTACGTAAAAGGAAGCAAAAATGGTATTTTGAATCCCGGCTACTGCGAAGTGCATGAATTCGAATCTGGGCCGAAAAATTGTTAAATTAGTTTTGTTCTGTAGCAGGATTCTAATTCAACTTTCCATTACCATATACTATTATTTCTCTTTTTTATTTATTAGTTTTTTTGTGAGTGCACTATAATTTTAATATTACTTCATCTAGCTTCAAAATTAAGACATCATTTTAAGGATAATTTCACCGCTATCCGCGAAAATTGATCGATCAACTCGCAATCTTGCTGATATTTAGAAAAATAGCTCTCTTTGTTCATCCTGTGAATTGCCAAGGCTTCGCAAGAGCCGCCTATTAAATATATAAATAAAGATATATGGTTGGACTTTAACAGTGTGCATTAAGCAAAAAAAAATGAAAATGTACTCTGTTACGGAAGCAAAGAAAAGATCTGTAATAAGAATATGATTGTCTTAACGGGTAACTTGCTAGCATGAGAATACTGTTTATATATACTGAACTAAGAGTTTTGCAATAAAGCTCTGAACATTTTCATTTCAGGTGACTTAGAAAGACTGCAGAGGTTTTGGCTTCAAGGTGCTTGCAAACCAAAAGCAAAGAAGCGAAATGTCAGTAAGCCCTTAGACGTGAACCAGTTTATGAGTGCATTTTTGCTACTGGGTTGTGGTGTCCTGTTTACGATATTTGTCCTCTTAATAGAACATATATACTTCAAATTTATTAAAAAACACTTAGAAAAAACAGAGAAAGGAGGATATCTTACGCTTATAAGCTTGGTAAGTATCCTTAAGCTTTCACAGTACAATTAATATGTTGTATACACATTTTTAAAAATACTGAATACAGTGAACTCTCATATATGCGTCTGCCCTAGGGACCAATAGAAAAAAGGCGCATAAGTGAAAGAGATGTATAAGTGAACAAGCCTATTAAAGGATTAAAACTCAACATAGGATCAAATGAGAGAGTGAATAAGAATGTTTCTATAGAAAAGGAACATTTTCCTTACGGTTTGGAAATTACTGTAACGTAACTACAATGATAAAGAGAAAACAAAAATTATAGCATACCAAATAACAAACTATTCCCTTTAAAACGATACAAAATAGGTAATTGTCCCTCTCCAAACTCTAGTTCATGCGGAAAAAATGCCTTCTGTGAGCAATAAAGGCGAAAGATTAAAGAGGAAAGTGAAGAAAAACGCTTATTTTTTAAAGACAATAAAAATTTTTTAAAACATTTTACGGAAAGTTCGGCGCATAATGGAATAATTTATCTTTAGAGCGACGCATAAACGAATGATAATATCATTATTTTGCTATGGAATGTGCTAGGACCATTTAAAATCGTCGTATAGGTGAAAATGGCGCATAAATGAGGCGGTGTATAAGTGAGAGTTCACTGTATAATCAATATAGCTATAAAACGTCATCATATATATATTATTTTTCAAAGGTGTTTTTTATTTATTTTTATCATTTATTTATTTATTTTTTGTTGTTTAAGTATTTGTTTTTTTGGGGAATTTTCCAATTATATCAAGAATTCGTGTCTGAATATGCATGATTACACAGCAAAGAAGCGGTGTAGAGGAAGAGGGAGACGTATTAAACTGATTGAAATAGGGTTATGTTTTATAAAAAATATTACTTTTATAGAAATATTCATAATGTTTTTTTTTTTCGTTTTAATTTTAGAGTATGGGCAAATCATTAAACTTTCGCGGCACTGCCATGGAAGCCATGGATATATTCACTCACCATAAATGCAAGGATCCAGTATGCGAGAACACTTTGCGGCAAACACGTTTGGACTTGATACGAGCAAATGAAAAGATTAAAGAGCTGACAGCGAGGAACATCATGACTAGCGTATCAATAATATCAACAAATAAAGAGTAAGTCATTGCTTCATAAGTTTAAGAATTTTTTTGATGTGCATGTATACATTAAATCAGGAACATCATGATTAGCGTATCAATAATATAAACAAATAAAGAGTAAGTCATTGCTTCATAAGTTTAAGAATCTTTTGATGCGCATGTATACATAAAATCTGTGAAAAATAAATGCGTTTTTGCTGATAAAGAAAACATAATAATGCAAAGTTAAAGTACACGTTTGTGTACTCTTTATGCACTCGCGTATTTAAATTCAAAAGATCATTTCCTTTGCATTTAAACAATAGTGCAATTTCTTGCAAATTTGTGCCTGTTAACGTTGTATTATTACCTAACTCTATACCAACAAAAGTGTTGAGACATTTCCAAAAATTCACACTTTTGAGGATTTCTCGGGAAAAAAGACATGAATTGTCTCTATAAAATTGCCCCATAAAATATTCAGCTGACATTTCCCAATATGAACTAAACCACCAGTTGGGGGCAAAACATTTTTTTATTATAATCCAGCGTAAATAGATAGGAAAAAGTTGAAAATAATACAAATTGATGTATCTAGATTCCACATATTTTCGTAAAGGAAGCAATTATATTCCCGAAGATATAAACATTTGTTTCAAAACTGCCAGTTTCTTTCTTCGGCTATTGGCACATAATAATCAGAGCTTTCCATTAAAATTTAAAAGATCTTCAAAAACGATGACAGCATACCAGAGAAACGTATCAAACTACTTAAAATTCGCTAAAATATGACCATTAAAAGCAATTAATTTTTCACTGCGCATGCGTGAATGATAGCAGTTTATAACCCTATTTTATTTCAAATTATATAGACGAAGCAGTTCATAAAACATTTATATTCCTTAAAAATTTGGAAAGATATCAGCAATCTATCGAATCGATTCTCAATTATTCTGAGATAGGCGACGAATCGTAAGGGTTTGTTTACAAATACCCTGTTTTTATCACCAATCACTTCTTGGAAGAGGGACTGGAAGTACATGTTGCCAATTGGCAAACGATTCCATACAAAATGTCACCTAATTGCAATTAACACACTCACGATTATCAGCGGAATCAGGCGGTACAAGTTTCGCGACTAACGAAAATCGCAGATAATCCGGAAAAAGCAAAAAATAAGGGGTAAAGAAGACAAAAATGGTCTTTTGCTTAAAAATAAAAACGTGATATGTACAAACAGTGACGATAACTACAGCATAAAAAATATTTGTATTTGAGGTTCTCAAGCATATTAAATCTCTAAAAAAAGGATACTTACGATAACGTGGAGGTAAAATACTTTATTGGGTGAAGTACACCTCATTCTTGGGTAAGAAATGTTTTGGAAAAACAAAATTTATCTTCGTGTTTTTTCGAAAAAAATCAGTTTATTGTGTGTTTCCGAGACCCTCGCGGATAATCCGCCACGCGGACAATCCGCTCACGGATAATCGATAGTTTACTGTAGTTGGTATTAACTGTTTCAACTTTCTGCAGGCTGGCCTTGAATCAAACAGAGCCGCTACAAACCAGGGATCTCACGAAGAACTACATAATCTCCAATGAAACTGGACCCCCGGGCTACAAGACCCATCCCTTACATTCATACGGCCCGCATTTCATCAAGACCACCACAACTACTGGTGACGTAGCGGAAATTGAAACAGTCTTATGATAAAGCAGACTTGGACATAACTTCATTAGCAAAATGGAAAATCATTTCCTTCGACAGTTCTTCCTTCTAAATGGCAGCTAAAAAAAGAGTAGACATGCATTTCAATTGTCAGAAAGTTAATCTCAAAGTAAATTAAAGGTGTCTTCAGTTGTACAGAAATGCTCACGTATGGGACTATTCCAATAACCGGTGCAGGCAATTCATGCATTCTACTCTTTACTACAAAGAAAACAGGTAGATTTTTTCCTATTCAAGAACTGAATCAACTTTGAACGGTTTTTTCTGTCAACCCACCTTGTATTTTTTTCTTAGTTTCATAGATCAAGTATTACAGACATGTCCTGAAAAACGCTATGTAAGAAAACATACACCAAGACGCATGTAGACATTAGACAGAATTTTGATTAAATACCGATTCTGTACCTCAAAGACAGAGTAACGCAAGTTACTATCTAATCTTTTATCGTACTACCTTCCTCGTATTTGCGCATACCAGAGGTCTCTTCTTATTCTATCAAAATAGGGGGATATGCAAAGTAAGATCCAACTGGAAGTAAGAAGCAAAGCCGGCAAGTACGACTCCTTAACCTATCACCCCTTTATTAAGAGGAAGCGTTTGTGAGTGCCAGGAGTGGTATTCGCCACAGACAGTATATTATGACTACTTTAATTCATTAATGCCTGACATTTTTTTTCCCAAAGATATTTTGTATACTGGTTACAAACAGTGCTTAATGGACAGGAAAATTTTTTTTTTAAATATCACGTAAAAAATATTTCTTGTTAAGGAAAGAAAAATCGTCCCTTAAAAGTTACGATAGACCCCAGAGGGTACATACTTTTTTTACTAAAATTGTTTTCGGCCTACGATATAATATTTGAAAAGACATTTTATAAGAAGAAATAAAATCATCCATTAACATAAACTGGGAAGCTGGGAATAACTTTGAAAACTTATATTATTTCTTGAGATTCTGAATGATGTAACTTTTGATAAAGATCACATTAAAACTGCTACACTTTACAATGGTTATGTGCTGAAATCTGTTAATAACGAATTAAAACAATACCAAGATACTAATTCAACACTATTATTTGGTTGAAATGTTCATTTTTGGGAAATTCAGACCCTTTTTTTGGACCGTCCCTAAAAAGGGACTCTAGTCATTAATGGGTTAAAGGTTAGCGTAAAAACGCTTGTCTCATGCATACAAAGAATGAAACTCATGCTGTTTTAGTACTGCTAAATGATTGTGAAGGAATTTATTTTACGTAATAATGTTCTCGTGCCGCAATGCGGAATAAGATTAACACATACAATGCAGACCTATGTTATAAACGTTAAAAATCAGCATTTTTGGACTTACGTCAGTCTGACTCTGAGGCACAAAATCAAAGAAAGAAAAAAAACATGCAGTGCTGCAAATGCTGTTTAGGTGTACTATTGTGACATGGATTGAATAGATTAGTTCTCTTGCTTTACAAAAAGGCATGTAAAGCAAATGCCTTTGTATTTTGCGGGTCAATGTGCTGTAAAATGATGTGCCAAATCCATTTTATTATAAGTATGCTTTTGCAAAATGTGCGCAAGATTCATGCATGGCAAGCAGTAACTAGTATGCATGTGCAGCTTATGACCGTGAAATGTCGTCTTCAACGCCAATGATGATAACACATTCAGTTGGCGCAAGTGATTATCTTAGCATAATTGTTGATTGTTTTGTAGTGTAGCGTTGTTATCTTTATGGTGTGACGTCCTGTTCTCCGTTCGTATTATTGTCATTTTTAAAACTAATTTACTTTTAATATGTGCTTTTTAGTACATCGTTTTTAAATTTCATTAAATAGTATAGATGAAGTTCGGTGGCCAAATAAAAGAGAGTTGTGTTGTTAAAATGTTGCTCCTTTTATTATAGCAATCTCCTATAAAAATGTCGATTATTTTAAAAAATATATATATTATTAATTAGGGATGCACCGATAAGCAAATTGGCCGATTACCGATTGATCGGCTGAACCGATTTAATGATAAGGATGATTGTTTTTCTATTACCAATTTTACCATCACTGTTGTTTCTCTCTTACACAATTCCAAGTTTAGAAATAGTAAGTAATTTATTTCTAAGTAAAGATTTTTTTTCCATTTTCCTAGTTTTCACAAAATTATTTCAATATTTTATCAAATTTCTTAGAACCAATTTTCGTATTATTGTCAATATTATAATTAACACATTGTTAGTTATGTAAATTGGACACAAAAATTAAAAAAAAAAAAACTCGGAAAGGGAGTCTGTGGTGAGCACTGCAATTTAGGAGTAGGGTCAGGTAGGGTAAAATGGGTCAGGCTCTTTAGAAAAGTCATTAAAAATTGTGCAAATAATACTTTATTTTTGCGTTGCCATTTTTATGTATTATTGACAGCAGGCAACATTTTATATGCAAAATAAGGTGCAACTTCCATTTTAAAGTTGAATATACTAGCAATTAAGTGTTTTTCTTAAAAGACGCTTGATTGATCATCGTAAAAACTTTTGATTTAAAGAAAATTAAATGGAAATACGCTTTAAGTTTTTAACCTACGTCATAGAGCACATTTTCAGGAATAACTTCCTAAAATGTTGAAGAAAAAACATCGAAAATGAATTTTTCAGGGTAATAAAACATGCGTGCTTTAAAATGGGGCATTTTTTTGCATTCGATTAGGCTAAGCATATACTAAAGAGCAAATTATATTTTTTGCTTACTGACTCATGTTTTGCTGCCATGTATGTGTGTTCTAATTTAAAACAAGTAATATATTGCTTTGTTATTCTTTTGATACACAAATATATAAACTTATACTGCAAAATAATTAAATTAAATCAAAAAGCCAAAATTAAAAGAGCAGCTTTTGTTCGAAGAACTTTCTTCAGGATATGTTGCTAGGGAATTAAGCAAAAGTGGCTTATTTTCGCCAAAGAAAGAAGCCTGGGAAACCAAGTCATAGAAAAACATTCTACAAAGATTAATAAAAATAATGCAGTCGAAGAAACGAAACAAACATCTAATTTCTCAACAACAAGTGAGGCTGTTTCTTCGATATTGGAACAAGGGGAGTAGAGCATGTGTTATATTTTTTTACGATATTTAAATTTATATTATAAGCACACTCTTTCCAACATCAATAAATAAAATTAAAGAAGAAACGTTAAAAGACACCAGAAGAGAAAACTACACACATGCGAAAAGAAACTTGTAAAATTTCAACAAGCTCGACAATATTGAAAAGATTGCATACTGGAAAAGTGTAAAGAGATAAAAAATTAATTAAATTGATACACAGACACAAAGCTAAATAAATAACAAATAAAACTTATCTTTAAAAGAAATTTATATCTGAATCAAACAGCATTGATAGCAACCTTTAAAAGTTGGAAAACGGGAACAAGTTAAGTTTTTGGGGGAAAATGTCAAAAAATAATATTTTCATGCCATCATTTTTCATCGCAATGTAGAATAACGTGCAATGAAATTTAAAATTCTGTAAAAAAATTTTGTTTCCGGAGAGAGATGATTTTTGGAATTATTATTCCTTGTAAACAGTGCTAGACATTCCTGGCCCTAAAATAAAACAAGAGGACAATACTATTTTCTATAAATGTTCATATGCTATATGTTTTATCATAAATTAACAAAACTACAAAATTACTATTCAATAAATCGTGAAGTTAAATTCTTTGAAGCATGACTCATTTTACCCCTTTAGTGATCCATTTTACCCCACGCTATGGGGTAAAATGAGTCATTGACGAAACATTTTCTAACCTATTTATCGGTATCATTATTTTGTTTTTTCTAAGATATTTCACTTTAAATGTTATAAAAAAGAACCATTTGCATATCCTGAGCAGTTTATTCACTGGTTGAAGTAATATATTTTTTGCTATCAAAGCCTGATTGTAAAAGTGCTCTTTTTTGACCCATTTCACCCCACCTGACCCTACTTTTAATTCATATTTTTTAATAATTTGTAGCAATTTAATTCAAAACTTTTATAGTTTGAAAATTGGAGGTTATCTAAAAGCACTGTGCTAAGAAGACAACTATCGCCACATGAAAAATGTTGCAAAATTGTCTGTGCATATTTATTCAAAGTAGAAGAAATAATTAGAAAAAAAACTTTATATCAACTGTGAGAATTCTTATTTGTGTTAATAAAATGATTCATCATAGTTTCTTATTGAAGGTATGTTTTAAAGAATAATATTTAAAAAATATTTTTTGGGCTGATTAATCGGCCTGATTTTGCCGATTATTAAAAATCGGTAAAGCGGCCAATTATTGGTGCATCCCTATTATTAATCACATTTTATGAAATAACATGCCAATAATGAAAAAAAAAATGTGCGAAGCAAATATTTCAAGAATCATAGTATTGAATAAATTTTTATTTGTTTTATTTCAAAATCTGAATACGTACTTTACTTAAATCTCGCTAGATAAGAATTAAAATATAATAATAATAATGATGATGATGATGATGATAAGGAAACAACCTCAACATATATCGTAAGATTCGTTAGATTTTTTTTTTTTTGACCAGATAGATGTGTGTAAAAAAACTGTAAACGAAATGGTGAACTTGGTTTCATGATTTGTTATTGTTTTAATAATATTGCAAACATAGAACTATTTTATGGCATTTGAATTTCAAAAGGAGAAACAACTTTTTTTCGGTCAATGTTTTTAAATTTTCAAAATGTTAACATACATTAACGTTCACATTAAATTTCTTTATGCAAATATTTTTTACTAAACAGTTTCTGAAATTAATGCTTTTCAAACTACTATATAACAGTTAAAATATTATAATACTATTAATAAAATAAAAAAAAAAGATTACGAAAATGTTTTTCTTATTTGACACGTTTAATAACTTGACAAAAGAAGAAATGTCTTCATATTTCTGCCGATTTAATAGTAATAAAAGCAAGGACGTAATAATTTTTACAAGGGGATTCCCTCCCCCTCCCTAGAGACAAAGTTGCTCCCGTTTGTGATGCTCAAAATGTACAGAAAAATATTGTTACGAAAAAATATTTTTCGAAGGACGTCTAGCTTTAGAATGCAATACAAACACAAAATAAATTGACAATGCTTACCCATCAAATACCATGTTATTTATTTATTTATTTATTTATTTATTTTTTGAGATTGTGCTCAAAACGTATTTTACAGTTCTATGTGCTGTCAACTGTAATGTTGAATAGTGCTAATCAACTGTAATGTATGAGCAAATATCGCACCCTTGCTACAAAAGTGCCACAACTCAAAAATTGTACTTTTTGAGTTATGACCGTCATTAGACGTAGTTTACACGTCTCTACCAATATTCAAAAGAGCCAAAAGTTGCATTGAAAAATCAGCCGCCAGAGGGCAGTTATGGCGTTTTGTAGTTATCAAGATACCACATCTTGAGTTGTCGTCCAGCCGCCGTAGAGTAACGCGCGTAACTAACGATCATACTTTGAGATGTCTTCATATTGACAAATTCAAAAATACTAAAATGTGCCTAGTCAGCCCGGGAACAGTTTTTTGCAATTCCTATAAAACGTAGTTTTTTGAGTCGTGGCACTGTTGTAGCAAGGGTGCGATGTATAAATTTCGCTTCTTCAACGCATAGAACTGCAATCGTTGCATAAGTCACTGTTGTCGTTGCTCATTACTTTGACTGCAAACGAGAAATGTGTTGCGTGTTCATCTATAGAATATAAAAAAAATGGAAATTAAATTGAAATCTACTAAAGACTTGATTACTTTTTTAAACTCAGTAAACGAAAAGTCTAATAATAGTAGGAAGAATTAAATTCATCGAAAAAATGATGTGCTTTGGAAAGGAAAAATATGGTGAAACGAAATGGTGAAAAAAAAAATTCATTTTCTAGAGGGGGGGAGTGTTCTCTATAAACTTATCTTTTACTGTATAGTATCACTTAAGAAAAACTGATTAAATATGCGTTTCTTCTATTTTTAATAAATGATGATCAACATTTTTAATAAGTTTATCTTTGGAAAAACTGATTTTTAACGCTCAAAGTTATTTTTTCTACATAATCTTCTCGGAAAAGATTGTTTTTTTAGTTTCTATGAAAAAATATAGACGGACATTTTTTCTGGTGTGTCTGTATATTTCTTTCTTTTTTAAAGGAATTTATTCAAAATCTAAGATGATTCTAAACTAAATTTCAGATAAATTTATATTGTTTCCTTTGTAGAAGCAGGTAACAAGTGTGTAGCATTTTAAACAATCATGATTATATCCTATAAAGTTGATTTAAAGAAATAATTTTAACACTATGTGTATTATATTCATTGTTTATTGTTTCATAGTAAATGTTAATGCTGGCAGCTAAAGTAGCATAAAGTGACTGAAAATGTAGATATTGGAAATGTTAAAATGGTGCTGAAAGAAAAAAAAACACTTAGTCACAACAGTTTAATGTTTGAATGTGTGTATTTTTACATTTGTTTAATATATATGTTCATTTTTTTAAAACGGTTTCAGTTTGTATATGCAAATACTAGTTTCAAAACACTGGAAGGATTTTCAATTAGTATGAAGTTCATTTTTCTTTGCAGGAATAGTTGCATTAATTCCCATGAAAGGGTCTAGAAGTTCTTTAAACACATTTTGTGCATGAAATTCACTTTCAATAAATGTTTTATTATAAAAAAAAAGTACTTTACGAGATAATTTTAAATGCCGAAGTAAATCAAGTTAATTTTTTTTCGATAGATCTTACTGACAATGTATAAAACCGGTATTTTATAGAAGGCCTAGATATTGTATATAATGCAGGACGATTTTAGGAGAAATTGAGAATTATTACCTACTTTCCCTTGGCGTTGTATATAATACCTAGGCATTCTATAATGTCATAAATACTATTTATGCAAACCATGAAAATATATTCTGATAAGGCAAGTGTTAAAGTGCTGAGTTTTTAGTGTTTTTTTCTATGCCTAATTTATTTCTATGGTGGAATTTTCAAATTTTAATATAAGCTTTATAAAGAATCAGGATCCAAGATTTTTAAAAATTAGGCATTGTTGTGTTAACATAACTCTACCAACTTTGAAAATATTGTTATTCAGTAATAATTCTTAATCAAATGAATCACACTTTAGACGTTTCAAAATTAATTTTTATTTATTTCAAATGCATTGCAAACAAATTAGATATGCATTTCATACTATGCCCGTTTGTCATTTGGCAATCCATACAGTGCCTAGAAAATCAGTAAAATGTGAATAATTGTCAGTTCGTTTCAGGCATTACGTACACTGTCAAGGCACTGTATAGAATGTCGGATTTCAAACTTAGCCAGTAACATATGTAACCAATAGTGTATAGTTTACGAGTCACAAACAAGTTGTGAATGTGCAAGCAATGGCAATGCAGATTTCGAAGTCGGGGATAGTCATATCAGGAAATAGAGTGGTCATATGCGTCATTGTTGGAAATCGAGCGAATATTTCGAAATATGACTCTCCAAAACGCGGATTCAAGCTAGCATTGGTCACTTTATGGGGTGGTCATGATACCTATAACCCAATAAGGATGAACTCCTGCATCTAAATTATTTCTGTCATGAACCAGGGTGGAAGATTTCAAACTTAGCCAGTAACATATGTAACCCATAGTTTACAGTTTACGTGTCACAAACAAGTTGTGAATGTGCAAGCAATGGCAATGCAGCTTCCGGACTCGGGGGGAGTCCTATCAGGAAATAGGGTGGTCATATGTGTCATTGTTGGGAATCGAGAGAATATTTCGAAATATGACTCTCACTTGGTCACTTTAAAGGGTGGTCATGATACCTATAACCCAATAAGGATCCAGTCCTGCATCTAAATTATTTCTGCCATGACCTTTATAACCCAATGAGGATCCACTCCTGCATCTAAATTGTTTCTCTCATGACCGTTATAACCCAATGAGGATCCACTCCTGAACCTAATTATTTTTCTCATGACCGTTATAACCCAATGAGGATCCACTCCTGCATCTAAATAATTTCTGCCAATACCTTTATAACCCAATCAGGATCCACTCCTGAATCTAAATTATTTCTCTTATGACTGTTATAACCCAATAAGGATCCACTCCTGCATCTAAATTATTTCTGTTATGAACCAGGGTGGAGGATGGCATGATTTATTTGTTAGTTGTTAGCGATATATCAGATCTCGCAGGGAGATTTTAAATTTTACTTATTGTTTTACAAAAGCTTAGTTCGTCGACGTCTTAATTGCTATTTTTACAGTTGACTTTATACAAGACATGCAACTAACCAACCTAGTAATAAAATTAAAGTATTGGTTAAGTTGAATTTATTTTACTTGATGCTTTTCAGCCGGCCTCAATTAAAAAGTAAGGTCAGACTACCGAACGTTGATTAAACGAGAGTATGATAAATGTATATTATTGTTATTGTATAATTACGTTTTCTGTTTTCTCACTGTACATATCCTCAAGGCCTGATACTAAAGCCTAACTAAGTGGCAGCTTTCTGTACATAAAAAGCAAGTTTTTAACTCTCAGTATCTGTACATTTTCTTGTTACTATTCAGTTGTTGTATACATATTTATTTACCATTTATTCTATAATATACTGTGTACACAAAATGTATCAAAGTCGCTATTTTAGAATAAAATTGCTTCAATGCATATTTGTGCCAATTCTATTTATCTCGGTTTTGTGTTTTTTTTAAAGAACCGCACACCAATGCTTTGACAATGCGTTTCTCTTTAAACAATTCATTTAGACCAGCGGTTCCCAAACTTTTTGCGACAAAATTCTTGGTGCATCAATTTATTTCAAAGAGCCCCATTCTTATTAATGACAGCACAAGAAAGTGTTAATGATCTGAAAGTCAAATGCTAATCATTCGCTATCATAATTACTTTCTTCTATATAGATAAAAATTGGAGAGAAAACTTGAGCTGGGGTTCTGCGGAACATTCTTTAGGAACCGCTGATTTAGACAAGGTACTCATTTTTGGAATAGTAAGTGCCAAATTTGGGATCACTATGTTTTAAATAAACAAATATCAAGCACACAATCTCCAAAAATTAAAAAAATATTTTTTGGCCTACATTTAAAGCCAAAACAAAGAAGCAAACCAGAGAAGAGATCAAAAATACCGCGGCTCGTTTTGCGATTATAGGAAAACCTTTTTCACTTACAAAAAATGAGATGGTTGAAGCAAAGATACACTTAACAAAAAACGAGGAGATGAAACAATAAATAATTTAAATACAACAAAAAAGTTTTAATTATTTATCCAATGACTATGTAGAAGCCAACAGAAGGACTCAATGGCAATATAACCATGATGAAAAAAAATAGCTATTTTTATGGTAAGGGTTTGAGGTCACTAATGAGGTAGGGTTTTTTTTTTGAGCTGTTTTTCCCGTGAAATTGTTTTTTTCCTTCGTATTTCTGCACTTTTTAAAAAGTATTTGTTTTGTCGAAATTTTGCATAACTATGATATCTAGTTTATTCCGAGGAAATAGGCAATCTTGAATCTGTTTGTTAATCTTCCATATCGTTTTTGTCCTATATTTTTACTTACTCTTTTTTATTTGTAGTAAAATAGGGTTCTGTTTACCCTAAAACAAGTGCTCCTATTTTGCGGCAATTTAATTTCGTTTAAATTTGCTTTTTACTCAGAGTTCTCTTCTCCCATGAATTACAACATATTGTTTTTCTACAAAAAATATAAGCATTTCAAAATAACATTCAGCAATATATTTTTTTTCATAATCTGTGTCCTTATTAACTTTACGCGTATTTCCATTTCTGGCTCGGTACGGTTCACGAAGTGATACAAACTAACCTTTTGCACACATTTTACTGGAAATATTTGTAAATTTGTGATTCTGGTAAGTAGTTCAAAAATATGACTATTTTATTCTTATAGAGGAGGCGACAATAATCAAGCAAACATATCAGTGCTAACCATTTAGATATAACGAAATTACTTTCTTCAATTCAAACGTGTTCGTCATGTTTACTTCTGTAGGTTTTATATCTCACTTGCTCACTTCAAAACAGACTTACACGAACTTTTAAAATTGTTCTATAGTTGCAGTTAAATTGCAATTTATAAGTATATATTGTAACGAGTCCGTAGCACCTTCAACTTTCTTCAAATGAGCATTCCAATCTTGAGGAAGTAACTAAAAATTTATTTACAAGTATGTACACTATTTACAAAAAGAGCAGGAAACAATTGCTAAACATCCAGCAATTAGGCAGCAAATAGTACACTGTACTCTCAACAGTAACTCAGCACCACGTATCTAACGTGAACAGTAATTAAGCAATTACAAAAGCAAAGCAAACATCCGCCCAAGCGAATAAAAACGATTCACCAGATCAAATCTGAAAACAACTAACTATCTGACTGTGTTCAAGGCTATTTATACTCTGAACGAAAACATTGCCCCCTTCCCAAGGACTGCACGTCCCGGGCAGTACAATCCCCAGAAAGGAAGCAAGGGAAAATTTACAGATGCACACATTACATGATAATCAATCGTAAACATGATAAACAATAACAATGAGAACATGAAAGAAACACTAACATTGATAAAATAATATTACAAACAATTAAAGGCAAAAGTTATTTACAAAATTTACAAACACGTTACCATGGTAGCTTAAGATTTACTTTACGAACTATGGCCATAGTATGGGGCTAGCCGATCATAATGGACAACTCTAGGTTTTGAATGTGATGACTTCTGGATCCTCACTACGACGTCGTTCAGCCGGTGGAGGACTGTGTAGTAGGGTGGAGCGAAAAAAACAAAGTTTTTATTTTCGAATCGTAATAGTGCGGAAAAGTTGCGATTGGTGAAGACTTACAAAACAAAAAAAAAATTTTGAAATCGGATAATATCTTCCGTTCCCGCAACGAGCCTGAAATTTTGAAAAAATGAAAATTTTCATGTGTTTTTTAGCAATTTTTTAAAGTTTTTGTTTCAACGCTTATTTTAATGCTCTTGGACGGAAAAGTTACGAAGTCTGAAATTTTAAAAAATATATTGAGATCGAATAATACCTTCTGATCCAGGAACAAGCCAGAAAAGCCAAAAAATTGTACATTTTCAGCTTTTTTGGGAGGGATTAAAATTTTTTTTAAAAAATGTTCTCATTTTTTTTTTCTTCTTTTTTACCCGGTATCATAACGTAAAAAATTTTAAAAAGCACTATATTACTCTTAAACATTATTTTTTTAGGTACTGACGTACCCGCTTAATCGGATATCGGATAAACGAATACCCTGCTTATACGAATAAAATATCTTGGAACCGATGCCACACGTAATGTTAAAGATCCCCGCTTAATCGAATACCCCGTTTAATCGAATAATATTTCTTGGAACCGACAGTATTTGTTTAAGCGGGGCCGACAGTATCTTCTAAACATGCAAAACTACCATTCTTTACAACAATGAAACACTTTCAACTAACAGAAAATTATAAAATATTTTCCAAAATTTCTACAATCCAACACAAAAACCCACTAAATAAGATACCCAATCGCAAGATAAACGCTAATTTTAATCACTAAACGATAAACAATTTTAGTGCCTAACTAATTATATACAATTTCTTAACCGCCTTTTGAAGTCTGCCTTCAATAAACTGTTAACTAACCTAATTGACTACCCTCAGAATCCTTTAATATTAATTTAATTAAAAACTAATTATTGTTCAGTCTTTAAAATTAAACGTAGTTAGGTTAGGTAGTGTATAGAATGAGACTGCAAAAGGCAATTAAAAATTAAGAAACTAACATTATAATGAGGTAGATATTAAAATAGTTTATCGTTTAGAGATAAAAAATATTGTTTATCTTATGAATGAGTATTTTTTTCAGTGGATCTTTGTACTGAAAAAGTTCAAAAAAGTTAATTAATAGGCATGGGTAAAAAATTTTATGTAAATGTTATTGATTATTTTTTGCTTTTTAGTTGCTTTAAGTTTGTTTAAGGTTATGTTGGTTTCTACAGTAACACAGTCCCAAGCAAAGTGGGGCAAGGTGTAGCAAAAATTAAGGATTGGAAAGCATTTGACAAAGAGAGGGAACTGCGGGAAGGCAAAGGCATAGCTATGCCCCACACACCCCCATTTGCTTTATGCAAAAAATGTTAAAGCACGTTATCATGAAAGCTGAACATTTGAAACACGATTAGAGAATTTTGTGCTTAAAAGGTCACTATAGAGCATCTTGGTGATGATTTTAGAACACATTTGATATGAAAGCCATAAATATAATGAATGTATTAGTCTAGAAGACAAAATAAATTTTGGATTTTGTTGGTTTCTAATTTTTCATACACAAAATTATTTTTAAATAAAAAACAAAACCGCCATTGAAAAACAACCGGAAACTAAAAAGAAAAAATAATACGTAATATTTACACACATTTTCTTACCCATACCTATTAACTAACTTTGTTTAACTTTTTCAGAACAAAAATCCACTGAACAAAACACTCACTCATAAGATGAACAATATTTTTTATCTCTAAACGATAAACTATTTTAATACTTACCTCATTATATGTTAGTTTCTTAATTTTTAATTGCCTTTTCAGTCTCATTATATACACTACCTAACCTAACTAGGTTTAATCTTAAAGACTGAACAAAAATTAGTTTTTATTTAAATTAATGCTAAAGAATTCTGCGGGTAGTCAGTTAGGTTAGGTAACAGATTTTAGAAGGCAGAGACTTCAAAAGGCGGTTAAGAAATTGTATATAATTAGTTAGGCATTAAAATTGTTTATAGTTTAGTGATTAAAATTAGCGTTTATTTTGCGATTGGGTATCTTATTTAGTGGGTTTTTGTATTGGATTGTAGAAATTTTGGAAAATATTTTATAATTTTCTATTAGTTGAAAGTGTTTCATTGTTGTGAAGAATGGTAGTTTTGCATCTTTAGAAGATACTGTCAGCCCCGCTCAAACAAATACTGTCGGTTCCAAGAAATATTATTCGATTAAACGGGGTATTCGATTAAGCGGGGATCTTTAACATTACGTCTGTGGCATCGGTTCCAATATATTTTATTCGTATAAGCGGGGCATTCGTTTATCCGTTATCCGATTAAGCGGGGACGACAGTACCTAAAAAATTAATTTTTAAGAGTAATATAGTGCTTTTTAAAATTCTTTACGCTGTGATACCGGGTAAAAAAGAAGAAAAAAAAATGAGAATATTTTTAAAAAAAATTTTTAATCCCTCCCAAAAACGCTGAAAATTTACAATTTTTTGGTTTTTCTGGCTTGTTCCTGGATCAGAAGGTATTATTTGATCTCAATATATTTTTTTAAAATTTCAGAAGGCTTCACCAATCGTAACTTTTCCGTCCAAGAGCATTAAAATAAGCATTGAAACAAAAACTTTAAAAAATTGCTAAAAACACATGAAAATTTTCATTTTTTCAAAATTTCAGGCTCGTTGCGGGAACGGAAGATATTATCCGATTTCAAAAATTTTTTTTTTGTTTTGTAAGTCTTCACCAATCGCAACTTTTCCGCACTATTACGATTCGAAAATAAAAACTTTGTTTTTTTCGCTCCACCCTATGTGTAGGGTCCATCCCAATGCGACTGCAATTTGGGTGATAGACCTTTACGTCGGATGGGATTCCATAGCCATACCTTGTCACCTTCTTGAAAGTCATGGCCAGTGGACCTTGTGTCGTATCGGGTCTTCATCTTCTCCGTCGCGATGTTGATTCGCTCCCGTGCGAAGTGATGAACGTCTTCCAACCGGGTCTGGAGATCCTGGACGTACTCCTCGGGCGATGAAGGCGCATCTGGAGGGAGACCGAAGACGAGATCACAAGGTAGTCGCAGCTCCCGGCCGAAGAGCATCTGTGATGGGGAATATCCGGTGGTCTCGTGGACAGCACTGCGGTAGGCCAGCAGGAACAAAGGAAGTTTCTTGTCCCAATCCTGTTGATTTTTGGAGACCATAAGCGAGAGATTATTAAGTATTGTCCTGTTAAATCTCTCCACCATGCCGTCCGATTGCGGATGTAGTGGTGTCGTTCGAGTTTTCTCAATTTTGAGGATTTTACATAGGCCCCTAAACACAGCAGAGATGAAGTTCCTTCCCTGGTCAGAATGGATCTGCAAAGGTGTCCCATATCTCGAGATCCAATGCTGGACTAGAGTCTCTGCTACAGTGGTAGCTTCTTGATCCGGAATGGAATATGCTTCGGGCCATTTGGTGAAATAGTCAATGGAAACGAGGATGTATTTGTTCCCATCAGTAGTTTTCGGTAGAGGACCAAGAATGTCGATCCCAATTCGTTCGAAAGGAGCTCCTACGTTGTAAAGATGTAGTTTCCCGTGGCTTCTTCTCTTCGGTCCTTTACGGGCGGCACAGGCGTCGCAAGAATGGCACCACTTCTCCACGTCATCCTTCGCCTTGCTCCAGAAGAAGCGCTCTCGAACCTTGCAGAGGGTTTTCAAGACACCAAAATGTCCTCCAGTCGGACTACTGTGTAACTCCTTTAGAACGTCTGGAATTCTTGATCTGGGAAGGAGTAACTGCCATTTGAATGCTTTACCATCGTCAGATTCCCATTTCCGATACAGGACGCCATTCCGCAACTGGAGAGATTTCCATAGAGCCCAGTATCTTTTCGTTGCAGGACTGTAGATAGAAACGTCTTGCCAACAAGGTCGACGACTGTCCTTTTCCATTAAATCTATGATAGGCTTTAGGTCTGGGTCTTCAAGCTGATCTTTTCTTACTTGGTCATCACTCCATGGATCAGGATCTGAAGATGATGAAGTAGCAGTAACTTGACAGGCAGTAGGGATTGTCGTCCCGTACTGTTTCTCTATTCGGGAGCAATAATGGCAGTTTTCAGAACAAGGTCTTCTTGATAATGCGTCTGCATTACCGTGTAACAAACCTTTCCGGTGCTTAATCTCGATGTCATATTCCTGGAGCCGCTGTATCCACCTGGCTACCTGGCCCTCTGGATTCTTGAAATTCAAAAGCCAAGTCAAAGAGGCATGATCGGTCCGGAGCAGGAATTTACGGCCGTAGAGGTAATGATGGAAATGTTCTACAGCTTTAACTATGGCGAGCAATTCCTTTCTCGTGACACAATAATTTCGCTCCGACTTAGATAAGCATTTGCTCCAGTAGGCGATGACATGTTCGTTACCGTCTATTTCTTGAGATAAAACAGCTCCAACGCTCTCGTGGCTCGCATCAGTGTCAAGTATGAAGGATTTTTCAGGCTGAGGATAAGAGAGAATAGGCGTTGATGTTAAAGCCTCCTTCAGCTGTAGAAATGCATCCTCGCATTCTTTGGATCATTCAAATTTTTGTTTGCTTTCCGTCAGCTTATGCAAAGGTCGTGCAATGTTGGAAAAACCCTTCACAAACTTCCTGTAGTACGTGCAGAGCCCCAGGAAAAGTCGCAGCTGATGGACATTTTCGGGGCGGCTCCAATTCTTGACTGCAGATACCTTATCTGGATCTGTTCGTACACCCTCAGAAGAGATAATGTGACCAAGGTAGTTCACTTCACGGCGGAACAAATTACATTTGGACGGGCTCAACTTCAGGTTGGCTTCCTTAAGCTTTTGCAGCACCTTCCTAAGATTAGTCAAATGTTCCTCAAAACTGCGTCCTATGATGATGATGTCGTCCAAGTAGACAAGACAGGATTCATAAGAGAGTCCTCGTAACACTGATTCCATAAGACGCTCGAACGTGGCTGGTGCATTGCAGAGGCCGAAGGGCATTACTTTAAACTGCCACAAGCCTTGTCCGGTGGTAAACGCCGTCTTCTCTCGGTCGTCGGGGTGTATCTCCACCTGCCAGTAGCTGCTCTTTAAATCCAGGGTCGAAAACCACTTGTGTCCGGAAAGGGTGTCCAGAGTGTCATCGATCCGTGGAAGAGGGTAACTGTCCTTCTTGGTGATGTCATTCAGGCGTCGGTAATCAACACAAAATCTGGTGGAGCCGTCTTTCTTTCGGACCAAGACGATAGGGGATGCCCAAGGACTGGATGAGGGTTCGATGACGTCATTCTCCTGCATCTCTTTCAAGAGGATCTCAACCTCTTCCTTCTTGGCGAACGGTAGTCGTCTTGGATGCTGCTTGATAGGGGGATGATCTCCAGTGTCGATCCTATGCTGCGTTAAACTCTTGCGACCAACATCCTCGGATGTAGATGAAAACACCTGCTTGAAGTTGTCCACCAATTTTTCCGCAGCGTATCTTTGATCCTTCGATAATGGTGCACTCCCAATTAATTTCGAAGTCAAGGACTCGGAAGACACAGTCTCGGAGGAATCAATTCTTCTGATGATGCAGTTTACGGGAGTACAAGTTGCCAACACTTCTCCTTTCTTAATATTCCTCGGTCTTTCACTTACATTGGCGACTCTCACAGGAACTGCATTCCTTGAAAGGTCCACAAGCGTAGAGGCCACCAGTACTCCTTTTGGGCTATTATTCTGGTTAGGATATTCAATGAGGCCGAATTTAAAGCTGTTGTTTTCCTTGAGGGAGCCAGGTATTAGTACTTCTGATCTAGAGGGAATCAATAAATCTCTTTGGGCTATTATTTGATGAGCGGATTTTAAGTTATTTTCAACATTGAAAATTGCTATGTCTTCCCTCATCGAGTGCTGCTCATTATTTTTAAAGACTATAGAAAAATCAAATTTTCTCAAAAAGTCCAGTCCGAGAATAAAGGGATCTGTAATGTCAGCGACGAATGCCGTGTGATGGTAAGTGGCGCTCCCGAACATTATTTCTAAGTTCACTTTTCCTTCAATCTCGATTTTGTCACCTGTCACAGTTTGGAGAGTAACGCAAGACGGCGTCCATAAGATCTTGAGTCCAAATTGACGAGCCACATCAGTCTTAATAATGGAAACGTTGGCTCCTGTGTCCACAATCATTTCGCAGGGAAACCCATTCACATAAGCGTAAATGAAGAGTCCGTTGCAGCCGCCACTTCTTGGGGAAATCTGGAAAACTTTGGGAGACGTCTTCTTTTCTTGGCGAGCTTCGCAATTCTTTCGTACGTGGCCCTCACCGCCACATTTCCAGCACTTCAGTGGTTGTCTACTTTGGTCTTTACGAGCCGTAATCTTCTTCAGGGTCCCCGAGATCTCGTTGATTTGTCGCTTAATTTCCGAGAGACAAGTTGAGTGCGAATCCGGAGCACTCGCTTCCACGCCCCTGATTGAATGGCGATCCTTGCGGGATGTTTGCTGTGCAGCCTCGAACTTCATTGCGTAGACCAAACCGGATTTAAGATCTTTAATGTCCGCCATCCGGAGAGCCGTCTGAATTTCTGGACTTCGCACTCCGTCTATGAAGTAGTTCAGGGCCAGGCTATCGCGAACATCCGAAGGACAGTTCGAGAAGGCGAGATGGGAAAGCCTCTCAACGTCTGCTGCAAAAAATTACAAAGTCTCTCCAGCCCTCTGGAGTCGGGATTTGAGCTGAAGTTGGCAGAATTCTTTTTGGCATGATTCGCCAAAGCGGAGCTCCAAGGCTGATGATAAGGCTTCAAAATCACGGTGCTTGTCCTCTGGTAAGGTCTGTAGTATGTCAGCTGCATCTCCTCTCAGCGAGGCTGCAAGGTGACAGGCTTTCGTGGAAGAGTCCCAGGAGTTTGCTTCTGCAACGATGGGGAACTGCTTCTTGTAAATATTCCACGAGGTCTTCCCATCAAACGTGGCCAGTTTGATGGATGGACGAGAAGTCACAGCTGCAGTTACACAATCACTTGAATTGTTGGAGGATGCTGATAACTTCGATTCAAGTTCTTTAATTTTCTTTTCCACATGATTTTCTACTGAGGTGATTCGATCTTCAAAGCTGTCAACTTTTCCTTCTAGAGCCTCCACTTTATTTTCCACATTGGCAAATTTACTTTCCACCAAACTTTTCATTGACGTTAGATCGCTCTTAATTTCTTCTTGACTCGAAGTTATGCTAACGGTTAAATCATTTTTTAATTGCTCTTGATTCGCAGCCATGTCATTTTTTAATTGTTCTTGATTAGTAGCCAGAGTCGCCATATCATTCTTGATGTCACTTTTAACAGCGTTGATCGCATCAAGGAGTTGTTTCAGTTGTTCATCCATTGCTCGAGTAATTACCATAAAATTCCGAAGTCGAAAAGTCCGCAGGAAGAAAAGTCCAAGTTCACAGATAATAATTCCAAGAAAGTCC